>JAJJWW010006881.1:0-306036 GCA_023531295.1 Papaver armeniacum
TATATCAACGCCGCCTAAAATTTGGGTTTGGTCTTGTCGCCGACCAAATTTGGTCCGGAAATTTGGTATAGTCTCAGATTTGATCTTTAGTCCGTCCACTACGTCTTTATCTTTTTCCAAATTTTTTGTCTTGGTCGCCCACCGCGGTTGCTCTAATAAGACCAGATCAAATCTTAGGACGGACTACTTGACCAAACTCTAAATCGAGTCAAGACGGAACAACTTAACAATAATGTATATAGGCTTAAAGTTAGAAATAATAGTGTATGATTAAATTAGTTAATGAAATGACTTGGATGTGATTGTAATCACTTTCAAAGAAATTCTTTAGTTGACTGCCGATTTAAAATGCTTTACGGGGTGCAATATTCATTTCTTTTGGCCATGTAGTGTTAAATACTAGTATGGCCTGGATTTTCTTTTGGCCCTTTTGAAAACAACTATGCATTACGTGGTTGTTGCCCACCATTCCTTACGGCCGGAAATTCTTGAAAATGTCTACTTTTCTTTAAAAAAACATATGAAAGTATAATTTTAAAACTAAAATGACACAAAATTCCAAGACATTCTTATTTGCCTCATCCGGTTTTGGTACATTTTCAGTAAACTGGTACCCAATTAGCAGTAATACGTAAACGGGAACGATCTTATTCCAAATTATCATCGTGTGTCGTCATCTGTTTATTAATTTCTGTTTGCCCAATGATTCACCCGACTGAAATAGTGATTGTGATTATTCTTCCGGTTTGAGATGTATTATTGATTTCTTTCTTTCTTTCACGTCCTTCAAAAAAAAGATGAGCATGGCCCAGGGACGGAGGGATGTAGGGACAAATGGGTCCGCCAACCCCACTTATTTTTGAAATCCCATCAATATAGGCTTATAATTTTTGTAATTTACATGTCTTGTGGAGGTAAATATGTTTGATAAAATTGAAATTTTATTTTTAATGGGGTCAAAATTATAAAATTCATCTAAAATTAATACAAATGCATCAGATGTATGACGTAAAAAAAAAAAAAAAAAATCTAAATTACAAAATCTAATTTAAATCCAATTTTTTTATGATTTGATTATCACTTAGTTAATACTAAAAAGTCAATAAAATGTCCAAAAAATCGGGCGTTACTTGGCCAACAATACGTTTTCTGCTTCTAATTGGTCTGTTGGTTTACGTTCAAAGTTATTTTGTGGACAATTACTACAGTATGCCAGTTCTGGGGTTCAGTGGCCTTTTGTTTAGAAATAAAATGCTTGGTGTTCCATCTTAATCAGTACTCAGTAGAGCACTTTTCTCCTTTTCAATTTATTCATCGTCTTTGGCCGGGCCTTCTTTTCAACCTTTTTGTGCCATATTTGCCAACGGTGTTTTTTCACTAGAGGTGTACGTCCTTCAAACTTTAAAGTTCATATGATTACCAACACAAGAAAAACTTAATCAACTCGCCAGTGTACCCATGTTAATGATGATTATAACTCTTAATTACCCTGTTAAGGTATTATTACTCCTACAAATTTAGGCCATGTTTGGATGTGTGATTCTTTAAGAGCGGGACGAAATGAGAAACTTTTACATGTATAAAAAAATCTTGAAGAAAAGAGGACAAAAATTTACGGACTTTCTAAATAAAACCGAGGATAAAAGACTCAAATGAAAAAACAATTTCGACTCTCACACATTTCACTGGTGGTCTCGAGTGCCTGATTCTTATCTTTAAGACTAGTAGGGAAGTATCTTTTGTGTCTTTCAGTTTTTTTTTCTTTTAATGTTTTATGGTCGGTCGTTGAAGTAATTTTGAAAATTTATTAAAAAAACTTCAAAAAGATCATGAAATTCTCGTCAATGAGGAATGAAAGGTTTCCAGCTGAAAAAACACAATTAAATTTTAATGGGAAGTGACGAGCAGACGCTTATTTTTCTTAAACTGAAAAATCTGAAGTTTTTCATCTAATGCTTGGGTTTGTAGGAATTCGATTCTATAAGAAGATGTTGACTGATAAAATAGGCAAGCTGAATCTTTTGGAGGAGAATAGTGTACTTCTACCGGATCAACATAATCCAAAATAGGGTAAAGTTTACCTACTGTATTTTTCTCGAAATTGCATTTATTTTTACCAATAAAATTAGAGCAAATTGAGATATTTTTAAAGAAGTTGCCATAAAATCAACCTCGAAATTTGTTGTTTAGATGATACACACACCATGGCAAGAAAAAAAGAAACGCTTTCTTCTTATTTTTATGGGTGCAACTATATTTACAGTGGACACATATAAAGCATGCATCCTGATCCATCCTTTATTCAAGGGACACATATCTAAAACTAGTTGCATATTGCAACGTGCATTCACTTCTAATGGCTACATATTGTTATAAGCTTTCACGAATACACATTCACGTTTGATAGTTTTGTTGAGCTTTTAACAAAGCTGGAATAGCTCAGCTGGTTAGAGCGTGCAGGGTGTTAACCACAAGGTCACAGGTTCAATCCCTGTTTCTAGTGAATCCTTTTTTACAGGTTCAAGTTTGCACAATTTTTAAAGCAAAAAACGAAAAAAGAGCATTTTTAAGTATTTTTTTTTTATAATTATACCCTTACGGATAATAATTTGTGAACTTTAGAAATGATTTATCTCTCAAATTATACCACTGGATATTCAAAACTTTATATCATTGAAAAGCATTTTAAAACACCTAAGCAAGAAATATAAACATGGATATCAAATTATACATATTTCGTATACTAACGATAATCGATCAAAATGGTAGTTTAGATATATCCCCTTGTTTAATGAGATATGTCAACTATTAGTAGGACAGATTTTTTATATAAATAGGTCATATAATAGCTTTAAAAGAGGGTATAACTATTACAGATGGCTGAACAATGAAGCATGCATCCTCTTTTATAGTTTTGGACCTGAAAATTAAGTTGTTTTTGTTCGCCTGAGTTTGAAATCATTCCACCACATGTTACACCGAAAGATATCATTGTATATGCCTAAACACTGGTGGATATATCATTGCCAATATGTATGAGTATGCTCATCTAGATCATTGTTTTCCGGTCTGTAGTTTAAAGCTATGGATATGCTTGGATTTATATCAAACATTTGGGTTGTGTTGGCATGGTCCTGTACTGTCAGATGATAAGTGAAGCAAGTATGGTGTTTAGGTGTCGCCCTACTAAAATAAAGTGAAATTGTAAGGTAGGAAATATTACAAATTGTCAAAATATCCATCGGAGCTAGAGAAGATACCATCAGTGTGATTTATTTGAAATCAATATCATCTAGTATCTAAAAAATTGACAAACTTTTATATGTCTAAAAAGAATCTAGAAGAAAAGATGACAAAAAATTACGGTCTCTCCAAACAAGACCTAGGATTTTATTTTTTTTTGATGCAAAACAACTTTTTAAATTAAAAAAAAGAGTATTACATATAACTTAGACTGGCTTTAGTTTTGTCATTCCTGATTTCATCCATGAATATTTCAGGAAAGTTACAACTATAATCAAAAGATGTTTTGCAGTTCTAGCTTAAACAAGACCTAGGATAAAAGCCTCAAAAGAAGAAGAAAAATTGACTCTCGCATATTTCACGGTGGTCTCGTGGGCCCGACTCTTATCTTTAAGACCTGGTAGGGGGTTATGTGTTTTTCAGTTTTTTTATGTTTTATGGCCGATCTTTGAAGTATTTTTGAAAAGTTTATCAAGAAAACATAAAAGATCATGAAGTTCTCGTCAATGAGGATAAAATATTCCCAGCCGAAAAAAACTTACTTAGTTTAAATCAGTGACGGAGCCAAACGTTTTCCCAAGTGGGGGCAAATTCATATGGTAAAAGTCTCAGTATATACTAGTGGTTTACTACCGATTTTGTTTTGGACATTTTATTGACTTTTTAGTATTAACTAAGCGAAAATCAAATCATAAAAAATTTGGATTTAAATTAGATATTGTAATTTAGATCGTGTTTTTGTTTTTACGTCATACATATGATGCATTTGTATTAATTTTACATGAATTTTATAATTTTGACCCCATTAAAAATAAATTTTGAATTTTATCAAGCATATTTGCCCCCCACAAGACATGTAAATTACAAAATTATAGGGCTTTTTTATAAAGTACTCCTACACTTCACTTTACACTAAAAAGTACCCCGTTTTTAGAAATTTGTTAAAATACCTCGTTTCATTCAAAAGGCAAATTCCATCCGTTAAATGCCTAGGCATAGCTTATCTTTCCAATTAAAAGTCCTATTTACCCCTGAACTACATTTCCTTGGAGGGGAGGGTAAATGTTCCGACGATCCTGAAAACGGTGTAACGATCCTGAATCGGGCTCGACGGACCTAAAAAATGTCGTAGAAGTTCGATTTTCTTCTAACCAAAAATCCCAAAACAGTTGAAATGATGAACCCTTTTTGGGGAATGATGTAACGAACCTGAAAGCGGTGTAACGATCCTGAACCGGACTCGACGAACATGAAAAATGATGTAAAAAATCAATGTGGGAATAAGTAAAGGGCAAATATATAAAGTAAATTAATCTTAACTAACACTAGATGAAAAAAACTAACGTGAGGGTACTTTAACAAATTGTTAAAAACTATAGCTTTTTTAGTGTGTAATTGTGTACGAGGGTACTTTTTCAAAATTCCCAAAATTATAAGCCTATATTGATGGGATTTCAAAAACAAGTGGGGTCGGCGGACCCCAATTGTCCCTACATCCCTCCGTTACTGGTTTAAATATTACAACGGAAATGCAAGTACTGTATTTTTTTTTAAAAACAAAAAAATTTGAAGTTTTTTTATCAATGCCTGGGTTTTACAGAAACTCAGTTCTATTATACGAGATAAGAAGATCTTGACTGATAAAAAGGTGAGTTGAATCTTTTGGAGGAGAATAGTGTACTTATACAAGATCAAGAAGTGCTAAAAATCCAAAGTAGGCTAAAGATTTTCTATTGAGCAAATTGAGAAATTTTGACAGAAGTTGTCATAAAATCAACCTCAAAATTTGTTGTTTAGATGATACAAACACCATGCCAAGAGAAAAAAAGAGAAAAAGAAACGCTTTTTTCTATTTTTATGTGTGCAACTATATATACATAGGACGCATATAAAGCATGCATCCTGATCCATCCTTTATTCAAGGGACGCATATATAAAATTGGCTGAATATTGCAACGTACATTCACTTCCAATGGCTACATATTGCTATACGCTTACAAGAATGCGCATTCACGTTTGATAGTTATGTTGATCTTTTAACAAAGCTGGAATAGCTCAGTTGGTTAGAGCGTGTGGATGTTAACCACAAAGTTACAGGTTCAATACCGCTTTCTAGCGAATTCCTTTTTAGAGAGTCATCAGATGGTCTGATGGTTCTCATGCTCCCTCACATAGGAGAGGTTGGGGTTTGAACCCGTTGCAAAAAAAAAAAAAAAAAAAAAAAAGTGAAAGTTTAGGAAGTAGTTTAGGGGCCCTCTTCGATTTTATATAAAAAGAAAAACTAGTAAAAAATTCATAAACGAAAGATTTGGAAAGTAATCTAGGGGCCACTGTTTTATGGCACCAAAAAAAAAACAACTACTAAACATGGTTGCACAATGAAGCATGCATCCTCTTTTATAGTTTTGGACCTGAAAATTAAGTTGTTTTGTTGGTCTGAGTTCAAAATCATACCACCACATGTTACACCGAAAGATATCATTGTATATGCCAAAACCCTGATGGAATTTTGCCAATATGTATGCATACTATACGCTTGTCGAGATCATTATTTTCTGGTATGCAGTGGAAAGTTATGAGTATGCTTAGATTTATATCAAACATTTGGGTTGTGTTAGTATGGTCCCATACTGTCAAATAAATAAGAGAAGTAAGCAGAAACTAGGAAGAAAAATGTTTGGGTGTCGACCTACTAAAACAAAGAGAAATTGTAAGGTAGTGTCAAAATATCCTCGGGGCTAGAGAAGATACAATCAATGTGATTTATTTGAAATCAATATCATCCAGTATCTAAAAATGAAAGGATTACCAGATAGTGAAAGGAATACAAGGATCTTTCAGAAAAAAAAGAAAGAATTAGCAAGCATGATTAGAGATATAAAGATTCAACCATAGTTTTGTGCGGTGTTAAACACTACCGGCCAACTTGATGATAGTTTTATGGTATACGAAGTCGTTATCATTCTCTTTGAATTGACTTCAAGTAAAGTGTCAAGGGTTTTAGATCCTTTTATCTTGGGCCTTGTACTTTTTTTCTTATCTTTGGGTGACCGAATCCCATTTTCGGTTCCCTTTTTGTTTTGGATGTAGTTATTGGGATAAGGTACCCTAAAGTACATCTTTTCAAAGAATTTTCCTATTGACCGATCAAAAAAGTAAATAAATAAGTGAAGCAAGGTAAACCAGGAAGAATAGTGTTGGGGTGTTTTCCTATGAAAACAAATAGAAATTGTAAGGTAGGTAATTCTACGAGTTGTCAAAATATCTCCCAGGTCTAGATAAGATACCATCAATGTAATATATTTGAAATCCATATCATATGTTGGATATTTTCAATACATGTTTGTCGCCACGAAAGGGGTGTCCGGGAGCGACAACCCCTATGGATGTGTTCGACTTGACATCTCAGGTCATTGGGGTATATAGGGAAGCGCCCCCTAGAAGAGTGCGAGACAGAGCGTCTCATAATTATTTTTTTTCTGGTTTTGAATCTAATTTGTTTTTCCAGCACTTTCTACTGACGCTGCCTCTCTTCCCATTACCGGATGCCTTTTGAAAGCGTCTGTTGGAGATGAAGAGACATGTCCTCCAAAAATAGCGAAGGTTTTCTCCCACTTCAACACATCAAAAATCTTTGTTTTCTTCTCTCTAAGCATCATCGAGAATCTCATACTATGTGTTCTTTGTTGGGTCAAGGGAGTAGAAATCTTGAATCGAACAAGTTGTTAGGACTTCGTTGTATCCCGAAAAATAATATTTCATTGACCGGTTGCACTCACCAATTTTTTGAAAGGGTCGAAATAATTGTTGAGAAAAATTGCAAGGTCTTGAAGTCAGTGATACAATCTTTTTATTCGTTCTCAGACTTTTCATCCTTTGGTACCCAATTTCCTACATCATGTAGTATCTAGCTAGGTTGGTAGAAACAATCATATTTGTTGCTAGATAATAAGAGCAGATCACAATGCTTATGATTGAATCGAGACATAGATCGGTGTATGATATTAATTCTTTGGTCATGTAAACTATTGCCATTTGGTGTCGCGACTGACACCTTCAAATTCATGGAATGCTCTACAGTTCTTCATAACTAGGAAACAACCATTCATTCCTAGGATGGAGGGGGTGGTTTTTGCATGCCTGCCTTACCTTCCTACGTGTTACACACTGCTGCAGTTTCTCCCCTGATGTCCTGCAGTGAGTTGCAGAGTTCTTAGCTCAGATGTTCTTAATAATTTTGTTGTGAGTCGCAGACGTTGAGATGAATTTAGAACCGTGTGGTTCAATGCAGTTCAGTTTTTTTTTCTTTAATAGGAAAGATAAAATTTTATTGAAGAATTAAATCATAACATCCAACTCTTCTCTAACAAGAGTTTTAAACCAACTGGGAAAAGATGAAAACATATTTGAGCTTTTTCTAGTTGTTCTGGCTTTTTTGGCCAAACAATTAGCAACCTCATTTGACTCTATACGCACATATGTTCACTTCCAAGACTGAAAATTCCCTAATAGAGTTTTATAGTCACTGATAATATTATTATTTGTCCATTTTACAGAACCCTTCGCCCCATTAATATCTTTTACTACATTTGAGCAGTCTCCTTCCAAGTGCAAGCATTGGACATTAGCTCCTTGCGCCATTTTTATTCCTTCCAAGGCAAAGAAGAGCTTTCGCCTTCTCTTCATCTCTGCTATTCCTCCGCCGTAACCGCACTACCACATGATCCTGTTGCAGAGAACATAGTCAGACCAATACCCATATGCTTATTTTCCTTGACATATGACCCATCAAAGTTAATTTTAACAAACCCTTCTTTCGACAAGTTTGCCAATGAGATCTATTTATATCTATAATTGTATTAGGAGAACCAGATCTAAGATTCTGAGAACTACTTACCCAGTCTGAGATATCTCTATTGATGACACTCACAGTATTCACAATATTAACACTTGCATTATCAAATACCACAACACATCTAAGTTTCCAAATGTGCCATAGAGTAAAATTGACAAACCTGATACAAGTAGTGATATTTGAACTGCCATTGTTGTTACTATTTAACCAATCAGAGAGCAATTCATTAATCTGTTTACCATTAACTAGACCTGCATAATTAGGATCAGCAGATGTCCACACATTTCTAGAGACTGGACAATGAAATAACAAGTGGTTAACAGTTTCAGCACAAGAATCACACAAAGGACAAGTATTAATCACATTAGAGGCATATCTAGCTGATTTGCTCCTAACAGCCATGTATATACATTCTCCAAAACTTCTTCCAAGGGAAAACAACAATCTCATGACCATATAGATCATCCATAATAGCTCTATAAGCAGTTTTGACACTAAACATACCATTATAAGAGGGTCTCCATATTAATATGTCTCTACCCACATCTGGTATTCTTATATCACAGATATCCTTGACAGTACATCATCAAATAATAATTTTAACATATCAACATTCCATTTACCTTCAGCATGCAAGATAAGCTGGTCAATAGTTTTCAAATTTGCAGAAGAAAAATATGAATAAATACAGTTCAGTTGCCTCGTTTAATTGGGGGCCCCAAAAAACAATTAGGGGCCTCACACTACAGGACAAAAAGGGTCATGAAATGGCAATTGGTGGTTATCCCTTATCCCATTTTTTAAAATGCCTAAACTACCCCTAAATCATTAGTGTTAATTAAGTTAAGTAAGTTGTTAATTAGTTTAGTTAGATTAAAATCAGATTTAGGGATAAATTTCTTATAAAAGAAAAATTGTGTTTTTGTGTTGTGGAGAAGGAGAAGTTGACACTACACCAAATTCCTGGATTCGTAACGGCTTTGTGGTCACTATAAATACCAGTATTTGAAAAAAAATTGTAATAAAGCCGTGGTCACATTTAATTTTGAAAAATTCGTAATGTAGTCTAGCCGTTACTTAATTTTTTTATAGGCGTGCCAACCACACGCTCCGTCACACTGGCCGTAACACCTTGAGTCCCGTGAGTGTGTCATTCACACGCGCACTGCTATGTTTCCACCCAAGATCAAGAACACTAGAGGATATTTCCTCCCATGCGTGTGCGATTCACATGAGTGATTTCTGTATTACCCTAATGAAACCAGATCGCAAATTTCATTTCTCTTTCTTTTTTATCTCTTCTGCTCTCAGCCTCTCTTCTCTTCCTCTCATCCTATGAACCGAGATCGAGTTTGATGAATCAATTTCGATTGGCTTTCTTCATCATCTTTAATCGGATTTTTTGGCTTCAAAAATCGATTTTGGGGTTTCGTCTCGTATAATGATTCATCTTTTCGATTTTAGTTTGTTCGTCGGAGTTCGAACTTGGAAGAACCGATCTTCACTCTTAGATAATCGTGAGAAAGCACTGCTCTACTTTGTTTAATTTAGGTATCTATTTTTGGTTTTGATTTCGATTTATTTTCGCCTAGATTTAGGTTTTTGTTTTAGGTTTTAAAGTGATAATTGATTTAGGGTTTCTTCTTCAATCGATTATGAGATTTGGGTTTCTGATTTAGGATATTTTATTCAGATTTATTTTTAGATGCAGATGAGAATGAAGTTGATAAGTTGACTGAGAAGATACAAGGGGTTGGGATTGCTTCTTCTAGTGCTGATGGTGTCGTCCTTAACAGCTTCTAAAGGTAATTTTGATGTTTTGGATTATTGGTTTTTTTGTTTGGTTTTGTGATTGATTGGAAAGTTAGGGTTTTTATTGGTTTTATTATTGTGGGTGTTTTTGTAAAGGGAGTTCAACAAAGAACAACTCAAAAGGCTTCCCGGTGGAAAGATCAAGAAGAAGGTAAGTTTTTTTGTCTCGAAATTTCAATCTAATTAATACATTAGAAGACATGTTCTGTAGTGACGATGGTGGGTTGTTTAATACAAGTTAAAATTGGTGATTTAGAATGTGTTGAGAGTCTTTTTAGAAACCCAAGTTTGTTATAACAAACTCGTCTTTTTTTTCCGTTGACATCGCATTCGTGAGTCAATTGGGTGAAAAGAATCATCCGAGTCTTTATTACTATTAAATTTACCTTGTTTAGATTGATCAAGGGTCTGGCTCAGTGTTTCGGATTGATGTTTTTAAACTTACAATGGTTGCTTCCTTTGTGTATACGTCTCAATATATATGCGTCAGTGTATGTCTTCCATTTGCCGTATTCCCGGTATCACTTATTTTTGGAAATGTAAGGTTGTTTAATAGTTTTGGTGTTGTTCAGTGTGCGTTGTTTATAATGTTCTGCAAATAAATTTCCACATTATATATGGTTTGCCCTTGTCTCTTATAGATTGACATGGCATAGCATACTTTAACAGGGTATTGCCTACTTAGGATGCAGACCCACCATCCTAAGTAGTTCCAGTTATATCTGTGCTTTATTAACTCTATGGCCATTTTGATTTACAATTAACTACGTTCCATCACAAAGACCGATGCTCAATTATCAACCATAGTAACATAATTAGAACTCCAACTTAAAGTTGTGACTGATGGTTTGGTATTCCTTAAACTTGCTTGGAATCCGTAAATTGCAGTAGGATGCATAACATCTTCATCTTTAATGGATCCTATGGTCAAGCTAATGCTATTTGTACTAAAGAAAAGATGGGCTTCATCTTCATCTTCATGTACACTCTCGTTAGTTGGTGCCGAATTTCTTTTCACTTAAGTATTTTGTATCCCTGTATCTTGATTATGCAAGGATATCTGATGCACATAATTTATTTTAGGGAATCCTCATTTGGTATGATTAGGTTTTCATCTGGTATATATTTGGATTTAATCTTTGGCTTTTCCCTATCTGCAACTCGCAATTGGCGTAACATTTCATTATCGCACCCATTTTATTTAAAAGGAAGTGCGCCGGTTTGGTAGTTTTGCTGGGTGTGCATATGTATTTATAACTTTACAAACAATGTGATATGTTAAAAGATTATGACTTGGACAGAATATTTTTTCATGGATTGTATGTTAAGAGAAAAGAACGATCTTTCTCGGCTTATAGGAGACTTTTGTAATTATATCTGCTACGTCTTTTTGTCTCGGGGTTTGAAGGTGGTTAGAGGTCGTCAAAAATGTGTGACCTTTGTTACTTAATGGCGGCGATATTCCCTTCCTATCTGTTTTGTTAGTTATTTTTTTTTGACTTTGATATTCTCTAGGGATAATGTAGCATATTTTACATATTTGAATATTTTTAAAGTGACTGTTGGAAGGACCAAAAATATATACAGATGTACGTTTTTTAAGTGACTGTTGGAGGTTGTTTGTGTCTTATACTTTAAGTGACCTTTGGGGTTGCCTACTGGATCTTATTTTATTGGAGTCCCTAATTATTAAGAAAGATAACTCTGAGCATAATATGTTTCTCTTTCTAAGCAGGTGAATGATACTGTGGGAACATTATCCCTTGGACATTTTCATGACGAAGACACTCTAGTAGCAGTGATAATTGGAACTGGTACTAATGCTTGGTATGTGGAGCGAACAGATGCAATAATCAAGACTCAAGGACTTCTTACGAATTCAGGAGGCATGGTATCTTTTTTGTGATATCTGAGTTATAACTCGCTGCCTACTTTCTTAGAGAATGTGATAGCTTACATAGTTCTTACATGTTGAGGTTTGGTTCTTTAGGTAGTGAATGATACTGTGGGAACATTAGCCCTTGGACATTTTCATGACGAAGACACTCTAGCAGCAATAATAATTGGAACTGGTACTAATACTTGGTATGTGGAGCGAACAGATGCAATAATCAAGACCTAAGGCCTTCATACAATAATGATCTAGATGCGGAGAGTCCTAACCTATATTCGTATGATCAGGCAATTAGATGTCTTTTCTCGTGATTTCATAGTCCTCATTCAAGATATATAGCCTTAATGTCCTTGAGGATTTTTATTTTTATTTTTATTTTTTTTCTTCTTTTTCGTGAAATTCCGTGGCTACTGATAGATCAAACATTGATGGGCATGGGGTCTTTCACCTCACATTAGGACTTGTTTCGCATTTCACAAATGGTGAGTAGGAATTGACCTAGGCTGTGAAAACATTTTTTTTTCTTCATGTCCCATAACTTTGTTTTTTTTACAGTATTCCATTAAAAACAATTGTACAACTTCAAGTTTATGTTTGTTTGACCGCTGGGGAAGCAACACCGGTGTTCTCGACCTTCTATGTTCCGTAGGTCATCAAGTGAACCAGATACGAATCTTAATAACCAAGCACTTTCTGGTCTCCCTCATACCGTCCATCAATTATGCCGCTTTTACTTTTGAACTTAGCCATCCGAATAGTGACTATTGTGTCTTCCGTCAAGTGTTGTAGTTGTAATTAGATAATACCACGTAGACCACATTAGTTTTTTATATCAAGTTATTAACTTATTATAATATTCAAGTTTCCAACCCGCATTGTTCTACTTATTAGGTTGACATCTTGGTTGGGTTATTCTTTTACCTCTCGGAGTGGATTGGTATGAACGCTATGCATGTTTTCGATCGCAGCCAGAAGGAATATTTGCGAGGATTTATCAATGGATGGTACTACGAAGATCCTCATAACACATTGGTATGTCTCAATGACTATAAACAACCAATTTTATTACAAGTTTCTAGTTTAATGTGTTTTATTTGTGTCACTTTGATGCCCTGTATAAAATGAAAATGTATAAGTAGTCAATCCGATCCAAGAAATATACGCATTTGACATATACCAGACAACATGAAAATGACATATACCAACATATACCAGACAACATATGCCCTGTATAAGTAGTCACTTTTATACCTTCAATCGCGCATCCTCTATAACATATACCAGACAACATGAAAATGACAGGATCCAGTATCCGACCATCTTAATAATGTCTCATTTGAAGTCCATTTATTGGATATCTACATAAAAAAATTGGATGTATGAGTTGATGCTATACTTGATGGAATCTCTGTTGAACTTGTTAATATTTGTTGTAATTCTGGACAGTAGGTATTAGAAACCGCAAGAAAGTTATGATGAACAAACTCATTCATGGAAGAAGTCTTGGTATTGATAGAAAATATGTGCTTTCTATGATGATTACAGACATGTTGGCGAGAAGGTTTGGCAGCCTTTTAAACCCCGAATTGTTGACTACATCTAGCCAAAACTTTGAAACCGAGCCGCATACGGATGATGACTTCCAAAATGACGATGATATTCAAATTCAAGCTCTTGACCTGAGATCCAGATGCCTCGGGAAATTGTCCAGAGACGTAGTTCAAGAAAGCAACTCGGCTATTGGAGGAAGATTCCATTTAAGAAGGTAATATTGCTATTGTCTTCTTACATATCGATAATACTAGTTTCCTTGGTAGTTCTACAACTTGCCCAAAGATAAAAATGAATGTAAATAAGTGTTTAGTTACTTGTCGAATTTGATACTTAATGAATTTTTTTGGTACTTAAGAATTTGTATTCTTTCTTAATAGAACTCGAATAAATGTTGATGCAAATTGATTGAAGCAATTATTGTCGAATGTGGATGGATTGAAAGGTTTGTACGGTGGTAGTATTTGGAATTCTGCTTTCCAAGTTAAAATGTACGCACGGCCAATATTGCCCTGGTCAAAATTGATTTTGACTAATTTTGACTAGGTCAAGGTTGACCGGCAGAATTTTTTGTCACATACAAAAAGTTCGAACGGCTCGAAATAACATAACATCCCATATAAAAAAATTGTAACGGCCCCAGCTGTTACCACGTGGCAAATTGCAGACCACCAAGCCTCGTTACCAGGGCACAAAAAATTGAAACGCCACAAAGCCATTAAAAAATGTAACACCCACTTTTGCAACAAAGTAGGGTCGTTACAACCCGTTTTTGTAACGGCCTGGTTCTGTTTCTAATCCCAGAATTTGGTGTAGTGTGAGTTTTGGGGGGAAAGGTTAGGGTTATTTGAAATGAGTGATTCTAGTGGAGGAAATGATGTTGGTGAAGCTTCAAATAACAAATATGGTTGTGTTGATGGTAAGATTATGTTGCATTCCCATTTGGATTGGATGTATGATGAAGACATGTTAGTAGAGGAAGCCATGAATAATGGTGCAAATGAAGATCTCATTGCTCAAAATGAAGGAACCAACCCTCAAAATGAGGAACCCGAAGCTCAAAACAATCAAACATCTTATACCCTTCGATTTGTCTATTTGTTGCTCCAAGTGGTCGAATCATCCACACTATGGAACAACTCAAAGGTAAGGGTCGCCATAGCAATGGGTGTATACCCAAACGACTCTCTAATGTCGTCACTTTATCGACACTCGGCCTAATGACGACTCAAACCTCGCAACTTTTCCGTGTTATGAAAAATCGTTAGGGTAGTGTGATAAACATTAACGACCATTTTTAGCTAGGTCACTTAGAGTCGTTATGTTGTTTTGTTTAGACCCAGACGACTCTAAAACCATAAACTCTCTAGGTCGTCATAAGGATATTCATACAAATTGACGACCCTAACCTACCATTACAAAGATACAAAAGAGTCGCCACGCCCGATATCCATAAACATTAATGAATCTTTCTCTGGATTGCAACTAACGACTCTTTGGTAACAGGTAACGACCCTCGAGTTTCAAATGACGACTCTATGGGACATAATTTGATGACACTTTCATTTTTTGGGATAGAGACGCTGTTTTTTTTTTCACCTAGAGTCGTTAATGTTTGAAAAGGAATCGTCCAAAGAGGATCGTCATATGATTATATAACATGGTAACGACTCTAATCTAGGTCAAAAACAATTGAAATACCAGAAGGAGGGTCGTTATCTTCTACAGTATATACCCTAACGATTTTTCATAGTCTCTACATGCATATGAAAAGTCGTTAGGGTATATATTTATTCAAAGCTGACGACCCTTTTCTCAGAATCGCAATTTTTCGGTTAAAAAACCTAATTTTTCAATCAACACATCAAATTAAACGCAAACAACAAATATATTAGGGGGTTTTAGTTCACATACCTACCTACTAATCGGGTGAAGAAAAAAAAAATTGATGTAGTCGTTAATGGTGGAAGAGTCGACAGGGAGAGAGAGAGATGGGGTGGGGGTGGTTTGTTCTGTGTTTTGTAATGTATTAGGGGTTTTAGGGTTAAGGGTAATAGGATTTTTAGATTAGTTATTAGAGAAGGGCAAAATGGTATTTTCACCACCATTTAGAAGCCCCCTACGTTTTTTTGTGTGGGTATAAATTTGGTAAGGCCCCTAATTGTTTTTTGGGGCCCCAATTAATCTACGTTCAGTTGGCGTCTCTGTTGTAATTAAATTTCTTTAGTTACAGACGTTGATTTTTTTTTTCCTTTTTTTATTACAGTCTCAGGTTGTTGTGACTGCATACTGACTTGTCTTTTTGTTTTTCTATTAATATAACCTTTCTCTATTGGGAAAAAAAACAGAGTCAAGATCAAAAACTTTATATGGTTAAAAATAATATGATTAAATTAGTCGGTGAAATGACTTGGAGTTTTTTTTTTTTTTGATGCAAAAAGTAATATACTAATCAAGCAAAAAAGTACATAAGATTTGTAATATCTTTTTTTTCAAAATATTGACATCACACTAGAGTGCGAAATCCTTAGCCGAATTTTGTTGAGAAATTCGAAGATTCTTTGCTCGTGCTTCCTTAGCTATGTTGTCCGCCAGTAGTTATATCTTTTGTTAATATATCGCACCCGAGCTTGAGGGAGTTTTTGCGTAATGGTTTGAGTCTCCTTTATAGTATTTTCGCACTCCGGGCCCGGTATCCGACATTCCTTATTGATGGTTTCAACTTAGCATTTTGCAATCAGAATTCAAGGTAACGCTAGATAAAATGTTATTATCAGCCAGGAGGAAGCTTTTAGTAAAGCTTTTGATTCTGCATGGAACGCTGAAGAAGCCCTGTCTGATCCCGCTGCAATGTGCATAAAAGTTTCGTCGTCCGCTGAGTATAAGATGAAAGCATATCCCATGATTGAATTTTCCTTTTTAAAAGCCACATCTATAAACAGAATCCAATCGTCCGATGTTAAGCTTGACCATTTTTCTTTAGAGGTTGTACCTTGTTGTACCTTGCTGAACCTTTTGCTTTTCTTAATATTTTCTTGAGGATGTGAGTGATATCTTTCGAAGAAATTCTTTAATTGACTGCCGATTTAAAATGCTTTACTATTAGTGATGCAATATTCATTTATTTCTTTCACATCCTTGAATAAACAGAATGGCCTGGCCCCTTTGAAAACAACTTATGAACCATGGATTACGTGGTTGCTGCCCACCAATCCTTACTACTGTACATCAAAAGTCAGAGACCACTGTTTAAACAGGTAGGTTCAAATATAATGACACTTCAATTCCTGAAAATCTTATCAAGAAAAAACATTTACTTCTTTGAAAATAGATTTTTGTTTTTGCTTCTCAACATAATCGAAAATGATTAATTTACCGCGGTTTATCCATGTGAGGAGGGGAGTGGGCCCCATTTCCCAACCTTAGCCTGCTACCAACCCAAGTGTTAGAATTGCTACCCTCCCCATCGTTGGATCTGATCCGTGGGACAAACCGTGGGATAACCCATGGTAAGTGTATAAAATAGGAAAATGTTGAAACTAAAAAGTTGTTATAGGCGGGCGAGTTGCACCCATAGAGCCATTTAACACCAAATCGAGCCAAAAAAACGGGGACAACCTGATCCTAAACCATCATCTTATACGTTTTTTCATAAATATTTATCTACCGCATAATTTGCAAAACCATCTGACGCCTAATTTATATATTTTCCATGCATATGGTGGTATTGCTGTGGAATCAATGAGAATAAAGATGCCATCGCCACGATCATAGCAAGTATCAAGGTGGTTCGCTATTGTGTCAAATGAACTGTACCAGGTTTGTGGAGTCTGTTTACTATGCATGCATGATTGCATCGGTTGTTGTGATGTCACAGTCCTTACTGCCATTAGCATAGGCCAAGCAAGTCTCCGCTACCACGGCCACGGTAATCCATGGCGACTGTGCTGTAGCCTTGATTACTGATACCATGAAGTTCCGACAATTGAACTCCCCGTCCGCATCTTGATCCAATCAGAGTCGGGAAGTCCCCAGCCACCTGAAATAGTGATTGTGATTATTCTTCTCTGAGATGCATTATTTCTTTTTTTTGTTTAATAGTCTTGATTTTGGCCAAAACTTTTTTTTGCCATTTTCAAAACGACTGAGCTGTGAACTACGTGGCTGCTGCCACCAATCCTTACCATACGAGTTTGATTCTTTTATTATCTAAAGTCTGAATAAGTGGCCTGAATTCTTTACGTTGAGATAATAAGTCCGGGGAAACTTTGACATGATATTTATTATCTGTATTAAATAAGTGGGTGACATTTCAATTTTTTTTGAAATAGCTTATTGTAGTTGATTTTTCTAAGCAAAAAGCAATCCTCATAAAATGTTGAAACTCGTTAATCAGTAAAAATGAGATGATTGTTGTTCCATCTTAATCAGTTGACTGAGTACTTTTCAATTTATTCATTGCCTTCCTTTTCCCGTTTACCTTTTTGTGCCATATATGCCAACAGTGTTTTTCACTAGAGGCGTACGTCCTTCAAACTTTAAAGTTCATATGATTACCAAAACAGAAAAAGTTTAAGAGTTGTAATCAACTCTCAAGCATGTCCATGTTAATGATGACTTTATGACTGTTACTCTGTTGAGGTATTATTACTTCTATGACTTTAGGTCGTGTTTGGATGTGTGATTCTTTGAGACTAGGAATAAATGGCAAACTTTTTTATTTTTCTTTTTTACGCACCAAACTTATATATATATATGTTGGAAAATTGGCAATAAAACAAGGTGAACAAAAGAATATTGTAGTAGGGTTCAAGGCTCTTATGAAAGATCTTTTCGATAATTATTCGACCCTTTCCCAATTGAATTGGCGAGTACCCAATTGAATTGGCGAGTACAAACAGGTCAATTGAATATTGCCGTCAGGATACTAAGCCCCACAACAGCTTGTTGGATTCAAAGCTTGTACGACCTTGATCCAACCAAGAACACACTGGTTTTGTTTCTGATGATGCTTGTAAGAAAGAAAACAGAAAGAGTTGAGAGATGTATTTTGAATGAAAACAAGTCTTCTATTTAAAGAGGAAATCACACCCTTTGGAGATGACTCTTCATCTCCACAGTATCTTTCGTAGTGAACAGCGCGTTCTCTTCCTTCAATGCGTCCATTCAGAAACGAGTTTTACATTCGTGTTTGTAATCGGGCAATATAAATGTTAGAACATAAAATTTCCAACGAGACGCCGTCTCGCACTCTGCAGGGGGCCCCTTGCCCCCTAGACCCCCAGTTCAAGGGTTTGTTGAAAATATCCAACAATATCCAAGGGTTTGTTAAATGCCTTCAATTCAAGGGTTTGTTGAAAATATCCAACAATATATATATATATATATATATGAAATTTCTTTAAAGAAAAAATAAAAATTTACAGTCCTTTTGAACATACCAAGAATAATTTCTAGCTTCCTTGGCTCTAGCCCTATATCAAAAGACACACGAAATGAATATAAGACAACTCACTTTCATTTTTTATACATTCATAGATATACTAAATAATGGCATAGGATCATGAGTACCAGCATAGTTCACGAAATACTAACCATGCCGAGACCATAAACGACATAGTAATTTAACAAATACATCATGCCGGTACACTATTCTAAGAAAGGAACACTAACTATCGACAATGCCGGTAGTCTTAGGTAATTCCTAGGCAGCTCCTGGATACCAAAAGAGCACTGTTGGCACACACGTAAGAATTCAAATCCATGTCGTAACCAAGTACCGACATGGAATTAACCTAAAATAAGTGCCGGTACTGGTAAAAATTTCTAGGGGTTTCAGATACCAAAAGAGCACTACCAAGATACTCAAATAAATGTAAACCAATGTCAGAACACAATACCAAGATAGCATTCAACCTAATTTCAATGCTTAAGTATTTAACATTTAGTTTCATGTGATTTTAGCTTTGTAGACGGCATTGTATTCATACCAAAATCAATGCTGTAACAGTCTACCGGCATTGTATTCATACGAATTTCAATGCCGGAACTCACTGAAACTTAACTGTTTGAGTTAGGGTTCGGGATTCTAACATAAACCCACTGTTGTAATTCAATTCAAACACTTATAAACTAGTTCAAGATCACTTACCTTCTCACAGAAGCCATGTTTACGAGAGGTTGATTGTCCGAGTTCTCTTGTTATTCTTCTTCTTGCTCTTGAGCAATCAAAGCAAGCTTTTGTTCTAATTTTTGTTGAAAAATCAATTTTGACTTCGATTGGGCATCTGATTTCTTTCTTGGAGGCATGGTTATGGATTCGGTTAGGTTAATCGACGAAGAAATTTTTGAATCGACGATTAATCGTCGATGAAGAACGGATGAAGAACGATGAAGAAGATGAAGATTTTTTTCTTTCAAAACCTAACCCTAACCGAGTGTGCCGGAAATGATAGAGAAATGAGGGATATGTGTTTGGTTTTTTGATTTTAAGTTTTAGGGGAAAGGGTAGTATAGTCTTTTCAAATGTTTTTAATTAACCAAAGGGTATTTTAGTATTTTCATACCCAAAAATCACCCCTTAGCAGACACTATTGGTTGGTGGAAGTAATTTATATCCCCCAATTAGTTTAAGTATCCCCCAATTGCGCGTTCTAGAAAAATCAAAACATTGAAATAAAAACCACTAGTAATTATCCTATGGGTAGTCTCCATTTGGAGACTAACTCGCCCATATGAAGGACCCTCGCTCATATGAACGAGTGAAGCCACTATGGGCAAAAATGAAAGGGGAACACTAGACGGGAAACTATCTCCCGTTTATAAAAAAATTTGAAAATTTTATAGTAAAATAACAATTGGAGGGAAAATTTAATTTAAAAAATTCTAAACTTAAACACTCACGGGGGACAGTCCCCCGTGAGATAGGAAAAACAAATATAGGAAAAACAAATATAGACGGGGACTGTCCCCCGTCAAAAGAAAAAAAATTTAAGAAAACTACTTAGACGGGGGACAGTCCCCGTCTAGTTCAAAAAGTTGCAATTTTTTTGACGGGGACAAATCCCTTGTCTAGTGTTACACTCCCAACCACTCGTTCACCTGAACGAGTATATGAACGTGTTTGGGGAAAAAGTGGGGTAAAGACTACCCATAGTAGCCTCTAATACTCAAATTGGTAGTGCACTCCTTCATTTGAAAGAGTGACACTACCCATAGGATTTGCTCTAAGGATACAAACACCAACCCCGTGAATATAATGTACTTTGTATCGGTCTTCGTTCCACTTTTTGTTTTTTTCGGATTCAAAGGCAGTTATAATGGCATTTTCAAGTGGTAAAATTCCTTGGATAGTCAGGAACAGATGGAAAAAAGTAACTAATACTCTGAGCACCATAACATTCAGACACTCCTATAGAGAAGTGAACTTCTCAGCTGACAACTTAGCTAAGAAGGGAACAAATCTTAGAAGATGAGAAGTAATTTTATATGATGACAGGCCAATTTTTTTTGGAATAATAGAACAGGAAGAGTCTCATTATTTAAGATTCACTTGAAAATAAACCTGGCTTGATTGGGGTATACCCAGATTAATTGGGGTATACCCATTTTGTTCCCATCCAAAATAGTGTGCTAAGGGGTGTCTAAAAGGTGTTAAAAGATCAAATTGTCCATACTAAAAAACCTTGCCGACCAAAACATATAAAAATCAAAATCAAAATCTTTCTTCTACACTTTAACTATACATGTGAAATCAAAAAAAAAAAAAAAAACAACGAAGAATCAAAACGAACCAAAAGCTCACAGCAGGTATTTTTTTGTCGACCTTGCCGACCAAAATATAGCCTATAGGTATAAGGTTGAATAACATGTCGACTTTTCATCTCCGAATTTAGCAATTATCGGGTTGGCAAGATATCCATCTCTATACCTTGCCGACTAAAATATAGCTGGCAGACATGAAATTAGTACCTTGCCGACTTAATCATGCATTTGTAACACCTTCTATGTATGTCAAAAATCTTATAGTCGTAGGTATTTTTTTATCGACCTTGCCTACCATATGTTGCCCTGCATGTTCTTCATCCGCACCTTGCCTCGATATAGTCGGCATGTTCTTCATCCATGAGACAATGCCTACAGAATTGATCAAGATCTTATTAAAACGTCTACCATGCCTAAAAACATACCAAGCACCTTATTCAAACGTCGACCTTGCCGACCTTTCACATTTTCAAAACAATTTTTTTGATCCAAATCGAACTCATAAGACAAAAGTTAAAGACTATTGAATTCATAATTTCAAAATTTTAATCTAAACTCAATTAATTAAGCTAATCATATTTTTTAGTGTTAATTAAACAAGGCATAGTAGCCATTTAGAAAATACAAGGTTAAGGGGTGGCTTGGTTTTACTTCAAAATGACCCGATTTTATCTTATTGGGTATACCCCAATTAGTTTGTGATACCCCAATCTCGCCTGGAAAATAAACCATGTAGATATATCCTATAATTTGCTTTTAGTTATTTTTGGTTTTCAAGAAAGTTAGTCTTGGCATGTCAAGACTACTCATTGAATTTGAGTTTCTTCACTTTTGAGTAATAAAATTATTACATGATTTAGAAGAAAAAAAAAGTTCCGTTTCTTTTTCTGTCATGTAAAACTGATGGTAGGTAGGTGTGGGATTAGTATTAAAGACTTGTGTGAGTCCAATCCAAATCACTCCATCTTTAATTAATGGAAAAGCAACAATTAATATCTGTTACTGTAGTGACATACTGTATTAATGGGGGTGGGGGCGAAAATTGATTTGTTTGGCCTCACTTATTTAATGTTGCATTATACTGCAGGGTCAAAAACTGTTATTATCCTGTTTGTTTTTTTTTATCAGATGGATTTGTGTATTGTGGAGGCGGCCAAAGGCTGCGGCAAATTAAACTCCGAACCCGGTATTCACCCAGCAGAAATTACATCAGGATACCGGTGGGTAGTCGGTAATGTCCCGCTTGTCAAAGGTCATTAGTGTTTAACAGTGTGGGGGTCAGTGGATTATCTATTTTATTTATTTTTCTTAGTTATACTTAATTATTTGACCAGTCCCAGTCTCTTTCTCTCGATGATAAATTAACGCCGTCAGGGAAGAGTCGAATCCATCACCAAGGTCCAAGGGGGATGGATTTAAGAAGTCAAGGAAAGCGTATCATTTTGTATATTTACGTGGCATGGTGTAGCAATCTACTGTACTCACCTTTACATTGGTTAAGATTGAGAATGCTTTCATCGTTCTAATGTAATTGGCAAAAAAAAAAAGTAAGAAAAAAAAGTGTTACTCTCTGGATTCCCGTGTTTAAAGTGAAATGATTATAACGCCTTTGGATACAAATCTGCTTTTGACTTCGCTTCTCCGTAAGAGGTGAAGAAACTATTTTGCTTCACAAAAAGTCGACTTTTTCCGCTTCTATAGTCGCTCAAATATTATTGCCAAACTGACTTCTGACTTTTCGATTTCCAGAAGTCGAAAAGCAACTTCTGTGTGTGCATCCAAACGCGCTATTAGTGTTCCACTATCTTAATCAGTACGTACTTATATTTTGCTCATCGTCTTTGGCGACCAGGCCTTCCTTTTCAAATCCGGAAAATGGGTCATATGACCACAAACCCATAAAGTGTGGGAGTAGTGGACAACCAAACTATGGGTCTGGGTGAAAAAGACATAGGGAAATTTAGTCATTTATACCCTTAATTCAACCTTTATTCTTTATCATATTCTTTTCTCTTTCTTATTTATTTTCTCAATATAATTTTAAATTAATCACGAGAAAAGTCATAACTTCCGGAATATAAGTCGGATTTTAATGAAATTTATATTTTTGGAAAGGGCTCGAAATTCTCTACGAAACAAGATCCATTGTTGATATGAAATTCGAAGAAAAAGAAAAAAAAAATTTAAACCGGGCCGAGAATACATTATGCACCCGGGTGCAACCTAGCCAAAGTTTATTTCATACAAAACTATGCATTATGCACCCAGGTGCAACTCGCCAAAACTTATTTCATGTAAGAATATGGATTATGCACCTAGGTGCAACCTTGTTAAAATTTATTTTCTATAAGAATATGCATTATGCACCCAGACACATCTTGTGTATTTCGTGGATAAATCTAGGTTTATTCTAATTGTCACTATCAATATATTATACACAACCAAAATCACTAGTGCATGATCTCTAACAATAAATCCAACACCATTACCGCTACATTCACCATTAAAACATCAACCAAATAAAAAATAAGAGAAACAACAAAAAATTAAAAAAAAAGTATATATACGATATGCACTCGGGTGCATCTGGGCTAAAAACTTATTTCTTGTCGGGTTATACATTATGCACCCAGGTGCATTTTATACCATTTTTCATCTTCCGGACCACTTCATACACCTTTCTTCGTCAACTACAAATCAAAATCACAAAAATCAAAAAATTGATACAAAATAAAATTTAGCGAACTTTATTAAAAAAATAAAATAAGTAATGATAAGTACCGTTGTTAGATCACAAATGGGTGATGTTTAACTCCAAATTAAGCTCCTTATAATCGGACTCATCACCATTATTGACCAAAACAGCAGACTCACAATTGAATCCAAAGTGAGTTGGTCAGTTGTTCCCTGTTTACCGAACCTCCGTAATATTCCCCAAACAAAATCAAAAACTTAAAAAGGTCACACCTTTACTTATCTAATGGTTTGGTAGATGCGATACAAACATCCCCCTGTGAGAGAATTCCAGCCATCGTTAGAAAATAATAGATCTAATGATTTTAACTGGAAACACCATTACCGATTAGACTCGAGAACACCATTGATTTTAATCTGGAAACACCCATTAATTGCAGGAAATTAAGAACCGGGTTTAGAAACAAACCTGATCTGTTGATTAAAAATTCAATTCAAAATTGGGAGCGATAGCTAGAAAACAAAAACTTTTTGGATAAAAAATATTATCGATCGTGGATCAATTTCTGTTCAACCGGACGGGGTGGAGGAGAAAACTCAACAGCATCCTGTTTCAATGGAGGTTCGAGATACTGAGACTAAATAAAAGGAAAGGGTTTTCTAGTCAATTGACGTAAAAATAAGTTGTAATTATCGGTTGATATATCCATTTTGGCTATTAAAAAAGTATCTTGTGGGTTCTTGGTTATATGACCGAGAGTCATATTTTACTTGTCTTTTACGCCCAGGATTTCCAATGCAGGGGCTATTGAACCAAAACACTGTTTCAAATTTGACATATTCTCTGCGCAATACACGCCCATGACTAGGATTTAACATTAATATTCTGAGTTCCGAAGGTGTTAGTTCTATAATTTTTGGTGGTGTTTGGATAATTGGATGTGTGATTCTTGGAGAATACAAAAAATGACAATCTATTATCATGATTGGCAGGGATACCATTTGAGTGATCCAACTGTCGGTATCGGTTGTGATTCTTATATTTTATATGAAATCTAAATGGATACTATTTAGATTCTTATATTCTTATTTGGCAGGGATATCATTCGAGTAATCCAACAGTATCTGCGTTTAGAAATCATGAACTTTTATCTCTAGAATTATTTTTTCTTTCATGTTACTGTTGCTTGCTAAAATGAGATTTATTTTGTATATAAAACACGCAAATCAAAACACTGAAGAGCACATTAGGAGATTAAGGTACCTAGTGTGACTAGGGTGATATCAGTCCTACTTATCAATACAATGTACTCTGTCCAAGTCTCGTATTATTCTATGTAATAGGTAAAGGATCAATATTGAAGACTTGTTACTTCATGATTTATAAAGGGTGATATCAGTCCTACTAAGTCACCGATACCGTTTTCATATAACGAAAAAGAATCCCATCGATTCTGACCGTTTGATCGATGAAATGGTATCAACACTTATTAAGACTGGTATCCCCCTTTATAAATCGTGTGTTACTTGAGTCCAAAATGGAATATGATGATTTGGACCAAATATGGGACGGACAATCAATCCAGATTTTTGTTCATTCTCTTTTCCACCTCGTTACTAATCCTCATATTAGAATCATTCATCTCTCCACCATTTAGATTCACTACACTGCTCGTTACTAATCCCAATATTAAAATCATTTATCTCGTTCACCATTTAGATCGTACCATGTCTTATCCCAAATCTAGATCAGTTCCCATTATCCCAGCTTTAGCAAGATCGTTTGATTAGTGGATGACGACTTCGTTTCATTCATTGAGCATCTGATTTCTTTCATCGGGTAGGTTATATGCAACAATTTAAATTCTGTTGCTGTACTATGGACATAATAATGAGGTGTGGGGGCAAAAATTAACTGTTTTGGCCCTACTTATATTTATCCGGTAGTGGCTGCGGGGCAAAGATAAAAAGAAAAGAAAAAAAGAACAGTTATTGGCTTGGCCCCATAGTAATCAGCTCAGAACATCCAAGTCCAACACGTGTTTCTGGTCCCTGGATTAGTTGGAGATGTGTTACATCAACAAAAAATAAGTCTGATCAGGAGTATACTCCCTCCGTCCCTAATTAGATGAGCTACTTGTAGTTTGCACAAATTTTAAGGCAAGGAGGAAAGTGAAATATATTTAAGTATTTTTTACAATTATACCTTATGGGCAATAATTAGTAAATTTTAGAAACGATTTATCTCTTAAACTATACCACGGTTTTTTATAAACTTTATACCGTTGAAAAGCATTTTAAAACACCTACGCAAATGAATATAAACATGACTATCAAATTAGACATATTTCTTATAGAAAAAATAATCAATTAAAAGGGTAGTTTTAGAAATATCCCCTAAGTTAGTGAAATAGCTTCATCTATTTGTGACAAAACTAAAACCAAGAAATTTCATCTAATTACTTGGGACGGATGAGTATATATTTTCATTTCCGTGCTTTTTTCTTAAAAAAAAAATTTTCTCTTTCAGAAAAGTTTTTATAATTTTTCTTTTTTAGCCGAAGATAATATAATAGTACAAAAACGGATTGCTTTGTTAGCTAGACCAACCATTGTTGACTATCCAGTCAACCGAGTGATTTGATCGCCAAACTACTAGAATCGAATGCTTCAAGAAAAGATAGGATTGAAGTGACATTAAACTAACAACGAAAATACAAAACAGAGAAAATGTGTCGCCAATTTTAGTCTTTAGAAGAAAAAAATAATGTTCTTCTCTATGTTTCTATCAACAGTGGTGGTTGTCTTGTGCATGATAATTATGGACCCTCATTTATGAAGAGTATTACTACTCGCCACTCGGTAACATGCATGCACACAGAATCTGCCTTCCCAGCGAAGGTGGAGTAGAGCTCTTAACGTCTTACGTACGGGGGAGTGGCGCAGCCGCAGTGATCTGGTCATAACTGGTCATATGTAGTATGGAATTTTTGACTGCAATAAGATTCATTCACTATTTTGATAAGACAAATGCTATCCCATACGACTTTACGGGATGACTTTCCGCAAAAGCGGCTTCTTTGCCGTTGGATGATCAATCAACGGTTAGATCCACATTCAGGAAATGACCCATCATTTTCAGGATAGGACCCACCACATTTAGGAAATGACCCACCACTTCCCCTAAAGGGTTCAAGGCTGTTAGATTTGGGTTTTAGCATGATCTAACAATAAAGAAGCCGCTTGAGCGGGATAGCTTCCCGCAAGGTCGTGCGGGATTGCACTGCTCTTTTGATAAAATATCTAAGGAATAGAGGGGATCGAAACGGACCTTGCTACAGCCGGGACAACATGGGCTAATCCAGATATGGGACATTACGTAGCACAATCTGAATGATGGAGAGGAGAATAATTCTAGCATCGGGATTAATAGTCAGGTGGAAAGAGGAATGATCAATGGTCTGAATTAATTGTTCCAAATGTGGCCCATGTTAGTTGTCTCAACTCAAGGTCCGACCTTCCTTTTTTTTTCGTAAAAAAGGCAAACCTCAACATTTCATTAATAATTCTGATATAAAATCGGGACTATTACAACTGGCGAGATTGGGGTATACCCAAACTAATTGGGGTATACCCAATAAGACAAAATCTGGTCATTATGAAGTAAAATCAAACCACCCCTTAACCTTGTTTTTTCTAAATGGCTAATATACCCTTGGTTAATAACACTAAAATTCTGATTAGGTTAATTAATTGAGTTTAGATTAAAATTTTCAAATTATGAATTCGTTTATTAACCTTTGATCTGTCTTATGAGTTCGATCTCGTTCCAAAATTTTAGTTTTGAAAATGCATAAGGCCTAGACGTCGCTGGGTTTGAATAAGTCACACCGGATATCCGCCGAATGGTAAACTTTGAATAAGTTGCCGATCGCTCTTCCGCAGAAGGGTCAACTTTGAATAAGTGCCAACCGTGATATCCGCTAGGAATGGTCCTCGGATGAAGAACACGCCGACTATCTTGGGCAACAATCTTACTATTGACATGTAAATATTTCCTACCCTTCCTAGGCTATCTTAAACTCGGCATGCAAAAAATACAACATTGCCTGCTGACATAATATGGAAGATGTAATTTACTTTATTCATGCAATTTTGGTTACTACATTGATTGAAACATAAAACCTAATCCTTGTCGACGGAAAAACGAATGCACTTCGCATGTGCATCAAGCCTTTGAACCCCTAGGCGACCCTAGTGGATGAGTTATAGTCTCGTGAGGGCTTACATAGAGGTCTACCCACAAAACCTATACAAAAACTTCTAAAGCCATCAATCTTCGTCCGAGGACGATACACCCTCCATCATCTCCAGGGCATACTCCGGGATTTTGGATTCCATGAATTGATAGCTTGCATCGAATGAGAATGCTTCCCCCTTTTCCTCCAAGTAGCGCGCTTTCACGACTTCGTGCTACAAAATCATAACACAAACTTACTTTGTTAGTGGTGTTTAGTAGGAAGATCAAACAACATTGATCACGTAAAATAAACCACAAAAAAACTTACAAATTGTTCAATGGACAAGTTAAAGTGGGAGCGTTGAAAATTGGTTTTGGATAGCTAAATAAGCAAGTATCGCATTTTCAATGACTATGTGCCTATCGTGCACTTGTTGGACACTTCTTGAGTTAGGATTCCCACACTCTTGGCTAAAAGTGTTGTGAACCCTAGCCCAAAAGGTTGTGGAATCCACCCTTACGGAGGACTTCCTTCGAACTCTAGTCTCCGCATACCAAGCTTTGGTGATTGCCAAATCTTTATTAGAATCAAATGAAGCCATTTATTTGTGTGTAGAGAGCTATTGGGTGAGTTAGATGGAGTGTGTGATGATATGAGCTTTGGAGAGTATTTGAAAATAGTTGTGTGTTGTTTTGTGGAGATAAGTAGTGTATTTATAGGATGGTGCCCAAATTTGGCCGTTATAGTGTCCAAGTACAAGTGAATCAATGCAATTGTACTTGCAAAAATTTGAATTTTGAACCCGCCGGTGGGGTCGTAAATTTGCTACAATGCTGGGGGTCGCAAAATGGCCCGGAAATGTATGGGTTCATTAGCATGCCGGCCAAAATACCGTCGGCATTTTCTTGTTTTGTTTCCCTCCCGACCTTACATGATTTTAGGCATCAGAAGAATGGTTCTTTTTCTCAAGATATGGCCGGCAGGGTCTCTATTTTCGTACCCTTCCGGCTACAAAAATGCCGGCTTAGTAGGAATCGTATTACCTTGCCGGCCTTGGTAACTACACAATTTTTTATTGACAGGGCCGACAGTCTGAAATTTCACAACATTGCCGGCCCTGGGACAGCCGACATGGTAGCTTAAAAAAAGCATGCCGGCAAATGTATTGACACTTTATATAGCTAAACAAACCATTCATTCAACAACTAGAAATCCAACATTTTTGTCCAAAATACGAAAACATGTCCCATAAACCGTAAAAAACATTTGTCCACACCATTAACTTAAACATTTGTCCACCACAACATAAATAAATGAACTAGGAAAGCATTCATTGGCCACGACCACGACCACGACGGCCACGACCCTGTTTTGGAACACTACCTTCACCACCACGACCACTGCTGCTACCTTCACCACCATGAGCACTATGAGTCCTCTTTTAATTTATCAGCCTTTATCTTCGCTTGTCCTTCCTTTATAGCTTTTTCCTCCGCCTTTACTTCAGCCTGAAGTTGCTTGAACAATATCTACTGGGCATCCTCATTGTCAACATTGCAAGCATAGTCAACGTGCTTGCTTTGCATGTGTTCTCCTCTCTCTTCGCGCAACACAACACCCTCACAAAGGTCTTCAATCGATCCTTCTATATTCAATTAACCAATAAACAATTAATAGAATGATTCGTAATGCAATTAACCTTAAAATAGTAAGAGCAACTCTAAAATACTTATAAGCAATGTTGTTGGTCTTTCGATTCCATCTTCTTCTTACGAGCCGAGTTCTTGATAGTCATTGGCCTAATCACAAAGAGACGAGCCCAACCCAAGTACCACGCCATGTATTTCTCAAGAGCTTCATGACCGGTGGTCACCTCGCCCAAAAGACTCACATCGATGTTACGGCTTGGTCTATCGTCCCCAATGTTCTTGAGTTGGCGTTTGGATCGTAAGAGATGTTAATAGTTTTTGGGAGGTGGTGCAATCATCACGGTTCACGAGAAAGAACGGCTTTCTTCATCGGAATGAGGTTCTTCTTGGACGTAACCCAATTGTCGCATTACCGTGTGGATCGTACATTGAAAATCCTTCAAACACGAGTCATCAAGGGTCCATAGTATAATGCAACTACTTCATTTCTCCTTGGGATTAAACCTTGATTTCTATCCTCTCGTACGGATCAAATATCACCTCTTCCGTCAATCAATTTGTTGATGGCGTCTCGGAGTTTCATAAGATTTTGCGCATTTCCTTATCCCGAGTACCCTTAAAACTGTACCTTTGCGCTCTTGGAAAATGAACCTGAACATCAATTATCCACTTTGACGTAAGAGTTGTCTTTGAACAAAGAAGGAAGTGCTCATATATCCAAACCTATGCAAAAAGAAAAAGTTTAGTAAGAACCTTATCTTACTAGAATTTTGCGAACTATAAATGTTCTAGACAATAAAATTACTGAAGAGACATGTGTTTCCGTTAACTTTCTTAGTGAGTGCCCTAGAACATTTTGTCAACTCATTGTTCAAGAAGGAGACCACTGCAGTACCCAAAGAATACTCACACATCTCATGTAAGGGATCCAATAGTTACAAGTAATCGGCCTCGACTTGGTTTCCCTAATCGTCGGGAAGATTCATTTGCCTGTGGTGTATAGCAAATAAGTGGTAGCGGTAGCATTGATTCCGCACCGGTGCACCATTCCTTCCTATCAAAGATTTCCGAGTCTTCCATAATCTGTCCCTCAACTTCTTCATATTAAACTTCTTGGTTAGTCGACCATCCTTCTTGTCAAGAACATCATCCGTCCGAAACTCGACTCCAACCGAACAATTTCTTGCTCAATTAAGTAAATCTTCCCGAAAGAAATGGCATTATCGAATCCCTTAGTGATCGCTTTTCCATCAACCTCGAGGCCTAGAATTTGTTGAGCATCATCGGGAGTTATCGCCATCTCACCGAATGGGAATAACAGAGTATCGATCTCTCGTAGAACCTCGCTGAACGCGAATACGGTAACTTTATCATGATCAATATTCGAACTCTCCACCGCAGAGCCACAACGGAGTTCCTCACAATCATTTTCACCTCCTCTCATTCCATGTCAAGATCCCAAGTATGAGTCTCGAACACACGAAGCTTGGCGCCTCATGAGACGGATGGCATGCTTGTGATCCTAAATACCAAAAAAAAAACAAAATGAAAAGAAACAAACACTTGACGCAAATTTAATTAAGATAGTTACACACTTGAATAAATAACAAAGACGGATTAAGATTACTTACGATAGTATTATGGACCGTACATGCCCATGAGTCTTTGTATCCAAAAAGAACATCTCCACCATATGCTGGGGTCCATTTTGGAGGCTCACCTTCTTTTCAAAGTGCAACCATCAAGTGTTTGGGAGGCATGTGAGAATCAGCCGGTTTAGTGATCGCCCTCTTCTTCGTTCCGGTTGAAGTTGAAGCCGAAACTTCGGTGTCTTGAACAATAGCTAGAGTTTGTTCTCCTTCTCCATATCCATCTCTTTCTTCTTCTTGCTCCTCTTCCTATTCAACAATTTCATCTTCGATGATATTCTTACCTTTATCTCCATTACCATCATCATCATCACCATCATCATTACCTCCTCCAGCCTCAGGCATGTCTTGATCACCATCATCATCATTATTGTTACCTCCTCTAGCAAATAGGATTGGTTTCATCAACATCATCATCATCACCTCTTCTACCGAGATGGAATTGATTGGTCTTCATCTGAGTCTCGTCCCGAATCACCGGGTTCGAGATAGTGGTTCTAAGACCTTTGTCGTTCCAAACATTAACATATACCCCTCGATGTTTTGAAGACAAGAGTTTATCACCAACACGAGGAGGGTTTGAAGGAGGACTAAGAGCTGCTTTCTTCTTTGCCATTCGTAACCGAACAAGAATAATTCGGAAAAAAAAAACATTACAAAGCCGGCGGGTCGACAAATACAACATATCCAGTAGGAAAAATGGCTGAAATGTCGACCAAAAGATGATTCGGCTAAGCCAAAGCCTTAGCGTATTATCAAAATAGCCTTCCGATCCGTAAAAAAATATAGGATTTTTCACTAAACTGGTCGAAAAGTTCAATTTCCCACACATCACCGGCTGACAAACAGCAAAAATGGTTTTATATAAATACCCTTCCGGACGAAAAAAAATTCTAGGCATCGTGAAACATTCTAAACAAGTAGCCTAGGAAGGGTAAACAATAATAAGATGCGGCTTCATTAAAAAAAAAAGCTAGAAATGGTATACTGAGATGAATAACTCCGCCGGCTTCGCTAGTAGCAAGCGATTCTGAGAAACTATACAATCGGCAAGTTCTTCAACCTTATACCCTCCGGCCAAACCCTAACTATGAAATCTCGGAAAAGGTTGATAACAAAAAAACCTTACTTGGCGAATCGCCAATTCACAAATTGAATTTTTCGACCTAATTTGACATGCAAACATGAAATCGAAGTACTAGATTGAGTTTAAACAAGCCCTTACTTTCTTAAGCGCACCATTTCACGTGTTTAATGGGTTCAATTTCTTCTTCTTCAACCATTTTTTTCTTCACTTTCTTAGCAACCAAACTTGCAATTCCAGGGTTATATTCATTGGGTTTTCGATTAGTTTCTTTCATACGAGTTGCCTTCTTCAGTGGTGGATCCATTGATGAAGATTAATCGGAGTTTTCGAATCGACGATTTTAACGAATTGATCGACGAGTTTTGGTGGTGGTGGGGGTGATGGAGCCGGTAGGGTTGTGGAGGAGAAGAAGAAGAGAAGAAGAAGAGAAGAAGAAGTTTAAATGAAAAGATTAAAACTAATTTAGGGTAATAGGTTTTTAAAGGAAAAGGGTAGTTTTGTAACTTAGCCATTAGGACTTTCCCTAAAATCCACAAAAAGGATCCCTTTAAAATTGGGTATACCCCAATTAGTTTGAGTATACCCCAATTTCACCAGGTATTACGAGAGTCATTACCGATCACATCATTTAAAAAAAAGCATCACAGATCATACCAATGTCATGTTTACTCCACGACTACTGATTATAGGAGATAACAGACGGACAGAGCACTCAGTAGTCAGTACTGTCCTTATATTTCATGCATTAATTCCGAAAATACTAGTTATCTACCGGTGTAAAAAATACACCGGTATGTGTCAATTTTTTAGTGGCCCAATTTTAAAGCGGACCCCTATTTTTCCTGGTGGGGTAGGGTGAGGATGAAATTTGTGGTTGATACAGATGACACATAGGGGTGTAAATGGGTGGGGGAAAAAGCCGGTAGATGAGAAGCAGCTTCGCATTAATTCATTGCGCGTTGTTTTGTGCATGCAACAATTTAAATTTAAATCTGTCACAGTAGTGACGTACTATTATTGATCAGGGTGTGGGGGAGAAAATTAATTGGTTTGGCCTTACTTATTTATACACTAGTGGCTGCGTGGTTAAAAAATATTTTTTGGCTTGCAGATACTCGAGATGTGTGTGCATCAGCATCAATAGGAAATGAACCTTCACATGTGGTCTTTTTGACGATGGAAGCTTCGTCACTAGTTACAATAGATTTGAGCAAATCACTCCTATTTTGGGAGCACATCTTTATATAGAAGAAAAACAAACTAAATGGTGGGAAGTTAATTCCGAGAAAACCATCCTTCTTCCGATTTAATCGGATCTTATTCATATTTGTATTTGTCTTATTCCGGTAATCATTCTCTTTCTCTTGTCGAATTTCTCGGTATTATACTTTTACGGTATGTTCTTGTTACTTTGGATTCTCTTATTTTTCGATCCCCTTTGGTTTATGGGGGTGGGGAGGCCTTGAGCCTCCCATTTTATAATTCTTGTAATTACGTTTTTTTTTTACTTATTAAACCATTTTGACATAGCAAAAAAAAATCTTATTTTCGATCTTAAACTCACTGTAACCTCGAATTTGCATTAATAAAATGTTATTTGTTTATCAAAAAAAAAAAATGAATCGAGGATCCGGAACAAGTGAGCTAGCTAGCTAATGATCTATCCAATCCACGTATAGTATTATTTATCTTGAAAGTTTCTTGAATAGATTGATAGAATATTAAATTACTAATCGTTATTGAAAATGTCCGGGTCAAGTGTTTAAGAGTGGGATTATGAGTCGATTATTTTTTTCAGTCTTTTTGTGCTTATTATTGATTCGTTCTTTATCTTTGTGTAGATACAAAAAATGGCACTCACCGCGTGGCGATATTCTAGAGTCGAAGCAAGTTAGTAAAATAGAATCTCATACATATTATCTTAGCCAAGTTTCTTTAATTTATAAGATAAGGATACAATTGTAATTTCACCTCATAACCCTAGTATATAAGGAAAAAGTCCAAGAGAGAGAAACAGGATACACATAATTGTAAAAGGGAGGCACACCGTCTTCATCCTCCATCACCTAAAACTATATCTAGAGCTCTACCAAAAACCTATTAATGGAGATTCTAAATGTAATATTAATGTAACCATAGTGAAGAACCATGGATATACATCACATTAATCGAACCATGTAAAAAATCTTTGTGTCCATACATTTCAAGCACTTTAATCTTCATTTTCATATTCAATATGTTTAGATCTATAGAATTATTAAGGGGTGTTAATTGTGGGATTTCCTGCAACTACACTTTGAAAATAGATTGTTTTTTTTGTTTTTGTTTTTTAAGTGAATATATAAATTTATAATACAAAAGAGATCACTTTGTAAGACCGGCTATTGTTGACTACCGAGTCAAACCGAGTGATTCGATACGACAAGAATGATTCAAGAAAAGTTGGTTGAAAAAAAATATGTTATTCCCCCATGTTTCTATCCTCTGTGCTGGTTTGTGGTGCATTTAAGAAGATACGAATCGGTAAAATGCCCACAGACTCTTATCTCCCTACTCCCTAGTTAATGTCCTAGGTACGGTGAGTGGCGCAGCCGCAGTCTGGTCAGAAATGGTCAGCTGTATGTAGTATGTAAGGTGGTGTGCGTACGTGTATGCGCCTTGACTCACTTAGGTCAACAAACAAAGTTCTGTAGTTTATGACCACGTGCCTTGATAGGTCTATGGACTTTATAGTTGAACGCGCAATTGGGGGATAAAAAAAGTAATTGGGGGATATAGATTACTTCTCCCAACCCATGGTGTCTGATAAGGGGTGATTTTTGGGTATGAAAATACCAAAATACCCTTTGGTTAATTAAAAAACATTATGAAAATACCATAATACCCTCTCTACTAAAACAATAAAATCAAAAAACCAAAACATATATCCCCCATTTCATTAATTCAAGATCTGAAGCCTTTGTTAGGGTTTAGTTTTTGAAAAAAATTTGGTGTTCTTCATCGTTCTTCATCGTTCTTCGTCGATTAATCGTCGATTCAAAATTTCTTCAAATCGATTAACCAACTAGAATCATTAACAATGCCTCCACGAAAGAAACCAAATGCCCAATCGAACTCAACATCATCGATTCTTTGAACAAAAACAAAGCGGAAAGACTTGCTAAGATTGCTCAAAAGAGCAAGAACACGAAGAAGCAACGTTATCGACGATCAACTACACAAATATATGGCTTCGTGAGAAGGTAAGTCATTTAAAACTACTTTTTAGGTGTTTAAATCGATCTATGGCAATGGGTTCGAGTTAGAATCGCGAACCCTAACTCAAACAATTGAGTTTCGAGAGTACCGGCATTGAAATTTATATGAATACAATGTAGGTTTATGAGTTCCTAAAGCATTGAATCTATGATGAATAATCTTAGGTTTACAACCAAGGAATAACCAGAGAGGCGAATTTTCACTACCGCATTCAATCTAGGTTGAATACAGTCTTAGGTTTGTAGTATCACAGAGTGTTTGATAATAAATTACTATGCGGTAGTGGACTTAAAACATCTCAGGGAGAGTTTATGAATTTGCCACCGATTCGGCATTGTTTTTTGGATTCATTCTATGCCTGGTAGTACTCTTAAAACATACAGGAGAGTGTATGAATTTGTCACTAGTCTTAAGCATAGATTTTTGGTTTCTTTACATGCCCGGTTATTTGTACCGGCGTTGTTTTTAAATAATTAGAGAATGCCGGTAGTGGACTTAAAACATACAGGAACATTGTCAACAATTCCGGCGTGGATTTTAGGTTTCATTTGTATGCCGGCTGTTGGTACCGGCACTATCGACAGTCAATGTGTACTGCCGGAACATTGTACCGGCGTTGTCTAGTTTAAAGTATTCAATCTGGTACTAAATGAAGTTGAGTTGTCTTATATTCATTGCTTTCCGTGTGCTTACGATATAGGTCAAAAGCAAAGGAAGCCAACAAAAAAAAATAAAGATGTTTGTCACTAAGAGAAGAAGGAGGGACGGTCTTGATACTCTCGATCCGCCTCCTCGAGGGAAAGATGAAGGTCGTAAGATACGTTTGGGGGCTGGTACAAGAGGGATAATTTGGGAGAGTGGTAGTCACCGTAGTCGACTTGCAACCGTGAGCAGGATGATCAAGATGAAACCCGATGAAGAGGAAAGTCAATTAGCAAGCCAAAGCGAAGTTGGTGGCCCAAGTCAACAACCAACACAAGACAATGATAAGAAGGGGAAGGGCAACGTCAAAGTGAAAGTTAAGGGTTCTCACCTTCCTCACATTGATGACATGATTCTGACCTTGATCGTGGTAGAATTTGGGGCGAACTCTGAACCAAAATACTATTTGGATACAAGGACTCGTGGGCTCGTCTTATCTATCAAACCTATGTAAGCATTTTCTATCTTGTACATATGTATTGTTGTGTATTTATGTAAAATCTCTTAATTGTATTGTCTCTCCTAATTGTAGGATCATAAGAAGGTCAGTGCGTGTTTAGAAACCAAGCCGCGGATGGTTGGGACTTGTCCGAGGAATGTGAAGAGGTCAAAGAATAGTAAAGGATTCTCGGTCTATATGCTTTGGTTGAAAACTATGTGAAGCTCGATTCTCATTATCAATTGCTTCGTCGTAAAGGTATCATGGTGAAACCGATACCATGCACTTCCCTTTGGGGAGATGACCTTCATCCCTCGAAGATGCTCGTAACATTCTAGGCTTGAATGTTATCGGCAAATCAATTGCGAAGGAGTTGAGTCTCTAGACCTGTAGAATGGTCGAAGTTGCACGGTCGACTAACAAGCTATTTGGTTGGGACTACAAAACTTCTGTGGGAGAGCTTTATGAATCCACGTCCGGTAAGACAAAGACAATCAAGTTGTGTTTGCTTAAGAAGAATTTTGAAAAGACAAAGAAAAGAAGTTTGGAGGATGGATGGGACCCTAAACAAATTCGTTATATCAGCCTTTTATTTGTTGTACATCTTGGGCACTAGGGTATTCCCCACACCAATGGCAACTTGAGCGGGGGTTAGTGCGAACTACCTTGAAGATTGGATCCGTTGGAAGATGTCTATGGATATTCTTGGGGCACCGCGTAATGGCACATTTGATGATGGAGATGAGAAGGGCCTCTAAGGCTAAAACCAACCAATTTGTCGGGAATTTCACTCTACCGGGTAAATTTGTTCTTAAACTTATGTTATTGTGTATATTGTTCATATGTACTCTTATCGTGAACTTAGAAACAAAACTTATTGCTTCACATTGGAATAGGTGTGGGCTTATGTACACTTCCCAACCTTGTTCAAGGCCTACCCCTCCTTGAAGATCATAGATCTTCCGTAACCCGATACGCTCTAGCTAAGAGATACGAGTTCAACAAGTACTCCAAAGCCAGTAACATGGGTCGACTGATCGATATGAGATTGGCTTTGGACGCAATGAGTACCAAAGATGTTGTGTTCGACCCTTTACAAGGAGGCTAGAGGAAACCGGCAGGTTTTGAGGTTTGGTAACGTTGCATTTTACCATGGGCCGTTGTTCCACCCAAAGGATACGTTATGGCTAATCCTACGCGTGTGATGCGTCAACTTGGATATAAGCAATTAGCATTTTCCAGACGGCCTCTTTCAATGTTTTGAACTCGACCTTTCTCGGTGTTATTCAACTCCAAATCGGTTGCATGTAGAGTATGTTCCAAATAGGACCCAACAGATTGAGGATAGGGAACCACGTCGTTTGGTAGATTTTAGTCAGTGGGAAAAGTTGGAGATTGCTGAAAACGGTGATGAAGTTGATGCCGATTACATGGAAGAGTACCTGGAATGGTCACATCCTTATGTCGTCCGCCCGGATGACGTCCAAGTTCCTCCCCAGAAAAACCCTCCGTTCCAACTCCCGCACAGCACCCCCTACGATGACCCAACTAAATAACACCGTTGGATTGCTTGTAAGTATTGTTAATTGCTTCGTCGTTTAATACACATAATCATATATGTATACTAATTATGTGTTTGTTATATTAAACTAGCGGCGTCGGCTTGGCAAGTTAAAGAAGATGTTGGGTTGCAAATACGCGGGAAGGAGAGGTACCGTCCCTTGAAGAAATGAAGGAATTCGAGCAAAAGCTTGATAGAATTGAAGCAACCGACCCTAGTTCAAAAGCTTTGTTCGGGGAAACTAGGAAGAAACCTGCCCAAAAGAAGCAAAAGACCCAGTGATTTAACTCTTTAGTTGTGTTTCTTTTTTTGGATCGTGGTTGTCACATCTTGAACAATTCCAAACTTATTTTCGTTTGTACCTCGTGTTAAACTCTTTAGTTGTTAAACTCTTTGCTCTTGAACAATTCCAAACTTGATAGCAAAATCAAGTTGGTTGGTTTATGTTGAGCGTGTTATCCTTGCAAGATTTATTTGTGACTATTTCAGATAGATAAATTAGGATAACAAAGCCGGATTTTGGTGCAAGCAATGTTTAATATTTAAACATCAATGCGGATTTACTAATAACCTGCGTTGAAAGTATTTATAAAACCATACTCTGGGACAAGAATACCAAAAATTCAATGTTCCCAGTATAGATATTCAATGGTTAAAACACAAGTAGTATTTTCTCGATATCTATAGGTTTTCGATAATTTGAAAATTTTCGTAATTCTTTTAAAAAGATCAGAAAATCAATACGTCCATGCCAGACACTACTTGTTTTGAATAAAAATTCATTTCGAATGCTCTTCTATTTTATTCCTAATAATTAATCTATTACATTGGATTTGAATCTTTTAATTAAAACATGCTAAAGATAATCTACTTCCATCCCTTTTCAACAATTACGGAACCTTTGAGCCTTTCTCGAACCTCTTGAAGACATCGTCCGGGGAGTGGGGTGTCAAGGATCAACTTCATTGGTTCTTCTTCTCTTTCAACATATTCCTTTCCCTTCATATAACACCCATCACACCCATCGATTGGCTTGCATTGGCCCGATAAGGCGGCTTTGCATTTGTTGGATCAATATATGGCACCACCTAAGGATCGAATGAAAATTAGTTCCAAACAACATTAAAACACTATGCCGGAAACATGTACCGGCATTCTCGACAATTGTTCCTAAGCATGGTTTAAGTTTACCAAAACTAAGACCAAATTTGAAACCTATTCCAAGATATGTGTTTCGTAAGACTACAACGCTGGGAAGCAAGGATCTGCGGCATTATCGTAACATATTGTTCCAAGCCGGTACATAATTTGCATTAAAAATAATCGATATTGAATGCTTAGGAATTTAGCTTTGGAAAACATTTATTCCGCATGGTTTTTGTAGGTACCGGCATTGAAAAGTTGTAACTTAACAACGCAGGGTTTCTTTGCCGGCATTATCGATAGTGATGATACCACGCAGGTACTAAATTAGAAGCGTTAATGTTTATTAAGTTTCAATGCCGGTTTTTGGTTTGGGATGGAATCGTTTCGTATGTTTTTCATTGACTGGCATGGTAAACGATCAATGTAACCATGCAGGTTGAATATTCCTTAGTATATTCTTTGGTAGGTAAAAAGGTTAACTCTGTACTAGGCATAGTTTTTTGGTAGAATACTATGCTTGAGGTTTATAATTCAAATTGGGGATATCACCACGGCATGGTCGTAGTATGAATACCATGCCTAAGACGTGGACAACTTAGGCATGGTATTCATACACCTACCATGCCTAAGCACCGAGGTTTTTCAGTTGAAAAATGGCGGGTTTAAAGAAAAATTTGATTTTTCGACATCTTAGTGACTTTACTCGTGTGTTGGGGATGCTTGTATGTTGTGCAAGTTTACTTTCTTGTGTTGGTTCTTCAAGAAACTCTCCATACTCGTCAAAATCATCATCCAAGGGTGTTGGTTCCACAAATACTTGCAATTGAGAATTGTTGTCGTTATTGAAGATTCAAGATATGCTCCTTGTTGTAGTTGAGATAAAGATTCAAAGAAGAAAGAAGAAGCAATCCTCTCTTCACATTCATCTTCCATTTTCCACAAAAAAATTCTCTCTCAAAATATTTTTCCCTCCTACTCTCACCTCACTCACCCAAAAACAAATAAAACACACACTAATCATTTATAAAAATCTTAAGATTTTTACTAATTATTATTAGCCACTAAACCCGATTAGTGAGGGTAGATCAGGATTTAAAAAAATACTTAGATAAGGGGTGACCCCGAATTGATATTTGGACTTTTTTTGTCCTTTTCCTATATCCCCCAATTACTAATTTTATCCCCCAATTACGTGTTCTTATAGTTACCATAGGTTCTGTAGTTTCTGATTCATTTCCCACTAGAGTCTTTACTTTTCTTTGTCACTGTAGTTCCTGTCACAATGGTTGGTTACAACAATGACACATCTCACATCTTGCTAGCTAGTTGCGGAATAAGGCATGGGAAAAACAGAGACTCTTATGGGATTTTATGCTGGTGATATGGGTTCTTTAGAAGCAAAGAAACACTGTTGGTTTCAAACTTAGCACGAAGAATATTGAGGAAATCGTCATAGGGATCAAATTGGCCATTTTCGGTAGGAATTTATTCAATGTCTTTGTTGCAACTGACTTTAACATATAACAGAAAATTTGTTCTTGGATGCACAAAATTGTAAATTTTGGCTTGTAATTTTGTATACTATAATAGGGGGGTCTAGTCTTACGATATTTTTATTTACTACTCCCTCCGTCCCAAATTAATTGAGCTATTTGGTTTTAAATTTTGTCCCATAAATAATTGAGCTATTTCCAGTGGCGGAACTAGAGATGTTCCTTACTCCTGGCTTGGACATTTTTCAGCCATGGCTTAAGCCTAAACTTCATACAGGATTTTCGGTCCAAGTAAACTTTGGTAACAAAAAAATAGGATTTTGAACTTTTGGGGGTGGCTTCAGCCAGGGGAAGCCTGGCTGTAGTTCCGCCCCTGGCTATTTCACTAATCAAGGGATATCTCTAAAACTGCCCTTTTAATTGATTATTGTTACTATAAGAAATATGTATAATTTGATAGTCATGTTTATATTCGTTTACATAGATGTTTCAAAATATTTTTAACGGTATAATATATACGAAAAATCGTGGCATAGTTTAAGAGATAAATCATTTCTAAATTAAACTAGTTATTATCCATAAGACATAATTATAAAAATACTTAAATATACTCCTCTTTCCTCCTTGCCTTAAGAATAGTGCAAACTACAACTAGTTCAATTAATTTGGGCCGAGGGAGTATGCATTTTTTATCAATGCAGCCAAACCTTTTTCCTTCAAAATAAAACAATCCGAATGAAAGTACTAGGACAGAATAAAAATCACATGTTAATCTTACTGGAATTCGTTAATTTAATATCTCGTCTCATTCCCGTAGTGATTATCAATGTAGGCACATTCTCAAGGTCCCTGATAGGGGCCGTTCTGGGGGTGTACCAAGTTTCAAATAAAACAAAACAATTTTTCACATAAAATAAAATAGCTTTTTCCTTGGGCTTGGTACACCCCCAGAATTCGGTCATCCCATTAGCAATCTTCCACATTCTCTCACTCAAAGTTGTAAAAGGATTATTAAATTTCATTTGACGTGAGCTTCTCCGATGATTGTTGTATGTATTTCCTATGTGGCCACACAAACAAGACATCTTTATTCCAAATTTTCCTTAAATTCAGGTGAAAAAAGTTATTCATCTCCAATGGTGTTGTTTGTGATCATTTTCTTATTTAATGTAAATTTTATGTTTAGTAATTTTAAGATTTTATTAGATCTAAAAATGATTATTTATTGTATTAGAATTTTAGTAAATAAAATATATTTTTAATTTAAAAAAGCGGACTAGGATGGTAGACAATGTCAAGGGGAATGTGGGAAACTAGACATTCCCCTTGACATTTTTTATCTAAAGTCATGCATACATTGATTTATGACATCCGGGTTGGAGAATGATTTTAGAGAAAATGGATGTGGACTGCATCCTAGGTGGATTTTGACATTTATCTCTACACACATGACATTGGAAAAGCTCTAAGACAAGCAAAAATTATCAGCCGAGTAATGTCTTATTTACGGGGAGTGACGCTGCTGCAATCAGGTCATAATTGATCAGATGTGTACAGTGGTGTGCGTATCGCATGCATGTGTCTTGACTCATTTAGGTCAACACAATGCAGTCTATGTAGTTCATGACCAAGTGTCTTAACAGGTCTCTAGAGCCATACACTTTAGAGTGTGTTATCCCACACGACTTTGAGGGATGGCTTCCCGCAAAAGCGACTTCTTTACCGTTAGATCATGCTAAAACCCAGATCTAACAGCCTTGAACCCTTTAGGGGAAGTGGTGGGTCCTTCCCTAAAAGTGGTGGATCCTTTCCTGAAAGTGATGGGTCCTTTTTTTAATATGAATCTAACCGTTGATTTGATCATCCAATGGTAAAGAAGCCGCCATGGAAGCCATCCTGCAAAGTCGTGTGGGATAGCATTTGTCTAGACTTTATAGTTTAGGTTCTGTAATTTCTGACCCCTTTCCCAATAGAGTCTTTACTTCTTTTTGTCGCTGTAGCAGACCCCGTCTTTTACTTTCAATGTCGTTATTTTCACTATGGCTGGTTACAACAACATCTTCCTAGCTGGTTGCGGAATAAGACATGGGAAAACAGAGACCGCTATGGAATTTAATACCTTAGACTCGGGTCTTATGGGCATGCCCAACCTTTCCCAAACACAAAAACCGTGTCCATAAGCCCTCTTCCCGCAAGCCTTCCCTAGTGTGCGTGAATCCTCGCGTGGAAGACTCCTGACACGGATAACATTATCCGTTCTCAAAAAGGTGAAAACGGCTAGCCATTAACCGTTCTTCTCATTGAAACCGGCCAATCATTACCCGTTTTCAAGAAAAACAGTTCACCATCATCCGTTGTTTGACCTTTTATAAAACCAAATAACTATATTTCCGTTTCAAGATTAACATTATCTTCTGCAAACAAAAACACCTATTTTATCTCCGTGTGTATTCAAGATTTGTGGATTTTTTTTTCTAGGGTTCATTGTTTTGCCATTGAATATTCAATTGTTGATCTGTGAAGCAACAAGTGAATGGAGAATTATGGGATCAAATTGTTAATGAGTTCAGTCCGGAATTGGGGTTATTCTGTGTTCTGAAAATTGGATTTAAATTGAATTCTTCAACTGCGAAACAAGCACAACAACATCGGCAACAGGTCAGTGGGGTTTGTTGTCATGGATCAAGACTGAGTTTAATTCAGAAATGGAAGAAGGTGCTGATATGAGTGATTGGAAGCAAGGCTAGAGTTTGTTTGTGGAGGCTGTTTGGGTAGTTATGGAAGAGCGAATCATGAGGAATTTGGCGAAGTTTCAAGACTGAAACTCAGTTGCAGACGGAATTTGACAGCAACAATTTGGTCTGCAATGATGTTGATTGTGTTCGATAGATGGAGCAGCCATTGGTAATGAGTTTGGGAATCTCTGGTGTAAAATGATTTTGGGTTCAATGGGAGCTGAATTTGAGATTGAAGTTACAACAACAACGAACACATAATTGGGGGTTTGAATGTGATTTTGTACTGTGAAATCCGTGTGTCTGGATTTTGATTTTGATTTTGTATTATGAAATCTATGTTATAGTAAGAGAAATTTATCTGGGTCAACTATTGTTGACCAGTCAAATGGATTATCATCAATACGGAGAATGATTGTCCTTTTTTTTCTTTCATGAAACGGTCGTTCATTATCTGTTTTCTCTATCAAGAACGGATAACCATTGTTCGTCCATCGAAAAAATAGGAAATTACCGTTGGGGATAGGTTCTTCCCATGTTGATGTGTAAAGGCATTTGGGAAGAGGCTGGGCATCCCCATAAGACCCGGTCTTATGATGGTGATATAGGTTCGTTGGAAGAAAATTATTATTTTACAAATAGTATTCAACCGCCTCACAGATCGTAACATTCTAACCCTATCCAAAGAAAATACTAAGGCTCACCTTCTCCAAAGAGTTAACTACTTAAGGAATATTCCTATGCTTGGCAAAGTGGCAAACGTATGTGCTAGAGTGTCAAATATACCACTTAGGCATACACGATGGAGTTTCTAGCGAGCGATATAGACTCCATCACTCACTAGTCATCCCAACGCTCGAGGGTTAGATAGACGTCAACGCTAATATTTCGATTGCTCGCTTTTTAGAACATCGCTAAGTTGTTCTTCATCCAACGGTCAGGAAATCCCCCTCCTACAAATACTCAAGTACAAATTCGTTTCAACTAACACAAGAATTTATAATCTCTAGAGTTGCTCAATCTCACACATCTTCCATACTTTTCATCACTCTTCCAATTCTCCAAAGAGTATGGGTGAAAATATAAACATGGTTGAGTTCATACTAAACCAACATGCTGCTGAAAATCAAATAAGAAGGAGAAGTCCAAAATTTACTACTGCTGAAGATGAATGTATTTGCAGGAATTATGTTTTTTTTTTCATGACCGTCTTATCGTTGGTGCTGCACTCCAAGCCATGACATTTTAGGAAAACATATTTGTGAAATTTGAAGAAAAAACAATGAACCTCATCAATCGAGATGCGAGCGTGTTGAGTCACCTCTTCAATGTGATCAATAAGCTAGGAAATTATTAAATGTTGATTTATTAATGCAAGCGGGTCGAAACATGAGGGGTGGTGAAACCATAAGGGACATTGAACAAAGGTGTCAGGTGGAGTGGTGCCGCATCAACGGAAAAGACTTCCAAGATGGAAGTTATTTTGAGATTTCACAAGTGTTGCCCAAATATAATCCAATGTTTATGTTTTGATTTCCTAATTGTCAACTTTACTAGAAGTTTTTAGAAGTTTTAATAGTTTTCTTATTTATTAGTTAAAGTTAAAATGTAAGACTGAATAATAAAGAATAAAATATAAGCTAAATTTTCTACAATACAAGTCAAATTTTTGAATTGATATACACTTCGAATTAATCATTAATAGTCGTTTTATAAGACATACAACTAAAGAATAATAATTTAAAATACAGACTTTAAAAATAAAAATTTGGGACAATGTTCTTCATATTATTTATCTTCTTAATTTTACATAACTTCCAATCAATGTGCCCATTAACGGAGTTTCCTTTGCTTATATTCTCCTTTAACTTTAAATTTGCTTTGCTTTGATTTTTCATTCCTTGAATTCTTCTTTGCCTTTTCTTAGCTGCAGGTTTGAGTAATTGTTTAATATCCTCGAAGACTTCTTTGCTTTTAACCTAGTTCTTTATAACTATCACATATCTTCTTAATCGCACCTTGAAGCACCACTCCAGAAAAATCGTGTTGTGTTGTCGAATCAAATTGGTATGAAACTGTGCCATTTGAGAAATTTTGTAAAAAAAAAAAAAGATTTTAGAAAGAGAGAAATAGAGAAAAAATTTGGGTATTGGTGTAAAATTTAGTTTGAACATTACTTATTTATAGGCGAGAAACTAGCCGTTGACATTAGCCACTAGACCGAGCGATATTAACAATATATCCAACAATATTGTATATATCGCTAGCATTATTGTTAATATCTCTGACGAAATTTTTAATATCGCTCGCTAATAATTCTATCGCTCAACTCTTTTTCCATAGTAACACATCTGGTTTTCCATGCCACCTGATATGCCAAATATAATATTTTGACATAATGCATAGGAATAGAGGTGTAAACGTGTCAAGCAAAGACAACCAAAGACTCGCTCATTTTAATCACTCTGTTTAGCGTGTTACGTGTCGTGTTATGCCGTGCTAGAAGGCGTGTTGTGTTTTGCTTTTCAAAAAAAAATAAACGTGTTGTGCCGTGCCGGGCACATCTATTTTATGTTTTCAAGTATATTATTTATGTATTATAAGTGTTGTTATAAAAATAAGTAAACACAACGATGATAAAATGTCAAAAGTTGGCTAGAATAAAGACTCTTTCGTTAGATATACACAAAATATGATGTATTGTGCCATGTTGTGTAGTGTTTTATACATATTATGACGTGCTTTCTTTACATGTCGTACCGTGCCACGTGCTTATCCGTATTGGGTGATGTGCCAATGCTGGGTTAAATCACGTGCTGAGCTGGGCTGTGCTCAAATTTAAACATGTTATGATGGGCTGTGCTCATACTAGCCCGAACCAGTTTACACCTTTATATAGGAATATGCAAATTAACTAAAATTGATGGTAAGGTGTGTGGCATCAGTATTAAAGACTTAATTTTTTTTGAAGCATGAAGATAAAGTATAACATACCTAAAATACTATTAGACGTGGATATTTGGTATCCATAGAATCATTTAATAGAATTTGGTGAAGAAATTTCATGGTCCCAGATTGTTGTTGAAAAGTTTTCGGCTTGGCTTCCATTCGTTGCATGGTGTGCAAGACCATCTGCTGCTTGATTCCCTTCTCCGTAGTTGTGTTGTATATCACACTGAGGGATTTGTTGCATTCTTTGTTTTATTTCATCAATCATTCCGTGAGATATACCAAGGAGCGGAGCTGCCGATGTTATGAAGTGCATGAGATTTTTCGAGTATTTCAAATAACACCTTTTGCCATTGTCGCTCCGTTGTTGTCCTGGTTGCAACCAGAGTTTCCCACGTTTCGGCCGTTAGCGCAGCAGTGATTCCTAAAGGTTGTGCATAATTCATCAGAGTTCGCCCATTTGACTCCCTGCAAATGAAACCTGCTCCTGTCATTTCTGGCACCATATGTATTGATTTTTGTCCAATCCGATTCCGATCTGGACCATCCTACTAATATAGTTGATATTGTTCTGTTTATTGGTTGAAGCAATTCCGGAGGGTGATTCTCCATGGAGTACCGGGGGAGATATCTTTTTTGCCCATTCAAATTTTTCGCACTGCTACCCCGCGCGACCTCTCATTTAAGAGTTATAAGCTAGCACAATCACTGCCGTTGATTATACATCCAACCAACAAAATTCTACCCTATTTATTCTTGAATAAAATATTACAGCTGTCAAATAACTTGTTATTCTAAGTTAGTCCTCAACCATATTTTACATTTAGTTATAGGTACAGTCACCTCAAAATCTTTTTAGGGAAATTCGATCAAAATATGCATTATTAATTCATCTTGAAACTTGATTTACGTGACTAAGAGCAACTGCAGTGGGCGACTAAACCCATTTATTTGGTAAAAAACCAGGCGTAGCGGGACGGACCATCGACCAAATCCCAGACCATCGACTAAATCCCAGACTATATTTGGTCCAAACCCAAATTTTTAGTCGAGCGAACATATAATTAACGCCCACACCAGCGAACGTATAGTTAACGCCCACAACAGCGGGCATAAAGTTAACGCGCACACCGGCGATAACTATACGTTCCCTCGGCTATTTTATTTTTTAATATGTTGGGGCGGGGCATTATACCTTCGCCCCATCATTTGATATTTGTTCTCTTGAATGGGGCGGGCATTATACCTCCGCCCCATAAACTTTTTTTTTTTTTTTTTTGTTTTTCCCAAGCACGTGAATGGGACCTCGCTCCATTGGGCGAACTTATAATGTACGCTCCACCATCGGGCGAACTTATAATGTACGCTCTACCATCGGCGAACTTATAATTTACGCCCACCAAATTTAGTCTTCTCGCTCGTAGTGTCACAAAGACGGACTAAACCCAAATTTTGGTCTTTTTTTCCCTCTGTGGTCTTTGGTTATGCTCGCACCACTGCTCTAACTGCTCATAATTTCAAAAGAGCTAACCTCTTCGAACAATTCAAAGCCCTTTCTTCTACTGTTTGCTATTGATCGATTCGATCTTGAAAACCCTTCCAAGATCGTCTTTACCACAATACGACCAACTCTCCATTCAATCCAATACCCTTTTCTCTACTGTTCAAACGACTAACCTTCCCACAAGTGCTACTAATTCAGATTTTTTTTTTTTTTGCTCGATAATTTTTAATCTTTTAAGTCAATCAATTAACGCCTAGCTCTAGCTGGATAGCAGCAGGCCAAAATTTGAATAACATATAGGATTCTGTTGATTGGTGTTGTGGTGGGCGTTGAATATATTTTTTCCTTTCCCTGTAAATAATAGCTATGGAAATGTTTATAAAAGGTGTGAAAGGAGTACAGTTTAGTCGGAGGCTGTATACACAAGCCGTGACTAGTGATAGTTGTATCTTGTACGTTAATTTTTGATCTAAAGTTTCTAACTCCAACGACCAAATAGTTTCGTTCTTAGAGCATCTCCAACAGAGGGTGGAGGTTTTATTTTTTCATGACACATATGATTTTAGACCCTCATCTACATTAAATTCATCTCCAACAGTGGGTCATAGAAAATAGGAAGGGTGTTAAAATAAATATGAAGGTTTTAGAAAAGGTCTTATTTAGACCTTGGGAAAGACTTCCACATTATCATTTTAACTATATTTTAATTTTTAAATAAATTGTTATGAACCAATAAGAAAGAGGGAATCAATTTTATCATTATCTAAAACAACAAATTTTAAAAATAAGACCCCATACTATTGTAGATGGTTCATGAGGAAAGCATTATTATTTTTGCCACATACATATGACCCTATAAATAAGGATCTAAATAATAATTCTACGTAGGATTTTTAGCACCCACTGTTGGAGATGTTCTTATTGTCTTACAACCGATTGATCTTTCATCGATCCAAAATATGTCGTAGGAACAAAAAATAACCAGCATCTTGTCAATCTTTAAGTATAGTATATCAATTTAACTACAGAATCAGTGGATAATAACATCAAAAATAATATCTCGATGAGAAAAACCATTCCAGAGAGTTCACAGTGTTCTTCTTTTTTACATCAATTGGTATGTTGGCTGAACAATAAAATTTGGTCCTCAGTTAAACTCGAGTTAAAGAGTTTTGTTTTTTCCTTTTCTCGGATGAAAAATCCCTTTTATTAAATATTGATGGTTTTCATATTATTAATATAAAACAGAGGGCTTGTTAATAATTTAAACTACTAACAGCTGTACATTTATCACGAATGGCTAAGATTAATTATGCAATATAATGTTACGGTTATTAACCCGCTAGCTTATAACTCTTGCATGAGAGGCCGTGCGGGATAGCACTGGCCTCAAATTTTTGTTGGTGTGCAAAAGATCTTGTCGGGGGATGTCCTCGGGGGAAGTATGGCATTGTTTGAAAGTGAGATCATTTCTCGTTGTCAAAAGATTCCATAATACTCCCTCCGTCCCACCATTAGATGACCTACTTGGTCTAAGATCTTGTCTCATCATTAGTTGACATATTTCACTAATCAAGGGGATATCTCTAAAACTACCCTTTTGATTGATTATCGGTATCATAAGAAATATGTATAATTTGATATTCATGTTTATACTCGTTACGTAGGTGTTTTAAAATGATTTTCAACGGTACAAAATTTACGAAAATCTATGGTATAGTTTGAGACATAAATGATTTCTAAATTTTACAAATTATTATCCATAAGGGTATAGTTGTAAAAAATACTTAAAAACACTCATTTCATTCATTGCCTTAAGAATTGTGCAAACTTCAACTAGGTCATCTAATAGTGGGACGGAGAGAGTATAAAACAATATGTTGTGATTGAAAACATAGGTCCAGATTCTTGTAGAATTTGTGATACGGTCGTCTGGAGTGTTAAAGTGGTTAGGGAGTTGTGAATGGAGGGTTATGGTTAAAGACTTATATTAGTCAAGTGAGTTATTATTTATCATTATTTATCTTTAAAGTGAGTTATTCACCAAGTGGTCCGGTGGTTGCCATGCTCCCTCCTACTGCGGAGGTAGGTAGGGGTTCGAACCCTATAATTGCTAAAAAAAAAATTAAGGTGTTTGGATGTAGTCTATGGACCACTAATCTAGGACATCAAAAAAAAAAAAATCTTTAAAATCAGTTCAGAATCTCTAGATCATTATTCATTTCTGCATGTAATATGCAACAATTTAAATTTGTTGCTGCACTAGGGACACAATAATAAGGCTAGCATTTTTAGGGGCGACCCCAAACGAATTAGGGGCGACACAAAAGACAAAATAGGATGAAAATACTTGTATGTTCCTTCATAATCGGTAGTTTAGTTATCTACCGGTGCAAAATATCATTTTTGGGACAACTCATATTGGTAGTCATATGAATTATTTTGACTACCGATGCCAAACTCCGACAAATTAGAAAAATAGTGGATTTTTGCAAAATCTCATTTTTTTGGGGCAACTCTATATTCGGTAGTTATATGAACTATCTTTGACTACCGATTATGCTAGGATTTCGGAAAAGGCTCACCGTATAATCGGAAGTCGGGGTACCTTCATTTGCTATCGATCATAGGCTCAACCAATGCAAGTTGAAAAGCTCGGTGCGGGCATGGACGTGGTATGAATACAATGTCGGTACGCTATACGTGGGGTCTAGGCGGCGCCCCTGCAGATCTGCGAGACGGCGTCTCGTAATTTTTTTCTACGAAAATTGAATTTGATGCTTTTGGATTTTTTTCTCGGTTTTCGAGTCACTTCGCCGCACAGTCAATTAATTCTCGAGAATAATTGAATGGGAGTCAAGATAACTTTATTTACTACCGATTATAGGATTTTGGCAAGATCTCATTTAGGGGCTACTCTACATTCGGTAGTTATATGAACTATTTTGACTACAGATTATGATAGGAATTAACAAAAGACCTAATTTATAATCTAAGTCATGATAGCTCTTCCTTTCTTACCGATTATAGGCTCAAAAATTCAAAAAAAGAGGATTTTTTTGCAAAATCTCATTTTGGGGCTACTCTATATTCGGTAGTTATATGAACTATCTTGACTACCGATTATGGTAGGATATTTGCAAAGAGAGTCACTGTATAATCGGAAGTCATGATAACTCTTCCTTTCTTACCGATTATAGGCTCAACCAAAATTCAAAAAAAAGAGGATTTTTGCAAAATCTCATTTTGGGGCTACTCTATATTCGGTAGAGTTATGTGAACTATATTGACTCACCGATTATGGTACGATATTTGCCAAAGGTCTACTTTAATCGGGAGTCAAGATAACTTTATTTACTACCGATTATAGGATAATCAAAATTCAAAAGATAGAGGATTTATTTTGGGGATACTTTATATTCGGAAGCTATATAAACTAAATTGACTCCCGATTGTTGATTAACTACCGATTGTATAATTATCTACCGATTGTAAAGGGTAGTTTGGCCATTAAAAAACCTTCCGATTATGGATTAACCTTCCGATTATGACATATTTTGTCCTTTTGTGTCGTTCCTAATTCTTTTAGGGTCGCCCCTAAATTTGCCAGGATAATAAGGCGTGGGGGCAAAAATTGATGGTTTGGCCTTGCTTATTTGTACAGCAGTGGCTGCGTGGTAAATACAGGTATTGGGAGGGCCCCTCAGTAATCAGATACTCGAGTTATGTTACAATTACATCAACAGAAAATAAGTTCAAAAGCGGGACCATTGGGTAATTTTTAATTTTCTTACCCTATATATATATATATATATATATTTTATTTTTTTGATCGGCAAAGAAAAAATTTATTAATAAAAAAGACGAGGGTATAAAAGACGAATACCACCTGGGAAAGTACAGAGAAGCCAAAAGAAAAGATAGTAAAAAGCAAACTATCCTATCTTAAGGCAACGAAAAAAGGAAGCCATAAACAGAACAGAACTAACCTGTCTGAACTATGTAAACATTATATATATATATATATATATTCATTTTTGATTTTCTTTTTCCATTACTAAACATTTTATAATACAAAAACAGATTATTTTATTAGACCAACCATTGTTGACTATTGAGTCAACCGAGTGATTTGATCACCAAACTTCAAGAATCGAATTCTTCAGAAAGGGTAAGATAAAACTAACTACAAAAATACAAAACAGATAAAATGTATCTCTAATTAGAGGGTAAAAACGTGCCGACCGCACAGAAGCCGGCACACGAAGTCGCGTGCTTCACGTGCCATGTGCCGTGTTGTCTTTGTGCCAACGATTTAAACGTGTTGTGCCTTGTTGTGCTTTACTAGTCAAAATCTCAGCTGGCAACACAACCCACGCACAACAAGTAACGTGTTGTACCATGTTTGTGTCTTCAAGACACGTGCTTTATAAACAATTTGAGATCACTTAATGGTATACATTAAGTCCGGACATTATCACGATATCTAAATAGACAACATATAATTTGAAATTATTTCAGAATTTATTTCAAGTAAAATTAATAAGTTTATTTAATAAAAAGAAATATCGCACCAAATATAAAATTGGTCAACTGTCATGTGAATTAATGTTTTAGTCAAGTATATACAGGTAATGACATTATAACAACGATATTGAAATATATTTTCCAAATATTTAAGTATTATATGTGTTGTTATAAAAATAAGCCAACATAAAATGTTAAAAACTAGCTAGAATAGTGACTCGTTTGTGAAATATACACAAAATGTGATGTCTTATACCTTGTTATATTATGTACTTGTGCATGCTATGACGTGCTTTCTTAACGTGTTGTGCTGTGCTGGGCCACGTGCTTATCCGTGCCGCGTGCTGTGCTACTGTGCTATTGTGCCGATTAGGCTACCCCAACACAGCCCACGAAACTAACGTGATGGGCCGTGGCTCAAGCTAAATCGCGTCTTTGGCTTCTGGTTGGGCCCGATTTTAACGTCTTTGCTGGGCTCCGCTTGTGGCTTTGGCCCCAATTTACACCTCTATCTCTAATTCTACCCTTTAGGAGGAATAAAATATCTCATACATACTCAACCTAGAGACTGTACCAGCAGACTGATGTCCCAGTTTCTTTCTTCTATCAATGCTGCAACAGTGTTTCCTAAATCAACAAAGACACATATTGCTAGTTGGTTGCAGAATAAAACATGAAAAAAAAAGGAAACAGTTATGAAATTTAATACGTTAGACTGTAATATGTCATACACAAAATTGGTCAAAAAGACCAAAATCAACAATTCCTGGGTGAAAAAGACACTTTGTTTTGACATCATTTAAATAGCCAAAAATTAAAAGATATCGTTTAAATGGACAAAAATTTAAAAATAGACGGGATGTAGGTTTCATCCTGTCCATTTTCAAATATTTTTTTCTTATTTTTATTTTACAACAGGATGCATCCGGGGCCATCCTTACTATTTTTTTTTTTTATGTATAAGCGGGATGAATCCGGTTTCATCCTTCTTTATTTTTTGCTATTTCACCGTATTTTTTTACTCGTCCATTTGAACCGCTTTTTAAATTATTTTGGACAAATGACCCATTTTCTCTATGTCATATGTGTCTGGAAGGCTTTCAAACTTGTAATGCAAAATGTTTTGAGGATCCAAACAGTCTTTCTATCAATACAACGTACATTAATATTGAAGAGTTAATTGGGTGGAGTCCATCCACTCCAGACTCCACATGACAGAGTACCGTCTTTGTATTTCATGCACTAACTCATTGCGCGTCTTATTGTTTTCTGCATGCAACAATTCAAAATCTGTTACTGGACTGGAGTACTATTGGGTGTGGGGGCGAAAATTAATTGGTTGGTTTGGCTTTAATTATTTATACACTATCGGCTGCGTGGTTAAAAAACAATTTTTGGCTTACCGTAATCAACAAAAAGAAATAATCTTCCTGGTCCCCGGATTAGTTGTCGCTCAGATACTCGAGGTGTGCTACATCAACATCAGCAAGAGATACATCGAGGATCTGGAACAAGTGAGCTAGTTGCTCGCTCCGTATCTATTATATAAGCGGAATTTTCATTTTTCCTTGTACCGCTATACAGGCGGAGTCCAAATTTCAAAACGATTTTTTATTTGTATTATTCCTATTTATTTGTTTTAATCATCACGATTAAAGATATATCTCTTACATTGAGAATATAATTAAGGTAAAACATGAAAAAGCATATAAATGTAAAAAATGGGATATTATTTAATTTGAAAGTTTCTTGGACAGATTAATAAGAAATTAAGTTATTAATGGTAACTTGGAAATGCCCGGGTCAAGTTTCTTCTGGGTATATTAATTTGAGGGACATTTATATAATTACCATTTTATTTTAAGAGTGGGATCATGAATGGATTATTTATTTCCACTTCTGAGTTTTTTAAAATATGTTTCTTTGTCTTTTTTGTATTATTAAATTTAGTGTTATTTTTATACTATTATTTTTCTAAGATTGATTTTTATATTGTTAGACCAGCTATTGTTGACTAGTGAGTCAAGCCGAGAGATTTGATCCGACAAGAATGATTCAAATGTTCTTCCCCTATGTTTTTCTATCACTGTGCTGGTTTGGGAATTTAAGAAGATAAGAATAACATGCACGCAGAATCTTATGTACGGGGAGTGGCGCCGCTGCAGTCAGGTCATAACGGATGAGCTGTGCAGGGCGGTGTAAGTATGGTTTGGTACCATTTTACACCCCTATGTGTCACTCTTATCCACCGTAGATTTCATCCTCACCCTACCCCACCTGAGAAAAACAGGGGGTCCGCTTTAAAAGTGAACCAATAACACACGAACGCATAGGGGTGTAAATTTTTTGGATATAAAAGTGGGGGATTTCTAGCATTTTCGGGTAGGTAGATACATGCATGTAAAGTTCTGTAGTTTAGGACAACGTGCCTTAATAGGTCTTTCTAGAGTCTATAGACTTTATAGTACTTGTCCTCGCAATAGGTTCTGTAGTTTCTGACCCCTTTCCCACTAGAGTCCAATAATTCTACGTATACCGGGTCCGCGGCGGATTCTCCCGCAACTTCTCCCGCAACTCGCACCAAATACGGGGTCCCCTGTTTTCTCCCTGTGGGTCCCCGGGACTCCCCTTTTTCGTGAGTTGCGGGAGAATTCGCGGTGGATTCTCCTGGTATATGTAGCATTGTTCACTAGTCTTTACTTCTTTTTGTCACTACAGTCCTAAGTTTGTTATTTTCGCAATGGTTGGTTACAACAATGACATATCTCACATCTTGCTAGCTAGTTGCAGAATAAGACATGGGAAAAACGGAGACCATTATGTGATTTTATACCTTTTGCTGGTGATATGGGTTCTTTAGAGCAACCAAAATCACGACTAAATTTGGGGACTATAGAAGTGGGACGGACCATAGGTATATTTAGTCCGGAAAACTAGGGTTTGAGACTAAATGTAGTCGTCAACCCAGACTAAATCAACATAAAGTGGGGCGTAAGTATTGAGAGCGTGTGTTTAGGCGAGAGTATAGTGACCGTTTCATTTTGGGCGTGAGTATAATTAACGTACGAGAGTTGAGCGGAGATAAAATAAGCGTCTGAATGAGGCGCACTTATAAAATCCGCCGAGAAAAATATGTACAATACATTCTGAGGCGCTAATATAATGTTCGCCTGGTGTGGGGCGATGTTTTAATGTTCGCCTGGTGTAAATCACACCCCACTACATGAAGATAATAAGTATGCCCCTTAACAGGCGTGCTTTCTATCTCCGTGTCGCATCTGGCGTGGGTAATAAATAAGCCTCACATTAAGCGGCCACAATACCTGCGTCCCATTCACACGGATACAATACATACGCCTCACCATCAACCGCCCATAATATGTACGTCTAGCTTCAAGCGTTGTTATAAGGTCCGCCAAACTAAATTTTAGTCGTTTTCCATTGCGGTTCACCTCAAAAAAAGCCAATTTTTTTTAGCTTTTAGTATGGCATTTGGTCTTTAGTCCCTTTCATGAGTGTGGTTGCTCTTAGAAGCAAAGAAACACTGTTGGTTTCAAACTTAGCACCAAGAATATTGAGGAAATCGTCATAGGGATCAAATTGGCCATTTTCGGTAGGAATTTATTCAATGTCTTTGTTGCAACTGACTTTAACATATAACAGAAAATTTGTTCTTGGATGCACAAAATTGTAAATTTTGGCTTGTAATTTTGTATACTATAATAGGGGATCTAGTCTTAAGATATTTTTATTTATGATATTTTTTTTTTCATCAATGCAGCGAAAACTTTTTCCTTCAAAATAAAAGAATCTGTTGGAAATTACTAGGACAGAATAAAAAATCATATGTTAATCTTATTGGAATTCTTTAAATTTAATATCTCATCTCAATCCCGGTAGAGATTATCAACTTAGGCACATTCTTTCTATCAATGTTGTAAAAGGATTAATAAATATCACTTGACGTCACTAAGACAGGCTAAAATTATCCTCTAATTTATCAATGACTTGAGCTCTAAACTCCTTAGTATCATATTCTTTACCTCTAAACTCCTTAGTATCATATTCTTTACCGATAAAAATATCAAGATGGAATTTGATAACTGTTTGTTAATTTTGATAACTCCCTCCAGGGACTATTGTTTTTATCGATAAATAATTAACCACCGACAAATTCCATTTTTTTTTACACAATCAGCAGGTAAATTCCAAATTTTACATGACCACCCAAATATTTTACCACTATATCACATTGAATTCGGTTGCCTCTCCTTAAATTTGTTAACACTCCGTAGGAGGTGTAAATTGGGATGTGCCAGCACGAGCACATCCCACCAAGACTAAAAATCTCGAGGCTAAAATTTCAAAGACAACACGTGATTTAGCCTAGCACGGCCCAACACGTTAGTTTCGTGGGCTGTGCTGGGTTAGCCTAATCGGCACAGTAGCACAGCACAGCACGCGACATGGATAAACACGTGGCACAGCCCAGCACATCACGTTAAGAAAGCACGCACTAGAACACCATATAACAAGGCATAATACATCACATTTTGTGTATATTCCACAAAAGAGTCACTATTCTAGCTAATTTTTGACATTTTATGCTGGTGTTTTTTTGTAACAACACATATAATACCTAAATATTTGGAAAATATATTTCAATATTGTTGTTATAATGTGGTTACCTATATTTGACTAAAACATTAATTTACATGACAATAATCCAATTTTATATTTGATCGGCTATTTCTTTTTATTGAATAAACTTGTTAATTTTCCTTGAAATAATTTCAAATGATATGTTGTCTTTTTTGATTCTTGTGATAATGTCCGACTTAATGTATACTATTATGTGATTTCAAATTGTTTATAACACATATTTATCACGACACATCACGACACAACACGTTTATTCGTGTCTTTGTGCTCGTGGGTTGTGATGTGCCTAGCTTTTGACTAGTAAAGCATAGCACGGCACACAGCACGTTAAAATCATTGAAAGACAAAGACAAAGACGACACATGCACGTGAAGAACGCGGCTTCGTGTGCCGGGCTATGACGGGCCGGCACGTTTTACACCTCTATCCGTAGCAACCCTTCTCTCCTTTCTCTCTCAATATTAAATGCTAGCTACGTGGAAAGAAAATCCTGACATGCAAGCTGCAGTCCATAAAATAATATAAAAAACAAAACAAAACTGTCCTGGATTGAAATAATCTCAAAACAAATGAATTGTTAGGTTGAAACTTTTCAAACATGATGTACCCCCCTCTTTCTCTATTCTTTCCTTGTTGTACAATCCCTTGCTATATAATAATCTCATCTCATTGAAGAAGAAACTCATCACATTTCTCATCTACTTGAATCTTTTTTTCTATTCATTTTCCTTGTCTCTGACAGGCACATGAGATTCTATATATCTGGATATATTCAATCCAAGCAAAATACAGAACAACCCTTCCAGACTTGAGCTTGCTTAACTGAGCTAAAAGTTCTTAACGATGAAGTTCGGTAAGGAATTCAAGTCTCAAATGGTACCAGAATGGCAAGAAGCCTACATGAATTATGATTATCTGAAAACCCTTTTAAAAGATATTCAAGATTTTAATCACAAACATAAACCACATCATCCTTCAACTCTGAAAAGAACCATGACTCTGTACAGATCTTTCAGTGGTCTTACTAGTCTTAGCAGAAGATACAGTAATTTAAGAAGTCCTAGTGTTAAAGTGTCTGGAGAAGCAGGTCATGGTGATATTGAAGATCAAGTCATACTAGTTACTGCCGTTGATCATAATCAGCAAAATCACGATCATCATTACGAAACCAAGTTTTTGAAGTCATCTGACGTTGGAGCTGAATATGAACTTGTGTATTTCAGAAGATTAGACGATGAATTCAACAAAGTGAACAAGTTTTACAAGAGCAAAGTTGAGGAAGTTATGAAAGAAGCTGATTTGTTGAACAAACAAATGGATGCACTAATTGCTTTCAGGATTAAGGTTGAGAATCCTGACGGAACTAATCATCATTTCGTCAATTGGTCAGTGGAGATGAATGAGCTTGCTTCCGGTGTTGCTGCTTCTGCTGCTGCTGTTTCCCTTACTTCACCTAGAGTTGCTTCTCCGGCTACTACTATTCCTTCTCCGACTGGTACTGCTAGATCAAACAGCAGATCATCAAATGCATCCAAAGAAGGTATACACAGTATTTTCTTTTAAGTTAATCAGTTTAATATTCATAGTTAATCTTAGAAAATCCATTAATACCTAATCATGCATTGAGGTTATCAAAAAGATGAAACTTTTTCTTTTTGGTGAGCAGTCTAACCGTCAGTGCATTACAGAATGGCAGGCCAATAAATTAACCAAAAACAAATCATCTCTACGTAGGTCCCATGAATTACCGTGATCCCCAAAATTTTAACCACTATGGTAAAAATCTCGTTCCTCGTTACATGACTCTTGGGATTGAATCAGGGGCGGAGCCAGGATTTTGAAATATGGTGGCAAACCAAACAACAAACCTTACACAAAAAAAAAAAAAAAAACTTAAAAAAAAATTCCATTACACATGATATTCACTCCAAAAAGTTTTCCCCCAAATGAACCCTACCTTGTGATAATATTCACGCCAAAAACTTCAAAACAGTTAATCTCCTACAAATTCTTATTCGAAGAATGATCGTTAATCCAGTCTGTCTTCGATTCATGCCTTCTTGGATGTTTTTGAAGTGTGCACAGTCCATAGATAACGGAATTCTCAATTTTTGGTTAGCTTTAAGATAGGTTAGCTATCTAAAGGGGTGCAAAGTTATTTCTATAGGGGTGCAAAAAGTCTAAATTTTAATTTTGGGCCTCGAAAAATTGATAACCTGGAGAGGAGTTTGGCAACCAAGGGTGGGCAATTGCACACCCACCCTTCCATGTGCCTCCCATCCAGATGATAAATAAAATGTCACGTAGACATTCGTTACAGAGTGTGCACAAAATCAGATTATGTTATGCAAGATATGTCATTACGTTCCAATAAAGCTTTTATGTCAGTGATCAAATTATCGACTGTGTGCTGATGTTGATGCAGCAATGCCGCATATGGATGCTATTAAAGAGGCTGACCAACCTGAGGAGGAGTCCGCGGACGATTCTGTTCGTGGTAGCAGCCGTTTCACTGATTCACCTAGTACGGATGCGGTCGGCGAAACGAAAGAAAAGAAGATGAACGTTAGTAGACCAGCTTCATTAGACGTTCTTAATCGTGTGACCATTAACAATACACTTGATACGCCACGATCAACAATAAAGGGAATGCTCAAAGTTAATAAAAACAACGAGATTACTTTCGGAAGAGAGAACCTACAGAAAGTTGAACAGCAACTTCAACGAGCTTTCGTTGAGTTTTATTCAAAACTTCGACTTTTGAAGAGTTTCAGGTAACAATTCGAATTACAATTACGTTGTTATGTATGTTGATTTACATTCAAGAATCATATTTTGTGTACTGTTTAATTGAACCAAATTTTTTTTGTATTCTAATTGCTCGGCGAAACAGTTTTTTGAATGTCTTGGCATTTTCAAAGATCATGAAGAAGTATGACAAGATCTCTTCAAGAAACGCATCAAAATCTTACTTGCACATGGTGGATAACTCCTACATTGGCAGTTTTGACGGGGTACGTTCGCCGCGCGCATTATTTGTCAGATGTTTGTCATACTTTTCCAATCACTATGAATTCATTTTTCTTATTTGGTTTGTTGCGCATTTCAGGTTACTAGGCTTATGGAGAGAGTGGAAGCTACCTTTATCAAGCACTTCACAAATGCGAATCGTAGCAAAGGCATCAGAATTCTGAGACCAGCCGCAAAGAGAGAAAGGCATAGAACTACATTTTCCCTGGGTTTCTTTGCTGGATGCGCTTTAGCACTCTTGGCATCTCTTATATTGATTGTGCGTGCCCGTAACATATTAGGGACGGAAGGGAGTACGCAGTACATGGAAACTTTGTTTCCCCTTTATAGGTAAGTGAAAATCTCCCTTCTGAATTGATAAGGATTCTGTAATACGTTGTTCATAGTTTCGTATATGCTCACTTACGCAATGAATCCTTGTTGTTTGCAGTTTATTTGGATTCATTATTCTTCATATGCTCATGTATGCAATGAATATCTACGCCTGGAGACGTTATCGGGTGAATTATCCGTTCATATTTGGATTTAAGCAAGGAACTGAATTGGGATATAGGGAAGTCTTCCTCATAAGCTCAGCTCTAGCAACACTTGCACTGGCAAGCGTACTCGCAAACTTAGATATGGAAATGGACAAGAACACCAAAGATTTCAAGACCCTAACCGAATTAGTCCCGCTTCTGCTAGTCATCGTAAGATGCTATCTCTATTTTCCCCGAAAATGAATTCCAAGAATAATCAAATGAAGAACTATTTTAACTTAACATATGTAAATATCTCTCTGTGCAGTTTGTATTTGCCGTGACAGTTTGCCCCTTCAATATCGTATACCGTTCAAGCCGATATTTCTTACTTGTTTGTTTGTTCCATTGTATTTGTGCTCCCTTTTACAAGGTAAATAACCATATACTGTACTACATTCCATTGAGAAATAGCAATGTCAGATAGTAGGAACCGTGTATTGATTTTTCTTTTTCTGCTTCTTTTCTAAAATCCTGCAGGTTCTCCTACCAGATTTTTCTTGGCAGACCAGTTAACCAGCCAGGTTAGATTCTTATTCTTGATGTTCACGCCGTTGTTTACTGACACACCGAAATAAGTTATCTGGAGACAACTAAAGTGTACTAACTATATTCTTATTTTTTGTTTTCAGGTCCAAGCCATAAGGAGTATTGAATACTATATCTGCTACTATGGTGGGGGAGGTTTCAAATCCAGGGATAGCTCTTGCAAGAAGAGCGACGTTTTTAAAGTTTTCAACTTCATTGTAGCGTCAATCCCATACTTGTTTCGTTTATTTCAGGTAAGTTAAATTTGTTTTCCTCTTTGTGCCAAAACTTGGACCTGTGTCAGATACCAGTGTATTTAGCTTAAGGACCCTGAACCCTGAACAGTAGATAATATTTCCTGCATTCTCAGGCTAAATAGCTGGTTCTGTTTTTCAGTGCCTGCGCCGTTTATTTGAGGAGAAAGACGCAATGCAAGGATATAATGCAATAAAGTACTTCTCAACAATTGTTGCTGTAGCCATTAGAGCAGCTCATAAGTTGAACAACACGACCGCATGGTTCACACTGGCAGTACTAAGTTCAGTAATTTCAGCTGTTATTAGCACTTACTGGGATATTGTTCTAGACTGGGGGCTTTTCCAGAAGAACTCCAGGAACCGGTTTTTACGAGATAAACTTCTTATCCCGCAACAAAATGTATACTTTGGAGCCATCGTAAGTTGCCACTGACACTAATAAGCTGGTGCTCTCAAATACCTTAATGAAGTTCGTACATCACTGACAATATATGGAAATCAAATGCAGGCACTGAATATCTTGCTTCGATTCGCCTGGTTGCAAACTGTGTTCAATTTTAAACTTCCTTTTCTACATATGGAAGCTATGGTCACGATCTTTGCTTGTTTAGAGATCATTCGGCGCGGGATATGGAATTTCTTTAGGTACGTAATTAAAGCTTAAATTTATTAAAATTGCAATCTAGGTTGTGAAAGGCGCTCACCTAGGCGCCTGGCTAATAAAACGCCCAACGCACAAAAATATGAGCCATTATTATTTATTGGGCACCTAAGGGGACCTAGGCGTGCCTAGGCACTTGGTGCCTCGCCTCACCTAGTAGTGCAGAACTTTTAAGAGAAGAATGCAATAAGGATATTGCAGGGATGAGAAGGATTAAAAGACTTCGAAAGAAAGGTGGGTAACACGATTGCAGGAAGAACTAGGAATCAAGACGAGATATTAAGCTTTAGCTTTGTAAGATAATAAAATAGTGGTTCCTCTCTTCATACAGGACTCTAACTTAAATAGGCATTAGATAGCCGACTTAACAAACTAAATAAAGAAGTTAACTAAAAATAGAACTCTAAGAAGAATTAAATTAAGAAAAGAACTGCTCGAGCTTGCGGAGCAAGCAAACGTGTATGCTGTACGGCATCAGTCCCCCCTTCTTGAACGCAGCTCATCCCTGAGATGTCTGAGGGAACAAAATTTCATTGTCACCATAGAAGGTGAAAATTTCCTGAACATTGAACACGTTAGAAATATTCCAATCAGCAGGCAGGTCGATAACATATGCATTGTCATTGATACGCTTCAAAATCTTAAAGGGACCATATTTCTTCATCTTGGTTTTGTTATAAGTTCCAACGGGAAATCTCTCCTTTCTCAAATGAATCAAAACCAATTCTCCTTCCTTAAAAACTTTAAGACGTTTGTGCTTATCTGCAGCAGCCTTATACTTAGCATTGGATTCCTCAATGTTGTTTGACTTCTTGATGAAGTTGAGAAGCTTGTTCCACCATAGAATCGGCCTTGGTATTGGATTTAAGAAGTTTAGGAAGTACTACAAGATCCAAAACATGATTAGGAACCTTAGAGTATACAATTTCAAATGGAGTCTTACCAGTAGATCGATTCACAGACGTGTTGAAAGCAAACTCCATATGGGGCAAAAGTAAATCCCATTGTTTGTGATTGTCCATGCACTTTGCTCTTATTAAATTTCCCAAAGATCTATTGACAACTTAAATCGACCATCGGTCTGGGATGAGAAGTAGTACTAAAAACTGTAATGTTTTGTTCTCAGACGCATCCATAAGGATTTCCAAAAGTAACTCAAAAACTTCGTATCCCGATCGGAGGTTATAGATTTTGGTACTCCATGTAGACGAACTACCTCTTTAAAGAATAATGAAGCTACATTAGAAGCATCCGTAGACTTCTTGCAAGCAATAAAATGCGCCATTTTCGAGTAACGATCAACAACCACCATGATCGAATCATTACCTTTAACGGTTCTAGGTAATCCCAAAATAAAATCCATACTAACATCAACCCAAGGGGCATCAGCACGGTAATGGAGTGTACAAACCGGTATTTTGAATAGTTCCTCTAGATTTCGACAAACCATGCACTTCATCACATATTTCGTACGTCGCTTGAGCGAAGGCCAAAAATATCTTTCTTCAACAAGAGAAATAGTTTTATCACGACCAAAATGACCACCAAGTCCACTACCATGCAATTCCCTAATAAGATGAAGACGCAAAGATCCACAGGGAATGCGAGAGCGATTCCTTTAAAAAAGAAACCCATCTTGAATTAGAAAATCATCCACACTATGATGTAAAGAACCACATTGTTCCCATATTTGCTTAAAATCGTCATCCTCGGCGTAGATATCTTTAATGTAGTCGAAAGCAAAACTATCATTACGAATAGTAGCAAGAAGATGAGCTCTCTGGCAAAGCATCGGCAACAAGATTAGTCTTACCACTCTTATGTTTCACGAGAAAAGGTATATTTGTTGATGGTAGATGTTCAACGATCATGCATCCTATTAACCTTCGAGAAGTGAGTAAGAACTTCAAAGCATGGTTGTCGGTGTTGACAACAAATTCTCGATGAACCGAGATAAACATGCCATTGTTTCAAAGCTGAACAAGAGAAAGTAATTCGAGTTCATAAGTAGACCATTTCTTTTGAGTTTCGAATTCTTTTCTTTGTGAAAAGCAACAGGATGGCCTTCTTGGGAGAGTACGGCACCAATGCCAATGATGGAAGCATCACAGTCTATCTCAAACGGTTTAGAGAAATCGAGCATAGCTAACACTGGAGCTGAACATAATCTTTGCTTTAGAATATGAAAACTCTTATCGGCCTCTTGTCCAAGCAAATTTCTCATGTTTGAGACACTCGGTTATAGGGCTGCAATGGAACTAAAATTTCGAATGAATCGTCTATAGAATGAAGCCAATCCATGAAAACTCCTAATATCTTTGATTGAAGTAGGAACAGGCCAATCTCGAATAACCTTAATCTTTGAAGGATCAACACAAATGCCTTTATCGAGACTACATATCCTAAAAAAGTAACCTCGGTAGACATGAAGGTACACTTTTTCAAATTCACAAATAAGGTATTTGCTTGTAAAACCTCAAATATCTTAGACGGATGTATGAGATGCTCCTTCTCACTACGATTTGAAAATCAAAAATGTCATCAAAATAAACAATAACAAATTGACCAAGAAAAGGTTCAGAAACCCGATTCATAAGTCGCATGAAGGTACTTGGAGCATTAGATAATCCCAAAGGCATGACAAGCCACTCATATAACCCTTCTCGTGTTTTGAAAGCGGTCTTCCATTCATCCCCTTCTAACACTGGTTTGATGATACCCACTTCTTAAATCAATCTTGGAAAATATGATAGAACCAGCCAATAAATCAATCATATCATCAATACGAGGTATAGGGAATCGATAAGGAATAGTAATTCTATTCAAACCTCTACAGGTCGATGCACATTCTCCGGCCATTGTCTTTTTAGGTACTAAGAACGCGGGACAAGCACAAGGACTATTGCTTGGTCTAATCAACCCTTTGGCTAGCAAATCAAGAATTTGTCCTTGTAAGATTTCATGTTCACTAGGACTCAAACGATAATGCGCTTGATTTGGAAGTGATGCTCCGAGGATGAAATCAATACGAGTGTTGAATATCTCGTAAAGGAGGTAATGTGACGGGCAATTCATCGAAATAAGGTATGAAATCGTCTTTAGTAATGGTTGTACCTTGTCCGGAAAATCATGGGCTTGGTTTCCTCATGAGAACTCAAAGTATGAGTTTTACGAAGAGCGAGCAATGGTAGCTACCAAATTGGTAATCTTCCCTTACAAGGTGACCGAGAGAAATAAGATTGTGAAGGACATAACCGTTTTAACTTCCCTTGATGATGAAAGGTATAGGTGTTATCAAAACAATTATGTACTTTTTGAATATCATATTGCCATGGGCGTCTGTAAAAGATGGGAAGCGGACATATCAATAACATCGCACAACACTTTGAATCTTCATATCCAGGGAAAAGAAAAATTAACAACACACTGATGTGTAATTTCTTTGAGTAGAATTCCCATTGACCCAACCAACGAGTGTATGGTTGTGGATGTGGAGAAACAATTAAACCAAGTTTGTGAACAACATGAGCGGCGATAAAATTTTCCACACTACCACTATCAATGATTAAATCACATACCTTCCCTTCAATGGTGCATTTAGCTCGAAAAATATTGTGTCTTTGAGAAAGACAGGGTGGACTTAAGAAAAGTGGACGAATAACACCTAGCAAATGTTCACCATAAGAATCATGGATGTCAGTAGGGTCACTCCGAATCGTATGCATCCTCTTCATTATCTTGGGAATCATCATGGTTTGTAGAGTCTCAATAAAACCATTAAATTCCGGCATTAATTTGTGAAGTATGACCAGGTTGTTGACATCGGTGCATTTTTCTCCTCGGAACCTAGCATACGGTTCTTTGGTTTAGCAACGGGAGGAAATTGTTGTGGAGGACGATTAGAAAAACGAATTGGTGTAGACTTAGAATGATTGCGCGAGAGCAGATGTATTCTCCGGGGGTGCGGGGAAGAAAGAGGTGCGGTATTTGCGGGTAATGGGGTTTGTGAATATGTAAAATTGATTGGATTTTGTTGTTTAGTGGAGTGGGAGTTGTATATTCCTCAGGATAACTAGAACTTGGAGAAGAAGAATAGTACGATTCTTGGTAGTTACGACCTGAGTAGGTGTTATTGTAACGAGGTTGACGAGGTTGAGGAGCTTTAGAAGAGCGAGAAAGACGTTTCTCAATCTTGATAGCCTGTTGAATAGCTTCCACCATTGTAAAAGCAGATTGAGTCATACCGTATTGAATCAATCTATTCAAAACCCTCAATGAAACGCGCAACTAATTGTTCTTGATTCTTGAATTTGATTACGAGCAACTAAGCTATAGAACTCGGCAACATATTCTTCAATGTAACGCGCTCCCTCGCCGTGGTCTTTGCAACTTAACAAAGAGTTGTTGTCTCAAATCGAGGTAAAAATTTATCTCTTATCAACTTGCGCATACGTGTCCAAGTACGCACTTGGAGGTTTATGATAGTTAACTCTATCTTCACAAATCTTTTCCCACCAAGCGTTTGCTCCACCTTTGAGTTTATAAGCCACTAGTTTGACCTTTGTATCATCCGGTATATCCATAAACTCAAAGAAAGCTTCAACTTCGTAAAGCCAATCCAAAGAACTCTTCTATCTTGAAACTTCCATTAAAAGGTAGGAATGTACGCCTTCAACTTATATTCTCGTAAGGAACCATATGGTGTTTGTCCGGATCGAATACGTCTCCCATCTTCAGTCCAGCGTTTGTGTTGATCATCCTCTCTATCATCTTCATCTTCACTGTCATCGTGTAAAATCAGATGCTGTTTTTTTGGATTTAGAACATAAACTTCATGTTTCTTTGGTTTATACCCAGGTATGCCAAAAGTAGAATCTTCATGTTTCTTGGGATTAGATGCGATTCTCCAGGTTTGCGTGATCGACTTCATATCCTTACCGGAAAGGTTCATCGGTCTCTTTTGGTTGAATACCTAAAAATTCCATAATAGATGCTAACGAGTAGGCATGTCCTCCAATTTAGATATTCTGTCGTTGAAGGATTTTTGCATAGTTGCAACATCAGAAGATAACTTATCAAGTTTTGTCTCTGTAGAATCTGCCATGACAAAGGTAGGGTTTTTGAGTTTTTTTTTTTTTGTGTTAGGTTTGCGGAAGCGAAAACAGGATCTAAGACAAGAATAAAAAATCTAATCTACTGTCGAATGATACCAACTAGTGCAGAACTTTTAAGAGAAGAATGCAATAAGGATATTGCAGGGATGAGAAGGATTAAAAGACTTCGAAAGAAAGGTGGGTAACACGATTGCAGGAAGAACTAGGAATCAAGGCGAGATATTAAGCTTTAGCTTTGTAAGATAATAAAATAGTGGTTCCTCTCTTCATACAGGACTCTAACTTAAATAGGCATTAGATAGCCGACTTAACAAACTAAATAAAGAAGTTAACTAAAAATAGAACTCTAAGAAGAATTAAATTAAGAAAAGAACTGCTCGAGCTTGCGGAGCAAGCAAACGTGTATGCTGTACGGCATCACCTAGCGCCTCACACAATGTACTAAGTATATGTGGATTTTGATGTATCAGGCTAGAGAATGAGCATTTGAACAATGTGGGCAAGTATAGGGCATTCAAATCAGTACCACTGCCTTTCAACTATGATGAGAACGATGACGATAAAGATGAGTAAGATTCTCGAGGAAACGAACTAGCCATATTTGATAATGCTTGCAGGGCTTGGAAAGCTGTTGATTTTCCAATATGTCAGATACACAAGCCATTCATTGTCTATTGTTGTCAATAAATGCAGTTTTGATTGTAAATTAGTACATTTCTGTAGCATTAGAAATAGTTCGGGAGTCACGCTGGGAAGAGCGAAAGCTGCAAACTCGCTCGGCCTGCTTTGCAACTGTAATTTGTTTGTACAAGTTCTATTTATGCACATACAGGCAATAATCGAATTCTTGAGACTAATTATTCTAAACTTCAGAAGATCGTACAAGTTCGAATATTTGTTTCTTCTTTTTGACATAATATATATACATGAAAACAAACCAAATTCTTCCAGTAATCCCTCTATATTTGAAGTTTTCAACAGAGAAAATCAAAGAAGACTTTGAATTTGACACGCAAAAGAACAATCAATCCAATCTTTGATCTTTTCGGGTATAGGCGCCTAGGCAAGCAGTTTTACAATCATCCAGAGACACCATTTTCTTCTCGTAGTAAAGGTTACGATTCATACACTTTTGGCGTGCCAACGTAGGTATCAAACTGCACAATACAAAAAAAAAATTTAAAAAAAAAAAAAAAATGTAAAACAGCAAAGTCAGCAAAATTTTGCATTTAGATTTTCTGCCAAATTATAATATACATCCGTTTCAGGAAAAGTGATACTTTCATTTTATTTTTTTGTTTTTTCATTAAACTTATACCTGATTAGAGATTTTTGTTAACCTGGAGTTTGATCCCATATTGCAACTGCGGAACCAAGAGGGACAATTCAGTTTTGTTAGCACAAGAAACGCGGAATTCGAACGGAGAAAAACACAAGGCATATACATACTCATTTCCATTAGTCTGACAGTTCGGAAAGAAGAGCATGGTTTTGTAGTCATGTTGAATCCAAGGATATGTTCAGCCATTTTTGTGAATTCAAGCTCGGTGAAAACAACTGTTAATGGTTCAATGCTGCTCAAGTAGACAGCTGATTCAAGATATACAGACGAGCTTCCATTAAAAACAAAATGGCCCATTAGCTCAGTTGGTTAGAGCGTCGTGCTAATAACGCGAAGGTCGCAGGTTCGAGACCTGCATGGGCCAAATATTTTTTTTTTTCATTTTTTAAAATGACTAACTGTTCATTTTTAGTTTTTTGAAATCACATTCCATTTTTATCTAGTTTTTGTGGGTACGTGTAGACTTGCAGTACACTGGCAGCGGCAAATGGCTAGTAAACTGGGCATCCTCACTGACTGGCCATGGAAACATCTTGGGAGTAGGTTCAAGGTACTTACATGCATGCTTTTCTAATAGCTCAATTTGTATCACACAGCACAGGTTTAATGAAATGAAGTTGTTCCTAAAAAATCCGTGGTTTTGGCACCACTGGTGGTGAAAATTGATTGTTGCCATGTTTTGAATAGTGTTACTATCCACCTTCCAAATTCTTCTTCAAAGACCTGATAAGTAAACTTATAACGAGATCACTTATGTTACAGAACTTGATGTTGGAATGCAGGAAGGGCCAGTTTCATGGGTGTCAATGAAGAAATGGCCAGTACTGCTGATGTAAAATGCATCAGCTTATTATCCAACGCTTGCAAATCTATGACGTTGAGATTCACATGTTAGTGTCGGCTAACTCCCTTCACATTTCATTCTGCAGAGGCAAGTAATTGTTGGTGGATTTCAAGGCTGTGCAAACAAGGCAACTGACACGCTCTTACACTATTGAGTTAAGTTGGTACCATTACATGTGTTTTGACCTGACAATTGCCATTTGTGTTTGCACAGGATTGGTGGCGTACTGAGAGTGTTTGGGGGCTCAGAACTTCTATGACAATGCAGCGCTACGAGGATTTTTGCTTACCCGTCAATCTAATGTGCTGTTGCGTCTCCCTGCTTACTTGTTCTGCTAGATGTCAACAGGGCCTAGCTTTCGCCTTTTTATTGGGTACATTGCACAGTTTTTCCATGTTGAGTTCTCATTGATGATTTTTCTTGTTCAGTATGATATGATTTTTATGGTGGTTGCAGTAGGTTCCCTGCACGGCTGCCAGGTCTATATCATGCCGACTTTGGGTTTACTGGATTTAGCCTGCTTGAGGAGCATAGTCTTAAGCCGCTCTGCGTTCAAGTAGGCAGAACGGATTTGACTGTAATTGTCCACCTCTCGTGATTGATGTCAGTTGTTGAAATAAAAAATATGTTTACCACATTCCTGTCAGATTTTTGCTGGTGCTTCTGTCAGGAGACCTGGGCGGGAATTCCAGCAACCACAAATTAAGTCTACAGAATTAAATGATGTATCTAGACTAAAGAAAAACATACAAGATGAAATTCGGAAAGTAGAGAAACATTGTACTGCCAAACTTAACAGATATCAAATGCAAAGGGAATAGACTCAAAGTTTACCAATAACTAGTAGGAGAGTTGCTTCTCTAAACACACCAAATTGAGAACATTAACCAAAAAGGAAGATTAAAATAACTAAAAAGAAACAAATGACCTCGTCAGTTTCAAATGCAAATATCACCTTCAAGTGTCTATCCAAGAGGGCGGTGGAAGTACTGTCGGCATTGGCTTTACAACAAATGGCACGATCATCACACCTGCATCACGAACATGTCTGCTATCCGAGCAGAGTTCTTCAAAGCTTCTAGTTTGGATATTAAACCTCCAGACCCAATGCTTCCAACCGAGCAAAATAACATTAAGGTCTACGGGATTGAAACCTAAAACTCTGATTGGTGCAACTTCTTCACCTATCCGAGACAGTTCTGCTAAGATATCGTCTAGTGAAACATTCTTGTGCAGTATTTGCCAGTTGACCTCATTGAGCACCCAAACACTTGCAGTCATTCCCCTTCTACTTGCTGTCCATCTAGTTTTAGCATAACAGACCCGGCCTTCTGACTCCCCAATGCGACTATCAAAGATAGAAAACTCATTATTAACATCAAGCTCCATATTTGGCAAACCAATCAAACTACATCGATGTCCGTCACCTCCATTTCTCTGATTAAGATTATAAACTAACAATCTACCAGCCCCTTCAATCCAAAACAAAACACCATTCACGGTAACAACTTTATTAGACCATCCCCACACAACATTTTCATCACACCAAACTTGAAAACTTTCCCATACACCAAGATCAGAAGAAAACATATTAACATTGAATTTCTTCGAAGGCGATTCAAATTGTTGGATATCTACAACCTTATAGCAACTTGCGAATGATGACGAATACTCGCAAAATATAGCAATAACACTAAACCTTCCAATCTGGGAAGGAAGTGAAACCCATTTCTGAGTTAGTGGATTACAAACATGATAAATTACATCCGTCTTCTTCTGGGGATTTAAATTAACTGAACAAAGTATCAAACCATTACTAGAATCTAAAAAGAGTAATTTAGCCCCAAATGGTAACTGATTCATAAGAAACTTAAGAGAGAACAAATGTTCATTTCTAGACATAAACTCTGAATGTAATTCAGGATATGCCATCTTAGATATCAAATGGTTTTTATCATCATCTTCATCAGTAACGCGACGTTCAGTAGTTGAATAATATTGTATCCATGGAAGAGATTTGCTGTTAATTTTGAACCATTTGGTAATGAAATTAGGGTGTGAGAGGTTAGATAACCATACCTTTGATAGACATTTCAACTTATAGATCGAATTCAAAGGAAGATAACTAAAGATCTCGAGCAAGATATCATCTGTTAAGGAAGTTGAAGAAACCATCGCCGACAGCTGAGATCGAAAAACCCTAAAGAAAAATCCCCAAATTCCTTTGTCATCAGACTGATGTGAGGTTTATAATAAGAGGTACCGACGAGTGTGGTGTGGGAGTCTTATGAGCCTCATTTGATTGGGGGCCAAAAATATTAATAGGGGGCCTTGACATTTTATTTGCACCCCAAATTTTTCAGGGGCGTATGAATCCGATTATGAAAGTACTATTATACCCTTCACTATAAATAAATCTTAAAAACCTATTAACCCTTAATCCTAAGCCCAATTCATTTCTAGTTCTAAATAAAAAGATCACTCCCTCCCCTCTCACCCTCTCGACTCTTCTCTTCTCCTCCATTAACGACTCCAAGAAAAAAAAAAAAAAATTTCACCAGAAAATTTCGATTCATATAAAAGGGTCGTCAATTCGACAAGCCTAAACCCTAACGATTTTTCATATGCATATAGAGACCATAAAAAATCGTTAGGGTATATGATGATCAAGATAACGACCTCTATTTCTGGTTTTCATATTTTTACCCTAGATTAGAGTCGTTAACATAATATAGAAACCTATGACGATCCTCTATGGACGACCCTTTTTAAAGGTCAACGACCCTAGGTGAAAAACAAATGACCTCTGTCCCAAAAATTTCTGTGAGTCGTCTTGGTATAGACACACAAAATAACGACTCTTTGTGACCCAAGCTAAGAGTCGTCTGTGGTATATCATATTACCTCGACGATTTTTCATAACTGGAAAAGTTGTAGTTTAAGTCGTCAGGGTATATCATATTACCCTGACGATTTTTCATAACCTGGAAAAGTTGCAGGTTTGAGTCGTCATTTTTGGTGTCAATACATTGACGACTTTATAGAGTCGTTAGAGTATACATCCCTCGACATTGACGACTCTTTCTCTGTGTTGTGACATATATCCAATCTATGGGAGAATTTAAGATAATCTTACCATCAACACAATCATCTTTGTTACTTGAACATTCTCCAACATCATTTCCCCTACTTGAATTACTCATTTCTAAGAACCCCAAGTTTTCCTCTAAAACATCCTCTTCTTCTTCTCAAAAAAAAAAAAAAAAAAAAAAAAAAAAATCACATTTTTATCTAACATAATCTAACCACAATAACTAAATTAACTTTATCAAGTTTTAATACTAATCATCCAGGGGTAGTTTAGGTATTTAGAAAAAAAATTTGTTAAGGGGTGACCCAAATTAGGTTTGGGTGACCTTTTTTGTCTTCTAGTGGGAGGCCCCTAGATTAATATCTTTGGCCCCAATCAAATTAGGAATATGAGGTTTTACTCCATGACACCCGGTAATTTTACCTTTTTTTTTTAATGAAATACAGTAAAAAATTTACATAAGAACCTTAGTGTGTGGAAAAGGAGCATCAACTTGAAGCTAAAAACCTTAGTGTGTGGTCAAGATTATGGCCTCACAAGATGGTTTTTTTCCATTGGCATGCTTTCCATAAGAAACTACCCACAATGGATATCTAATATAAGAAAGGAAAACTTCTGGTGAATGGTTGTTTGTTTTGTCGTAAACATGGAGAATCGACTTCACATCTCCTCTTCCACTGCCCTTTTGCTTCGAGAATATGGCAGTACTTCTTATCCTTCACAAAAAGAGATTGGGTTATGCCGAATTGTATCGACTTAATCATCAAAGGATGGCGTATGAAGAACTTCTCTTCAACGGGCCAAGCTTTGTGGAATCTTTTGCCGGCAGCAATATGTTGGGAAATTTGGACTTGTAGAAACGACATAGTTTTTAATGATGGAAGGGAAGATTTTGAGCATATAATTGATCAAATCAAAAATGGGAGTTTTCTTTTGGGGGAAGAACATTGATCCTTTCGGTAGCTTGCATTTAGATCAAATTAAAGCAAATCGGGATTCTTTCTTTCTTGTTTTAGTTTCGTTTTCTTTTGTTTTAGAAGAATCTTTGGGTGTGCCTTAAAGCATACTGGGATTCTTTTGGGTTTGCCTTTTAAAGTTTGTCTTGGGGGAGTTTTGGCTCCGGAAGGGCTTGGCTTGTTGTAAGCACTTGGTTGTTTCTCTTGTTTTTTTTTTTTTTTTTTTGGCTTTAAAGTAAGCCTTTTTAATGATAATTTTTACCTTTGCCGATTAAAAAAAAAAAAAAAAAGTAAAAAATTTACAATAATAACCAGTCCTGTTATTACAGTGGTATTAGTTAGTGGCTGGTCCACCAACTAAAGCCCAGTAACTTGAGGTCCATAAAAAAAAAATTGGGTCCCAGGTCTTGTACACGTGCGGAATCTATTAAATATATATTCAGATTTCCCGAAATAGCCTTCTACTATAACACAAATATAATCTAGCTATTTTCATTTTTCTTTTCATCGTTTCTCCAAATCCGTTTTCTCTCTCCCTCTCATCTTTGCCTATCAAAACTAAAATCTTCTCTCCAATTCATTTTTGTTATGAAGATTGCTTACGAAGATCTTTCGTGGTTTCCAGGTAATCTTCTCTCCTATTATGCGTACATAATCTTCTCTCCAAACTTTTTTTTTTTCTCAACTGAATCATGAAGATCTGATCGATTTTGTGGCGTTTTCATCTTCGTATTTCGTTTTTGGTAGTTTGATTTTATGATGTTCTCTTTGTTTTTGACATGTTGCTGATTTTTAGATTATGAATCAATAGTACATATATGGCATACTGGAAATTTTCTTCTAGTAATGTTTTTTTAGGGTTTTTAATATCACCTCACCCCAAAGAAACTTACGCATGATACTGTTCAGTTTCTTTTCTACTGAAACAGGTAGATAATACATAGAAAGGAAGTAAACCACAATGCTCTCAAGTGAACTTTTAATCAATTGATTACCTTTGTTAAGGAATTTCCTTTTCCATGGCGCTAGTTTTTACGCATCCTCTCAATCACTACTTCCCATATATCCGTGATCCTTTTACTAGCTCCAATAGGCATACCCAAGTATGTAATCACAAAGTATCCCTTTTACATCCTAGATCAACGCCGAGATCATCCACCAAGTCATCTGCTCCTATGCTAGTCATCGAGCTTTTCTAAAAGTCGGTTTCAATCCTGTTAAGACCTCAAACATTAACAAGATTATGAGGTGTGTGACAAAAGCGCAATTCTCTATTCTGGTTAATGGGGAAGCTACAAATCTGATCAAGCCTTCTAAAGGAATAAGACAAGGTGATCCTTTGTCACCTTTCCTTTTTATCAGTAGTGGAGGTGCTTTTATGTTCTTCGAATGAGGCGGTATGAGACAAAATAAAGTGTGGCTTTCTTTGTCGGAGGAAGGAACAGTGATTTCTCATCTACAATTTGCAGATGATATAATAATTATGATTAATGCTACAACTCAGGAAGTTAGAAGATTATGAAATACTGAAATAAAAGCTTTTCAGAAGTACATATGTGTCATACTGAAAACTATTGTTTTTGATTTTCTCACTTTTTGAAGTACATATATGGCATAATGAAAATACTGCGGTTACATAGATGGCATCTGAAAATTTTGTTCATTTTTATGGTTTTATTGCCTTTTTTTGTTTTATCGAAGTACATATATGGAATCTTTAAATACGAGTTTGAGAAGTACATATTGCATACTTGAAAAATCTTTGCGGTGAGGTATCTTGAAAATTATTGCTTTGATTTTGCTATTTTCATAGTTTTATTATTTTTTTTAATCCAGTACATAAATGGAATCTTTGAAACAAAAAGTGTTTCAATTCTGCTTTTCATAGATTCATGACTTTTTTTGACATGCGGTTGATTTTAGATTATGAATGCGGTAGTACATGACATACTTGAAAAATCTTTGCTTTGATTTGGTTTTGGATTCTACGAAATCGATTTCCGAATGTTATATTATAGCCAAAAAAAAATATTGAACCTTCTTTTGCAGGTGGTGTTTGTATGAGAAATTAAAGGAGAAATGGGAGTGTGGGATACAAGTCTATTGCTAGTTTTTTTTTTTTTTAATAGTTTTATCATTTTTTTTTTGTATAATCCATAAGTACATATATGGTATACTGAAATAAAAGTGTTTCAGTACTGTATTTTTATAGATTCATTACTTGTTTTTGACATGCAGTTGATTTTTAGATTATGAATCAGCAGTACATATATGGAATACTGAAACATACTGCTTTGGTTTTGTTATTGTTTATAGTTTATCACTTTTTTTGTTTGATCCACAAGTATATATATATATATATATATATATGAAATACTGAAAGAAAAGTGCTCGATTCTGTTTTTCATAGACTTATTACTTGTTTTTAACATGCATTTGTTTTTTAGATTATAAATAAGCAGTACATATATGGAATACTGAGAAATATGTTGTTTCACACGTATTTAGTAGTCATTTTCTTGATTCAAAAAAATTTGTACCTTAGCATAAGGATAAAATCCGGTTGGACCCTATTACAAATAACTGTATGGGCCTAAGACCAAACATCAAAGTTTCCTTCATTTTAAACCATATTTTAATTGTGATAACACCGCTTAATTGGGGGGCCCAAAAAACAATTAGGGGCCTTCCACTACTTGACAAAAAGGTAATTAAAACCTAATTTTGGTTACCCTTTGTCCAAATTTTTTTAAAATGGCTAAACTGTCCCTGCATGATTAGTGTTAATAATTAATTAAGTTTAGTTAATTAGTGTGATTAGATTAAAATCAAATTTTAGAATTAAAATTGAAAAAAAAAAGGTTTTTGAAGAGATGGAGAGATATCGTCATCTCAAAATGAGGGTGCTAATGAAGATCCCATTGATTAAAACGAAAAAACCAATCCTCAAAATGGAAAACAAGATGTTCAAAATACTCAGGTAAACTTGTTATACTCTTCAAATTGTCTAGATGGTGCTCTAAGTGGTCGATACATAGACACTATGCCACAACTCAAAGAAAGAGTCGCCAGTGTCGACGGGTGTATACCCCAACGACTCTGGAAAGTCGTCAATTAATTGACACCACCATTGACGACTCAAACCTGCAACTTTTTCACGTTATGAAAAGTTGTCAAGGTAATATGATAAACCCTGACGACTCTTTCAAGGGTCGTCACCCAAAAGATTTACACACAAACGACCCTCAAATTCCAAATGGCGACTCTACAAAATGACAACTCTATAGGACTTAAGTTGACGACCCTTTCAATTTTTTTTGGACAGATAGGCTTTTGTTTTTCACATAGAGTCGTTAACTTTTGAAAAGGGGTCGTCCACAAAGGATCGTCATATGTTTCTATATTATGGTAACGACTCTAGTCTAGAGCAAAAAAACTGAAAAACCAGAATTAGGGTCGTTATCTCCTTCATCATATACCCTAACGATTTTTCATAGTCTCTACATGCATATGAAAAATCGTTAAGCTTTAGGCTTTTCGGGTTGACGACCTTTAACTTTAACTGATTTTTTTTTCTTCGAGTCATTAATGAATGAGAAGATAGTTGAGAGAGGGAGAGAGGGGAGGAGAAGAGGGACTGATTTTTTTGTTAGGAGATGAAAATGAATTGGGGACTTAGGATTAAGGGTTAATAGAATTTCAAGTTTTATTATTAGTGAAGGGCAAAATAGTATTTTCATTAAATTTTGGAACCCCCCTAAAATAAATGGAGTGGGTACAAATTTGCTGAGGCCCCCTAATTTTTTTTTTGGGATCCCAATTAATCGGTATTTATTAAGTTCATGGATAACTAAAATCCCTTTCCTCTTTTATGTGTATGCTTATTGATTTTTCTCTAATGGCTTTTGCCTATTTTGTTGTTGTGATCACAGCATCTTCTGAGTATGTCTACAAGCTTTTGCTCAAAGGATTAGATTGGAATGGATTCAAAGCTTTTGCTCATGGTGTTTTTCTGAAGAAGTTTCAAGGCCGGTTCAACTCTTTCAAAATCGGTAGTAATACATCCCGCTCAACAGTCAATTCAAAAAAATTTAAATTCCATAAAATCAGCTTCATGCAGTTAATCTGTTCCCTGATTTTACTGCTTCCGTTCAATGCCAGCTATAATGTTTCCCAAATTAGGATTAATATTGGAAAATATTGTTTCCATATTAATAGGCTAGAAAATTGAAAAAGCGGCGGTCTAACAACCACACCCAATATTTCGTTCGGCAATATGAATAGACAAACTCTAATATACTTTCAAGAGAATCAACTAGGCAGTCAGACTCAATCTAGAGAAAAGTATATCAAAGAGTTTAATATGGAAATTCAACTGCAATCAGCAAATAGGAATTTGTGAGCTTGATTGAATAATAGAAATAACTTGAACGGTACCAAAGACCAATGTTCAAGTGTCAATCAATTTATATCAACAACCAAAGGTTGGATTATCTAATTGATTGATCTTAACGCACAACCTGTGATATTTCTATTATATAACAAAATATAATGCGGAAAAGAAATAACATAGACACCGGAATTTTGTTAACGAGGAAAACCGCTAATGCATAAAAACCCCGGGACCTAGTACATCTTTGAACACCACACTTGCATTGGCCGCTACAAACACTAGCCTAATACCAATGAACCGGATTGGAATGTAGTTGATCCCTAATCAATATCATACTGATCAAAGGTATAGTTGCTCTCCTTACGTCCTCCGGCGCATCGGGATTCTACGCACTTGATTCCCTTTTGTTGATCTCACCCACAACCAAGAGTTGCTACGAACCAAAGTCGAAGACTTGATAAACAAATCATCTCACACGGAAAAGTTTATTAGGAATAGATAAACTGTCTCCCCAGAAATACTTACGAGTTTTGTTCCGTCTTTTGATAAATCAAAGTGCACATGAACCAATTGATAAACTGGACTTATATTCAGAATAACGACCTAGTATTATCAATCACCTCACAATAATCTTAATCGTATGGTAGCGAAACAAGATATTGTGGAATCACAAACGATGAGACGAACATGTTTGTGACTACTTTTAATCTTACCAATCGGAGATAAATCTCAAGCAAATCATAGCAAAGATAATACTCAATCACGATAGTAGAAGTAAGATCAGAACACGCAACTACATAGAAAATAGTTGGGTCTGGCTTCACAATCCCAATGAAGTCTTCAAGTCATCCTACAGGGCTTCGTGAAAAACATAAGGTTAAAGGAGAATCGACTCTAGTCGCAACTAGTATCACACAGAAGGTGTGAGGATTAGGTTTCCCAGTTGCTAAAGCTCTCCCTTATATAGTTTTCAAATCAGGGTTGGCAATCTAAGTTACATTGGTAACAAAGCATACAATATTCAATGTTAGATGAAAACCTGATTAAACCCAAGCTAATATCTTTCAAACGTTAGATCGAACTTAGCTTGTTACACACAAATGAAATGTACCTTCATTTAGGTTTGAGTAACCGTACCTAAACGTGTACATTATGTTAGCTCAACAGTAGTTAACCAAAGTTAGTTATATGAACACTCTCATATCAACCTTATTCATCCTAACCACAACTAGTTCAAATGACTCAAATGAAACTAGTTATAGAGTTGTTCAATTGCTATATTCTCATAGAAGTATACAAGAACACAATTGAAGCAAAATCGGTTTGATTCACTCGAATAAATTCATGAACATTATAGCCACGGTTTGCAAAAAAATGCATTCCTTATTATATAAATGTATTAGTTCATTTCACAACCGATTTTAGAACTTTAACCACTCAAGTATGTAGACGGGTACGCATACTTAAGTAGCCGGACCAAGTTTGGTTTTCGCAAGTATGCGAACGGGTAGGCATACCTCCAAACCCAGCAAAATTTCCCCGGACCTGAACCTTACGCCAGTACACGTACGAGTACGTGTACTTAGGTTCCCGGACTTCTCAAACCAACAAGTACGCATACGGGTATGCATACTATGGTTCCCGGACATGGATTACATATATGCAAGAGTGCATAACATGTTTATAATCCAATGTTGGTTAAGTGTTCTAAACTTTATTTCAATCATTGAAACTTTCTTAGAAGATGAGAATAGCCATTTTCACACACTATTAGCATCAAAGCAATTTTCAAGTTATTGAAATAATCATAACGAAACATTTCAAGTCTACACCCAAATGATTGTATCACACAAACCATGTAAGATGTTACTCGGCGATTTTCACATGATCATCTTTTGACTTTCGTCAAGAATATAAGATGAACTTGGTTGAAGGAAAAGCTTACCAAACATATATTTGAGAAATATGTAAGCGAAGTTAAACTCAACTCTCGAAATATCAAATGCATAATAGAAAACTATATAAAGCTTTACGACTTATGTCTCAATGTAGGAGATATAGTAGAAATAGACTTCCCAAGTGATAGATGAGTTTTAGTCTCCACATACCTTTTGTTGATGAAGTTCCACAAGCTCTCCTTAATAATTCTTCGTCTTTAATTGACGAACGCCATGAAGTCTAATGCTCAACTACACAATCTATCCTAGTCTGAGACATCTATAAGTAGACTAGAAATCAAGACTTATAGTTTTGATCACTAACATTGACAAACAAGCTTGAGATGGAGTTCGACCGAGCAGTGCTCTAACAAAAATAATCTGCAGTTATCCAATTGCTATCTTCTCGATTAATTTTATACCCACTACCCTAATAGTGGTCACATAAATCTCTATGGCCATGGTATTTTTCCTTTCCGCAATAAAAATCTCAACACTAATATTTTCACATCCTTGAATACCTTTTCTTATTCTTGTGTTTCTAATCTAAAGATTATTACAATAGAAGGAAGTAGTTCTAGTCATGTTGGATGGTCAATAAATTCAAGCAAGCTACACTGGAACTGGGAAATACTAATGAAGTTGTGGTTATCAAGAGTAGTAACAATGAAGAGGGGTCTGATACTAATTGGGAGGCTAGTGTCATCGATAAAATTAAAATTTAAGAATTATTAAAGTCGAACCTAATATCATGATTTTCAAGTTTAATCAATGGGAACTCCTAAACCAAGTCATTTATGAAAGGCCTTGAAGCATTAACAAACATCTTCTAGTAGTTCATGACTACATTCCTGGAATAATTTACACTGAGAAGCACTGGGGCTTTCAACAGTTTTGGATTCAACTAAAGTATTTGTTACCTGAACACATGAATGTTTCATTTGTCACAAAAATAGGTCAGGTTATGGGGGAAGTTATTGTCATTGAACCTAAGGATGCAATTCCTATCGGTAGTGATCCTGTGAAGGTGTGTGTTAATATCGATCTTGCAATGCCTTTAAGAAGAGGAGTTAAATGTTCCACCAATGCCGGAGTTACAAAATGGCAAAAGTTCTTTTATGAGCGTCAACCAAGCATCATCTACACAGAGTGCTATGTTATCAATCATTCCAAAGGTACCTGTAAAGATGCAACTATTTTTCTTAACAATCTCATGAAAACCTTATTTTGTGGGCAATATTAATAACATTCGGAAAAACATCACTGATGTATCTTCAAGATCAGTTCCTGCTGTGAGGAAGAATCAGAAAAAGTATGTCAAGTCTGTTGTTTTAGTGCCTACCAAAGATGGGGAAGTAATCAACTTAGATCTTCTTCTCAAAGAAGAGTGTGTTATTGCTGATGAAGAAAGTAGATTAGGTAAACGTCATAGGGGTGACAAGGCTAATAATGATATTTCTTCTTTACCTGAATTTCACCATGGTGAATCCAATTCCACCCTCTGAGACTACTCAAGTGATCACAACTGGAGATAATCAATCTGCTTATACTAACAAGGGGAATCAGGAATTAATTTAAAAACACAACTTTTTATTACAAGCTAATCTTTTTTTTTGTCATTAATACTAATCATCTACACTAATTTTATGTTTTGACTTCTATTGCTTTTATCTCTTTTTAGTCATTACATTTGTATCCTTAAATTCTCTTTGCATTAGTTTATCATAGCATTAAATTCTCATACTGAATCATAAACCGCACGTAAGAGTTTTTCAAATTGAGTTTTATTTTCCTCCTTTTGCAAATTCTGCATCATGAAAGTCATGTCGTGGAATGTTCAAGGGTTTAACAATCCAGTCACTAGAGACAACCTTAGAGATATTATTAGGACCCAAGATCCTGATATTGTTTTCATTTGTGAGACTCAATTATATGAAGATAAAATGAGAACTCTTTTAGCTCCCTTTAGATACCCCAATACTAAATATCTCCAACCAGTAGGTCTATCTGGTGGTCTGATACTTATGTGTAAAAATGGCTTTGTATGTGATATTGTTAGTTGTGATAATAACATGATACATGCAGATTTTCAAAGTGATCCAAGCCAGCCAGAATGGTTATTGTAACCATGCTAACAAGAAGACTCAATGGGAATTCATCAAACAAATTGGTCTTAATATTACTCAGCCTTGGGTTCTTCTTGGGGATCTCAATTTTCATCTTCTTGATAATTCTTCTTCTGTATCCTCTTCAAGTGATGGTTTGGTTCATGCTATACTTTAAGAAATTGGTTTAGAAGATTTGGGATTTATAGGAATGGAACATACTTGGTCTAGCAATAATACTGGCACATGAAAGAAAATGTCAAGAATAGACATGGCTTTAGTTAATGCTGAATGGAATTCTTTCTTAAATGAATTTAAACTTCTTCATCTCAATCAACTTGGTAGTGATCATTTCCCAATTATGTTGGTCACTGACTATTCTCAACCAAAATTGTGGAAGCCGTTCAAATAATTTTTTCTGTCATGGCTACATGATAGAACTTGTGCATTGGATATTGCTAAACTTTGGAAAAGTCAGTACAAGGTTCTCCAAGTTTCAAGATAGTCAAAAGACTTTAGTTTACAAGAATTGCTTTATCTAAATGGAATAAAAAAACATTTTGGGGACATTAATCATAATGTGGATTCTCTTCATTAGCAAGCTGTCTGAAATACAAGCTCTTCTTTTTTCTCCAGAAAATACTTCAAAGGCCAATGAGGTTAGCAGGGAATTAGATAAGTGGCATCAAATTCAGCATGAGTTCAATAAACAAAAGTCCAGGGATAACTTTGTTAAATGATTATAACACAAAATACTTTCATACCTTAACAAAGAGAAAGAGAGAAAGGAATAACATTGATTCTTTAAAAGATTCAGATGGAAATTGGCTTCACACCAGAGAAGATATTGCTTCACTTCTTACTAATCATTTCAAAGGTATAAGTACATCTGGCAGCCCAAGGATTGAGGAACAACATTACTTAAATATTCCAACTATCATTACAGAAGAGGATAATAGCTTGCTTCTTTTACCTCCTACCGATGAAGAAATCCTTAAAATCTTAAAGAGTATGGAGAGTTGGTCTACTCCAGGCCCTGAAGGTTTTCAAGAAGGATTCTACAAATCACAATGGAATATTGTAGGTAATGATGTCTGTGACATGGTTAAGACATTCTTTTCAACTAAGTTTTTACCTACACAGATTAATAAAACTCATATCTCCTGATACCTAAAAAGAAAAAACCATATACTCGTTCTGATTTCAGACCTATAGGTCTTTGCAATACCTCTTATAAAATTATCTCCAAGATCCTAGTATCTAGAATGGCGCTGATAATGGAAAGAATTATTTCCCTATTTCAAGATGCGTATGTTTCGGGGAAGAATGATCAATGATAATACCATTGTAACTCATGATTTAATTCATTCTATAAGGAAAAAAGAGTGTGACGGAGGATGTGTTAGAGCACTGCTAAGTCTAACTCGCAAGCGTTGCTATCTCAAGTTTGTTTGTCAATGTTAGTGATCAAAACTATAAGTTTTGATTTCTAGTCTACTTATAGTGATGTCTCAGACTAGGATAGATTGTGTAGTTGAACATTAGACTTCACAACGTTCATCAATTGAAGATGAAGAACTACTAAGAAGAGCTTGTAGAACTTCATCAACAAAAGGTATGTGGAGACTAAAACTCATTTATCACTTGGAAAGTCTATTTCTACTCTATCTCCTATATTTAGACAAAAGTCGTATTACTATATAGTTGTCGATTATGCACATTTGAGATTTCGAGCTGAGATTAACTCGCTTACATATTCTTGAAATGTGTGTTGGTAAAATTTCTCGCTTCAACCAAGTTCATCTTATATTCTTGACGAAAGTCAAAAGATGATCATGTGAAAATCACCGAGTAACATCTTACATGGTTTGTGTGATACAATCATTTAGTGTAGACTTGGAATGTTTCGTTATGATTATTTCAATAACTTGAAAATTGCTTTGATGCTAATAGTGTGTGAAAACAGCTATTGTCATCCTCAAAGAAAGTTTCAATGATTGAAATAGAGTTTAGAACTATTGGATTATGAACATAGTATGCATTCTTGCATGTATGTGATCCATGACCGGAACTAGAGTATGCATATCCGTATGCGTACTTGTAGTTGCGAAATTCTATGTACCAAGTACACATATCGGTACGCGTATTTTCGTAAGGTATAGGTCCGGAAATTTCTGCTGGGTTTTGAAAGTGTACAAAGGTATGCGTATACGTTCGCATACTGTCGAACCCATACTAAGACCGGCTACTTAAGTATGCGTACATGTTTGCATACTTGAGTGGTTAAAGTTCTAAAATTGGTTTGTTCATGAACTAATACATTTATATATTAAGGAATGCATTATTTGCAAACCGTGGCTATAATGTTCATGAAATGTTTCGAGTGAATCAAACCGATTTTGCTTCGATTGTGTTCTTGTATACTTCTATGAGAATATAGCAATTGAACAACTATTTAACTAGTTTCATTTGAGTCTTTGAACTAGTTATGGTTAAGATGAATAAGGTGGATATGAGAGTGTCATAGCTAACCTCATATCCACCTTAAGCTAACCTCATATCAACTATTTAACTAATTTAATTTGAGTCATTTGAACAACTATATATTTAACTAATGTTGAGCCAACATGGTGTACATGTTTGGATGCGATTTTAAACCTAAATCAAGGTACATTTTATTTATGTATAACAAGCTAAATTCGATCTAACGGTTGAAATATATTATCTTGAGTCTAATCGGGTTTTCATCTAACGGTGAATATTGAATGCTTTGTTACCAATGTAACTTAGATTGCAAACCCCGATTTGAAAACTATATAACAGGAGAAATCTAGCGATTTTCGTATGTTGGCTATAGGTCAGGAGCGAGATATGCATCACATGCACCAATTTGTCTTTCGTATGTCGCAAAAAAGGGGTGGGACTTAGTGCGTGACCAAAATCTCCCAAATTTATATTTGTAAAAATATCAATAGAAAGTATATAGGGACGCGGTATTGGTTGAAGGTGCATTAAGGGGACATGGATCTCCAAGCTCAAGTAAATCCGATGCGAAAGCATTATTATGCTGTGTTGCCTACTTGATAGACGCATTTATGTGGCTATTTTGTTCTCGATTTTCTATATTGTTAGCACCCATTTTTGTACTTATTTTGGTATTTTGTGTCTTCGTAGGTATTTATTGAGAAATAAACATGGGCGGAGAAATTGACTCGAAAAGTGATATTTGCACCCCCGGGAGGAATTACTAAAAGCGCCACGGAGATATGTTGGAGGCACCCAAGAAAAGTTATAAAGGCACCCATGAGTTTTAATATTTACACCCCAAAAATTACTAAGGGGCACCCATTTGATAAGGGGTAACCACCTGCTAAAGTCACCCTCGTCCGGATAAGGGCCACTCATCTTCTTTGTTTGAAATCAAGAATTGTGGGAAAATGTTGCGAGCGTATTAACGGGATTAGGGTTTGATTTTGGCGACTTTGAAGGAGATTCAATCGCAGGACTTAAGTTGGGATAAATGTGATTAAGTTGAACAGGCTTGGTAAAGTGTTTTGATTTGGCTAATTTGGGCTGGATAATCACGTTAAGGAAAACAGGGGAAGAAATATCCATGGGTCTCTGTTGGTTCGAGTTTGGATAGTTTGGGAGAGATTCAATCGTGACTTTTGTTCGGGCTGGTCCTGTTAGGACTAAACATGGTTAGTAAGTTCAACAGATTCGATCAACCTTGGATGGATCATCAACTCTGAGATATAACAGGGAAGTTTTCACTACAACTTGGAGTATCTGGAGAGATAGATGCTTTAAGGTCTTCTAACAGAGAACTACACATCCTACGGCTATATCCAGACTAGACACTAGGATTGCTAATGACACCATTGCTTCTTTAGCCTTAGATAACAGTCAGTCAGCTAATTCTTCTGACAGAACCATGTCTACTCAGACCACTAATACATCCAATCCAGTGCATAACCAACATTTACCAACTGATTTTACTTTAATTTATTATGATGCATCTTTCGATAAAGATACTAATAATATAGGTATGGGAATATATATGTCGACTGGTGCAGGAAGCTTCAAGGGGTGCAAAACAGTTTCAGGCGTAGCAAGGAATGCAGAAGAGGCTGAGTGTCTAGCTGTTCTAGAAGCTATTAAATGGGCGCACATCAAGAATCTGAGCACAATCGGCCTATACAAACGATGCGAAAAAAGCTATGGTTTATTTACAGAATAAGAATAATACCCTATGTTGGTTTAGCAGCTCCATTATGGATGACTGTTGTGTTATGTTAGACTCTTTTCTATTTTCTAAAACTAGCCATCTTGGCAGAGATTTAATTTTATTGCCGATAAAGTAGCTAAACATTGTAGAAGATCGAACACTTGTAATGAGTGATGGGAAGTTATACCAGACTTCCCTCTTTGTAACATTTGTAAGTTTTATCCCTTAATACAATGTTCATTTTCTTAGCAAAAAAAAAAAAAACAGGGAAGTTCAGAAGTTACGGGTAGTTCCTGTATTTTGGAAGTTACTCGAATAAATATGGAGAAGAATATCCTCTTAGGATTTTATCCTATCAAATGGAGGAGAGTTTGAGATTAAACAGGAAATACTACGTAAAGAAGAGAAGAAAATATCCCGTGACTTTGCGTGGAATAAAAGAGAAGAATTTCTTGGGATTTCTTAGCCCCGTGGTGTTTAAATACGAGAAGGGAGTCTTACACATGATAATCGGGAGTTGGGAGAACCAGCGGGAAGAATTGTGAGTCTACAGAGCCGAATAGAAGGAGCTGCAGAAAAGTATTCTGCTGGTGCATAGGAAGAAGAAGGCGAAGAACAGTGACGCAGAAAACAGTCTCAAAGACAGTCTTAGATTCAACAGCAGAAGCAAACTATCGTTCTCCAGTGGTTCTAGCAAAAGGACTATAGCAACTGAAGAAACCTATTCCAACTGTTTTCTTTGTAATGATTGACGACGCGTAACACCATTACAACATTACAAACTCCTGTTTTATATTATTATTTCAATAAAAACACCTATTGAGCCATGAGTTATTATTTTGAACGTGTTTTTGATATGAGGAGCTAAACCCCAACACTATGACGACGGAGGAAGCCCTTTTTCATCACTGTGATAATTCTGTTTAATTCTTTATATGACTTTTTGCACTAAAATTGAATTGATTTATGATTTCTCTTGAATGGTTGTAACTTCAATTGATGGGTCATGCTTAGCTTAAGTGTTTTGATGTCTCATGCTTTAGATATACAATCATTACTTTCGGAATCTACCCGGGAAAAGAATTAGAGTCATTGAATCTTTATCATATGAGCTATAATTGTGTAGAATTGATTTTTTGTAGAGCCCCATAAGCTAGCAGCTGACTAATCCAAGTGATTAACTAAATAAGCGGCACTAAAAATCTAAAGCATTTACTTAAGGATTTAATTAAGAAATCTGCTACAAAACATAACCCAAAAACTAGCCCCGCTCTGAAATATATATATACAAGAACATCTCTCAAATGATACATATACAATAGTCATTTAGATTACAAATAGAATATACAACAAAATAAACATATCAGAAGTTAACCAACTACGGACTCGACTCCTCGAAGCTTTCCTTTGCGCAACTCGATCGTCAAAACCGAAAGTGGGAATGGGTGAGCACATCATCCCTAAAAGGGGTGCCCAGTAGGAATCACATTTAAATTTCAAGTAATCATTTAAATGATTTGAAAACAATTCATGTTTTCCCTAATATTAAAACACAACCAACTCACAGAAGTAAACAATCATGTATATGGAACTAACTCCTTCCAAACAATGTACTAATATGGTTATTCAGCCTCAACCTAGATAGCTAATATGGTGATTCAGCCTCCACCTAGTTATTTCAATAAAAGTAAGTAGGTGTAAATGAAGGAGCAATATCCTATATACCACGGATGGAAATTCTCGTTTCCAAGCAATCAAATGGAAAATCTTATTTCCAAACCAATTCATACAGACAAACAAAACATTACAACTCCTTTCCAAACCATGGAAATATAAAAGGAATTAACAGTACTTTTGGAATTCTAAATAAAACAATGCATGGAATACACAACCAGAAAATACATGAATTTGTTAAACATAAACTCTTGTAAAAGAAAACAACAATAATCACAAAAGAGCTAAATATAAATTCCCACCTCTTTTGATGACAAGCCACGCTTACCTCGAGATCCACGATCCACCGGTTCATCCTTTGAATCGATCGTTGTTAATACAAACTAACTATTAATCACACAAGAACTCTAAGAATTTATTCAAAATGACTCATACAAGAATCATACAAGTCTATCTAATGGTTCTAAGCCCTTTAACGATTCTATATATTTTATTACCTATCTTTAACATATCTAAAGTATACTAAATCAATAAGGTTGGTTCTACAGTCCAATAACTAAGTCTTAAGAATGTATACAATTTTGTAGAAGAAACCAAAGGCTAGTTCGGACCATAAGGGGTCCAAATCCTCATCATAAGAAAACCAGTACTAAGCCCAAGTCCAATAACAAGCCCATTACAAAAGGCCAAGTCTAACAGAGTCAACTAACGGTCGCTAACAGTCCATGGGTCAATTGACGGTCCACGTCTAAAGTCAAAGGGTTAACTGAGTCAATTCCATGTTAGACCGATTCAACTCAGTCAAATGGTCTGAGTCAGGCAATAACACAACTAAGTTAGACTGAATAAGTTCAGTCAGACTGGCATAAGGTTCAGGCTTGAGCTACAAGCACAAGCCAAAGATTCTACCACACATGCAACTACAATCTTAGTTCAATTTCACCAACCTTATTCTAATATTGATATCATTATACAAATAAATTCATTATAATGTAAGTCTACAATTCATTTCGAAACTAAGTTTACCACGCAAAAGCGATAACCATCTTTCACAACAAAAACAATCTACAACTCTGAATTCACCATTCTTCATGGATCGAAACTTCAAAAACCATTCACTCCATAAACTACTACAAATACAACTAGTTTCCAAATCAACAACACCATTCTCTTACTCAATTTCACAACACAATCCTGTAGTTGGGGAAAACGAGTTCTTGGCTTTTACGGGATTGAGGAGACGATGCGGGAGACCTCTTGATCCGAGCGAAGCGTTAAACCTCCTCACGGATGCAATTTGCAAGAAGGGAGTGCTTTGAGTTCGAGAGATCAATCTGTAGTACTCCGGCCTAAACCAAGACAATGGCCGTTACAGAGTAAATTTAGTCATAAGGAGGATGGGTCGATCTGTAGGAGGGAAGCTGAGAAATGTGTGAGATCAATGGTGATCGAAGATTATAGGTGTGTTGTGTATTCTGAAAATAAGATAAGTTCTGAATGATTGGATTTGCTCTATTGAGAGTTGGATTGTTAATCTCGTGTTGTCTGTTTGACGTGAGATTATTCCTGTTTCAATCATGATTCAGAGACTTATTTATATTGTTGGAATTGAAAACACCATGATCTCACGAAGTGTGACAGTTGATGGAATCAAAGAATGTGGAAGTGGAAATCGTGTTAAAACCAGTTGCTCAACGTGCGGAGACTTCGTTGATTTTCCATCCACTACTTTGTTAACTCCTTCAACTGATTGCACGACTTGCTCACGTTCTCATCGTGTGTATGAACACACGTGTCGTAGACCACCAGACCAAAACCTTAGTTAATATCCCCCCATGTGACACGATTGATGTCTCGTGTGATTGTAGAATCTGCAAGGCAGACGTGTGTTTAATTAGTCAATTGCTGACTTCATGACTTCATGGGACGATGAGTCCTTGTATTGTTGAGTCGAACGTGGTTTGTAAATGTTCTGAGACTCATGAATTGAACATGTCTGTTGAGACGAGAGATTTGATGTGTGAATAAGTTAACATGAGCAAATATTGCTCATTTGATGAATTGTTGAATATTGATAATTGAACCAATATTTCTTGATTTGAGCAAGTATTGCTCATCTGAGCAAATATTGCTCGTTTGATGAATTATGGTAGCATGACCAAATAAGATATTAAATCAGAATACTGGCAATTGAACCAAGTATGATAAATAAAAATGTTGATCATGGGATCAACGTAAAATTATTAGTGTTTGAATATGAAATCATTAACCTTGGACTCAAAACTTTAATTTGATCAATTGATGATTTATTGATGGTTTATTGAGAATTAACCACACAGAAATGAGGACCGGCTACATGGGATTATGGGTCGACCATGTAGTGCCCGGAGATGCTCACGTGAGCAAATATCAATATCTCCACGAAGACCAGTTAATTTGTTCTTTGAAAGGATGATTAAATCTTTGGTTTAATCATTTATTAAAATAATCTTTGAACCTTAGGTGATAAAACCCAATTAATTATGAGAGACCGATCAAGGGGTCATGAAACCGGCCCTGGGTGTTCACGGGATCAGTTGTTGATCGTTGCATCAAGTTCCAAGTTGTTTGGAAGAGTTTTGGACCTAATACGTGCATTTGTGCAAATTAGGTCAAATCATGAGAATACGTGGGACCGGCTTCTTGCAAGCCAAAGAGCCAACCTTGGTTGGTCAAGGTAACATTCTCACATCACCAAAGTGTCCGTATGTCAATTCTGAGAATTTTGATATTTTCTGGTGTGCATTTGAGCAATCATTTGAGAAAATATGAAGGACTCAGGGTTTTTGACGAAATCATCAAAACTTCATAAGATGAAGGAAAAATAACAAAAAGTGAGGGATCATGAAGTGTGGGACCGGCCATGGCCAAGGCATAGCTGGCCGGCCAAGGACCTTGGTCCCACACGTTTTTCCCAATTTTCATAATATTTTCATGATTTTAAGGAAATATGATAAAACCAAATAATTTGTTAAAACCAAGGAGTTTTTGTTGAAATCAAGGAGTTTCCATGAGATGAAGGAAACAAAAATATTAATAATAATAAAATAAGGGCATGTGGGACCGGCTTGAGCATGGTTGGCCGGCTAGGGCCCGGTCCCTTGATTTTTCCCTTATTTTATGTATTATTTCATGATTTGAAGGAGTTTTCATAATTTGAAGGAAATATCATGAAATCAAGGAATTTCATGAAATCAAGGAAATATAAAAATAATAATAATAGAATAAGGGGTTGGTGGACCGTCTAGGGTATGACCGGACAGCTGGGGCCCGGTCCCACAAGTTTCCTTAATTTTATGTATTTTTGTGTATTTTCCCATAATTTGAAGGAATTTCATAATTTGAAGGAAACATCATGAAATCAAGGAATTTCATGGGATTAAGGAAACATGAAAAATATAATAATAATAAAATAGGGCATGTGGGGCCAGCTAGGGCATGACCGGCCGGCTATGGCCCGGTCCCACGGGTTTCCCTAATTTTATATTGTTTTTCATGAGATCAAGGAAATATCATGAGATTAAGGAGTTTTCATGAGATTAGGGAAATAATAATAAAATAATGAGGAACCATGAGGTGTGGGGAAGGCTGGGATCAAGGTATGTCCGGTTGGCCAATAATCACGGCCCCACAATATTTTCCCTAATTTTATATTATTTCCGCAGTGTGAAGGGAACACCATGAAACTGAGGAGTTTCCTCAAAACGAAAGATATTTGTTCAAATGAAAGGATTTTCATGAGATCAAGGAAAATAATAAAATATGACAAAATATAGAATTTGGGCGTGGAACTGGTCACGGCATGACTGGCCGGCCGGTGAGCCAATCCCCTAGCGCCTTGACTATTATTTTATTATTTTCTTTCCTATTTGCATAGGTTCATCGTCTCGTCGTATTTTGAAATACTTGTTTGTTCATTCGGGTGTTTGTTAATGCATTATTTGTCGAATACATTTACACCATTTTGGTCGGGCTTACTCGAAGGTAACTCGGATGCCCGTGTGTTGAATATTTATTACTAACCCATGGAATTCTCTTGGGAAGAACCATAAATTGAAGTAACGAAATATTATGAAAATATTGAATATTTTCCGGTGGATTTGAATCTATTGATTTTGAGAATAATTAATTAATGGCTCTATACTAGTACGATCGTCTAGGAGCGTTAATTATTCAAGAATTGAGTGATATGAGCTTGTTGAAGCGTCATACTTCTTTCATATAGTCAGGGAAAACATTGTTACATCCTGAAGACGTTATTGCTCTATACTAGCAGGCAAGCTGTCTAATCTTTCGATTCTATATAGAAGTAATTATCGAAATTGCTCGTATTCATGAGATATGCCGTTGCCTCGGTGAGAGACTACATATCTATATATACTCTGAGAGACAGTATTCTCAGTCAGATATTCTCATAGCATGATCTTTCATGCTTTCGATAAGAGATATGAGCCTCAATATTCATCTGATTGCTGGATCAGGAATACATATAATTACGGGTTCACGATTTTAGCCTTTGTCAAAAATCCACCATCTACAAATCCTAACCTGCAATCACAGTTCTATGAACTTTAACAATATTACACATTCGTCAACATCCATAGCAGTACTTCAATTCATTTAAACTTCAACTACAATTCCACCATCTATTCCCCAAACACCACCAGTTACCATTACACCTGCAATACCAGAAATCCCACCATTCCCTTACTAACACAAAGTTCAGCTTATTAATTCATTTGCACAACAATCTATCACTCATTCAAATGCATCTTAGACCTCCTCCATGTACTGTGATCACTAACTCAATCACAAATAGAACTTCACAGACAACACCAATTACAATTCCAACTTCACAACTAGTTCCTTGTCTTCAAGAATACCCACATCTAATCTTACATCCATAACAAAACAACAACACAACAGATCCAATCCATGTTCCTGGTCTAATTTTAAACCACAACCCAAACTTCATATGTAACGACAATTTAATCCAACTCCAAGCATAATCCTCCCTGTAATTCGTCTTAACCTATACCAATTCACTTGTAATTCAAACACAATCCTAATTCACAACCCCCAGCTCCATACCCACACATCAATCTTAATTCAAAGCTTAATTAACAATCTCATAAACTCATGAATGAAATAAATAACATTACTATGTTACTATGGAAAATAGTTACCTCATTCCAGAATACCCACACAATTGAATTCAAGTTCTCCTTCACCTGACTCAAATCGTCAACTCGTCTCCAGACTAACAACAATTCTTCAACATCCATCATCATCTTTACACGAGAACCAAACCCAAGTTCTTCATCAACTTCAATTTAATATCTTCTTTGGAACTACATACCCTAACTTTCGAACTCAGGTTGTTCTTTAACCTCATAACCTAATCCGTGTCAAACCCATCTTTAATCCTTCCCTTAAAACCTCAATTTCATCTTCCAATCCTTCTTTGAATTTCTTCCAGAACCCTAACTTCTTCAATCCATCGTTGAATCAATATCAGAACTTCAATTCAACCACAACCCTTCTGCTCTTCATCTAACAGCGACTCGATTCATCTCTCAAATCACCTAAGAACTCGAATCATTCAATAAATTCATCTTCAACCCATAGAAACCCTAACTTCTAAATTACAGCAGCATCGACATCTCTTCTTTTTCTCATGATCAACCAACATCAACACCACCACCAACAATCCGTTCTCAAAGTTTCTCCTAAGTTTCTGATCTCACAGACACAAAATCTTCTCACAGAATCATCAGAGGTGAAGAACCGAGCAGAGAAGAGAAATAAGAAGAGAGAAGGAAAAAAAAAAGAGAAATATCTTCTCGGTTTGGTGAAGATAATGCCAACTACAAATGATTAACGCACCCAAGAAATGAATAAGGGTAGCTAGGCGGTTTAAAGCAAAATAACTATTTTTCCCTTCGACTATTCTAATGTAATCTTCTTTTTCTGATATCCGAATGACACGTTCTAGTAGACCATCTTGCATAACTTTTCGAGACATATTCAATGATACTAGTTTCGCATCTAGGTCGTTGTTAGATTAATTTCTATGAATTAACTTTCTTGTTAAACTAATCGAGTTATTATCGGCTAATTCGTCACTTGACTAGTCTAATAGTGTTGACGAGGTTGCGGGTCTTTACATTTTTGAAACACATTAATATGAAAATTGGTGAAATCCTGAGTCTCAGTACCTCTCGATATTATGAAAAGATGGTGTATATATTTTATTTATTTTATTTTTAAGTCTTAAACCAATCTCATCAAGTCCGAGTTGAACGAACTTTATTTACCACTATAAAAACTACATCACTACTCGGGGAAGGCATAATTGTGGCTACGTTGTTAAACTGAAAATGCATTATTTTGATACAATTTGAAAGAAAGGTCAGTGTTACACATTTTGCATCTCCTGAACAAGAGAAAGTATGCTTGCGTACTAAGTGGCATCAATGATGAATAATCTTGTGCTTCTATTTCCAAAGTCCCTTAGCCTAGACAAACTGGACTTTGCATGGCCTTTGGCTATAAAGGTAGAAAATGAATACTTATTTGATGGGAAGATGAATTATATTAACTAGCAAATATAGTACAAAAGATTTACAATTTCGTTTCTATCAAAGACATTAGAGATAATGCTAGATTTTTGAATTTTTTGTTGTAATTTTCGTAGACATATGTTGAAGACTTTTTATTCTTGCTTCCTTAGCAATTAGATCTACTGCTTCATTGCATTTTCTACTTGTAAGCTTTACCTGAGCTTGAGGAAGATCTTTTAATATTGTCTTGGCTTCTTGCACGGCGTTTTCGGCTGTCCATGAGAGATCTGTGTTGTCCTTGTTGATGTTGTCTGCTAAAACTTTACAGTCAGTTACTATTGAAACACTTGACAAGACGTTATCTCTTAGCCAGATGACCACTTTTTGTAAAGATTTCGCTTCCGCAAGAAAAGCCGAAGTATCTGTCTCTAAACCCGCTGAAATATGCATAAATATTTTGTGATCTACGGAGTAAACAATGTGAGCGTATCCCATTGGAAGGTCTTCTTTCTTGAAGGAAGCATCAATAAAAATTATCCAGTCTGTATTTATATATGACCATTTGGTATTGATCATCATTAACTGATTGTTATCCAGTCCCTCTCTTTTATTCTTTTGAGGGATGAATTGCGAAATATGTTGATCTGGTCAATTAGTTTCATTGGATCTGGGTTTATTTTTTCAAAAACAACCGAGCACTTATATTTCCAGATGAACCATAATATGGTCGAGATTTTTCCTACCAAATTATCCAAATCTGGATTTAAAAGCCACCCCTTAACCCATGATGTAATCAGATCAATATTAGTTGAAGAAGTTGAATTTCCTAGCGAAAAGGCGAACCAAATACCTCTAGCGAAAGGCCAAGAATGAATAGATGATTCTCGGTTTCCGAATTTGAGAATTTTACGGTTGGCGGTTTGGGTCAATTTCCGGGTTATGTGCCCCTAGTCTCGAAGAGGTAGTCAAGGCTTTTGAGCTAGCTTCCAAACAAAAAGTTTAATTCTTGGAATTGCTTGAATTTTCCATATATTTTCCATGGAAAATCTATCAACGATTAATCATCTTCTTGAGCTTGATTAGCCAAGAAATTATAAACGTTTTTGGACCGAGAAAATTCTGAATGATGGTGTAACCATCGGATTTTGTCTTCTTCTTGTCTTCTTGGAGTTATGGCTTGAATTTTCTTTCTAACCTCTGGGCTAAAGAAACTGTCAAGTTTTCCTTGATCCCATTTATTCTCTTCATTTATGAGCTCTTGAACTCTTTTTGGGGCCGTATCCTGCAAGTCTTGTGGTTGCGGTATTATTTCCGATTTTGGAATCCATCTGTCTTCCCATATTTTAACCGAGTTTCCATTTTTAACTTGCCAGACGAAGTTACCTTTAATTAAATCTAGACCTTTTCGGATGCTCGTCCAAATCCATGATAATTTAGAAACTTTAGAAGCTTCCAGAGGGTGAGAATTAGGGAAATATTTCGCTATGAGAATTTTTGCCCATAGTTGGTCTTTTTCTAATATTAATATACTGGCTTGTTTAGTGAGAAGCGCTATATTAAATTGGTAAGGGTTTTTAATACCTAAACCACCTTGACCAATAGGCTTGAAGATGTACTTCCAAGCTCTGATGAATCCTCCTTGTCTTTTTTGCCCTTCTTTATTCCACCAGAAATTTCTTTGGATACGATCCAACTGATTCAAGGTTTCTTTCTGTAGGGCAAGCACCTGCATTTGGTACGTTAGGAAAGCTTGAAGGATAGATTTTATCAGTACTTTCCTCCCCGCTTGGGATAGGAGTTTGGATTTCCATCCTTGCAGAGTGGAGTGGAGTTTTTGCAGAAGCGACTCAAAATTCGTTTTCTTATTTTTATTAAAAAATAGTGGAGTTCCTAGATATCTGTCATTTTTTGTCATCAGGGGGACTTTCAGAATTATGGATATTATTTTTCCATGTTTAGGATGAATTTTTGGGCTAAAGTAGACACTGGATTTTTGTAGGTTTATCATTTGTCCGTTATATCCCCAAATTATAGGGATAGAACGTCGAGAAGATTTTTCGCTTCCCCCAGATCAGCTTTTGTGAATAGGAAACAGTTGTGAAAAGGCGAGGGTACCCAAATACACCATAATATTTAATTTATCCACCTATAAGTCCTCTTACCGAAAGTGATTTTCTATGGACAAAGTCGAGACAATACTACAAATCGATATTCACACTTTGTGTGATCGTCTATGGATACAAGATCGAGACAATACAACAATCAAAACGTGATTACTTGATAATAGGTTCAGACTTAACCAAACTCTATAGGATCACTATCAAGTAATATAGAGTTAACGTTTGTGTAATTTATTTTAAATTATAATAAGAAAAATTATAATTGCGAAAAAGAAAAGTAAATGACACAGTATGATTTTGTTAACGAGGAAACCGCAAATGCGAGAAAAAACCCCGGGACATATTCCATAATTGAATACTCTCAGAATTAAGCCGTTATACAAAATCTAAACCAACTTCGTATAGTTGACACCAAAAAACTAAACCTATAGTTCACTTAGTTTCTTCAGTATCCCTGCGCTTCCGACATTGAATAAGTGCACGCACTGGAACAATTCCTTTGGATCGTATTCCAAATAGTAAAAGGAACAACGAATCTTTTTGGTAACAACTCTCTTGATTCTTTCAGATGAAGATATCTCAAGTCATATGCAAAGGCTCTTCCGTTAAACCAATCAACTCCTTTGCTGGTTAGATCAATCTATCCAACAACTACCGAAGTAGCGAGTTTAGATTTGCAATCAATCAATATAGATTCAAACAAGAAACTATAAGGTGATGCCGATCTTACACAACTAAAGGATCGAATAAATCCGATTCTAGTTGGATCCCAGCCGATCAAGGATTGTGCACACCCAAAGATATAGAAACCAAATCAGAAATCTTCGTTGTCTTCAAATCTTCTTTAATCTTCAATAAACACCTGCACAACACCACTTGAATATCTTGTGATCAATCACACACAGAATGGAGTCTGTTAACAATGGATTATCACAAGATGTCTTTAGATCTGCAAACAGTTCTAAAGATCCCGTTGACACTTCGATCTAGTTTGAGTGAATTTTATATCAGAAGAGAAGATTCTCAAGAATAAACAAACTAGGTGCAATCAAATTTCAACAACTGTTAGTCAATCAAATCAATCAAAAACTAAATAAACTGCAATTATCTAGTTTCCCACCAACGGTACTCGTAGATCGCTTCTTGATGCCATAAAAGTCTTTAAACGAGTGGTCGTAAAAGATTTAGCCTAATTAGGGTACTTTCCTCTCCGAATAGACGGCTCCACCAGAAACAACAAGAAGATGAAGTTTGCATGGATCTTTGATCGAAATGCAAACTTGGGTATTTATAGACCAAAGATGTTTGGACACCAAGAAATTTCCAAAACCGAATTATTCTTAAGATATGCAATAAATGCCCAAACTCGGTTTTCATGATTCTGGAAATGCTCTTGTCAATATTTAGAAATCTCACTAGAAAATCTCCAATTAGTAAATGCACATTACCAATTTTTATTTTCGAGAGATATGCATTTAATTCTTTGGTAATTAAAAGCATATAAAACTAACAACCTTAATTAAAAGATTCTTAATTTATTTCGGTCAGGGATCTTTTTGAGTTATTAAGGAATATATTTTAACAATAAAAGATAAGAGTTACTGAACATGTTCAAGGTATGTCGGCATCTTTTCTTTGTAAATCCTTTTTCATATTTACAATCTTGGAATCAATTATACCACACTTCCAAATAAGTTTAGAATTGGTTCATCTGTATTCCAAGAACAACTATGTGTTTGATCAAATATCAATTCACTAATCATGGGTTTACGGTTTTACCAAGCACAAGGATCGGTTCTACCTTAACATGGTTACTGGGACCGGTTACATCAGTTACCAGGATCGGTTACATCAATTACCAGGACCGGTTACCATATTCTCATGGTATTACTTGTAATCGGTTACACAAATCACTAGGATCGGTTACACCAATTACCAGGATTGGTTACACCAATTACTAGGACCGGTTATGCCAATTACAAGGATCGATTACACAACCCTTTTGTGATCGGTCACACCAATTACTAGGATCGGTCACAACAATTACAAATATCGATCATACCATCTTAGGTACATATTAGTTATACTAATAAAAGTCATACCAATACATAAGTTAGGCCTTTGTGATTAGTTTTACCAAGATACATAACAAGTTATGATCGGTTCTACTAACTCACACATATTGGTAATCCTTTCGATTCATAAAACAAGTTCATGAATGGACTTCCTTTAAACAAATGTAAACATTGTTTCCTAGGATGAACTTCACTTTTACCCATACACATAATCACAATAGCATTCATACGATTATGTCGATATCTTATATACGAAGTTCAAAAGATAAGTGTTATACTTCGTATCCTAATTTCATAGCACTATGATCATGTGATCATGTCTTACTACTAGAGTATAATCATTCACATCTTCGCAGTTATGTTTTCAATATAGCACGACTTGAAAGATACGTTAGGAATGAAATAGTTCAAGTCAAAATATTACTAACCTCAAGAGGAAGGATGATGTCGTCGTTGTAGCTTGTTACTTCTTCATATTCTTCAAGTCTTCGAGTAATACTTGTATGTATCATAATCCTATACTTTCTAGTCTAACCTATACGAAGTTGTCTCTAGTACATAATCAAGCGACTCTTTAAATGAGTTTTGATTCACTAAAATATGATAACCAAACTTGACATACCAACGCTTGGTGGGTTCAACAAGTCGTATGCGAATAAGAGATGTGAAATATTTGGAGCATTTTTATTGATTCGGAGACCGGAAATTTTCCTCTCCACTATCGCATTTTCTAGAAGCCTAAACAGAATTTCCATGTAGATCAGAAAAAGGTAAGGAGATAGGGGGTCTCCTTGTCTTAATCCTCTCGAGGTTTTAAATTTTGGCCCGGGGGAGCCGTTGAGGAGGATTGATTAAGATGTAGTAGAAATGCATTGTAGTATGAGATCTACGCACTTTTTATCAAATCCAAAGCTAAGAAGGGCTTTTTCAATAAAATTCCACTCCACTCTATCAAACACTTTAGAGAGATCTAATTTAAGGGTCGGATATCCTTTTGTCGCTTTTGAAGTTTTCATTGAATGGATGAGCTCATGGGCGATTATAATATTATCAGTGATTTGTCTTCCCGGAAGGAAAGCTGATTGGTTGGGAGAAATAATTTTGTTAAGAATAGGCTTTAATCTATTCGCGTGAATTTTCGAGATTAGTTTGTAGATTCTCTTACTTAAACTTATTGGTCTGAAATCACCCGGAGTTTGAGGAGTTGAAATTTTTAGGATAAGAGTAATGAAGGAGTGGTTTAGATCAGTTTCAAGAATACTAGTTTTAAAGAAATCCTGAACTGTGTTAACAATATCCCGACCGAAAATTTCCCAATTAGCTTTGAAGAAACCCGGTTGAAATCCATCGGGTCCTGGAGCGCTCATATTGGATAATGTGAGCCAGATTTCATTTTTGGTTGGGATTCTAGGAGAGATAGGTTTCCTCTTCAGATAGACAAGGCTTTATGATCTTTGGATAAATCAAAGGTACAATTATTTATTTGGGTTATACCGATATGGGTAAAGTGGTTTACCAGAAGAGAATTGATTTGATCTCTATCCGAAAGCCAAAGGCCATAAGGTTCTCTAAGGGCATTGATGGAATGTATTATTTTCCTATTGGAGGCAGTGGCATGAAAATATTCTGTATTTTGGTCAAACTCCTTGAAGAATTTATCTCTAGACAGCTGATGGTAGAAATCGTTTTTTATTTCGTACCATTTTCCTAATTGTGCTTGGAGATTTTTTAACTTGTCTATGTCTCTGGAGATATTTCCGGATTTGTGAATTCTCTCGATTTTTATTATTTAAATTCCTAATATTTGTGAATTCTCTCGATTTTATTATTTAAATTCCTAATATTTGTATGAATATTTCCAAAGATGTCTGAATTCCATTGTGCAAGATCTGAGGATAGGAATTGGAGTTTCAAGGAGATGTTTCCATTTGTTGTGTTATTGGAGTGTAATTCCAAGGCTGCTTTGACTACCTCGTGTAAAGTGGAGTGTGAAAGCCAAGATCTAATACATCTAAAAGGTTTTTGAAGTTTCAATTTTTCAGGATTGGTATCTAATAAGATAGGTGTATGATCTGATCCAACTCTAGGTAGATGAGTTACCTTGGTATCCGGGAAATTCTGAGACCATGTAAAGGAGGTCAACGCTCTGTCAATTCTTTCGCAAATGTTCGCTTTTACTTTTTTGTTGTTTGACCACGTGAATGGAGCGCCTTCATATCCCGCATATTGTAATCGTATGAATTGATTGTCTGTATGATGATAGTCTTGCTGCTAGAGCTAGCCTTATTTCCCCCTTGCTTTTTATCTGGGTCAAGAATGATATTCAAGACACCAATCAGAACCCAAGGAGAAAAAGCGGGGGTCTAACAACCACACCCAATATTTCGTTCGGCGATCTGAATAGAAAAACTCCAATATATTTTCAAGAGAATCAACTAGACAGCCAGACTCAATCTAGAGAAAAGTATATCAAAGAGTTTATATCTCAATTTCTCAATTCAATCCGCAATCATCAAATAGGAAATGGCGAGCCCGATTGAATAATAGAAATAACTTGAACGACACCAAAAACCAATGTTCAAGTGTCAATCAATTCATATCAACAACCAAAGGTTGGATTATCTAATTGATTGATCTTAACGCACAACCTGTGATATTTCCATTATATAACAAAATATAATGCGGAAAAGAAATAACACAGACAACAGAATTTTGTTAACGAGGAAAACTGTAAATGCAGAAAAACCCCTGGACCTAGTCCATCTTTGAACACCACATTGTATTAAGCCGCTAGATACACTAGCCTACTACCAATGAACTTCGGACTGGAATGTAGTTGAGACCTAATCAATCTCACACCGATCAAGGTACAGTTGCGCTCCTTACGTCTCTGAACCCCAACAGGATTCTACGCACTTGATTCCCTTAGCTGATCTCACCCACAACCAAGAGTTGCTACGACCCAAAGTCGAAGACTGGATAAAAAAATATGTCTCACACATAAAAGTCTATTGGAATAGATAAATCTGTCTCCCACAGAAATACCTACGAGTTTTGTTCTGTCTTTTCATAAATCAAGGTGCACGTGAACCAATTGCACCAGACTTATATTCCCGAAGAACAACCTAGTATTATTGATGAATCACCTCACAATAATCTTAATCGTATATAAGTGAAACAAGATATTGTGGAATCACAAACGATGAGATGTAGATGTTTGTGACTAATTTTAATCTTACATATCGGAGATAAATCTCAATCAAATCTTAGCAAAGATATTACTCAATCACGATAGTAGAAGTAAGATCAGAACACGTAACTACAAAGAAAATAGTTGGGTTTGGATTCACAATGAAGTCTTCAACTCGTTAACCTACAAGGTTTTGTGGAAAACCTAATGTTAAAGGAGAATCGACTCTAGTCGCAACTAGTATCACACAGAAGGTGTGGGGATTAAGTTTCCCAGTTGCTAGAGTTCTCCCTTATATAGTTTTCAAATCAGGGTTTGCTGATAGGTGTAGAATACACCGTATTTACTATCTAAAGTTTATGCTTTCTTATCTATTTTTCTTGTGAATTATGTATTTTACGTGTGTTTTTGAGTTATTAGGTACTCCGGAGTCGCACGGAGGAAAAGAAGAAGAAATCACTCAATTTGAGCAAAAGGGCAAAATAGTCATTCATGGGCGAACACTATCTGGAGCCCAGTCAAGGTTAAGGGGCAACTCTTTTGGGAGGAGTACTAAATACAGCCAGCTGTGGTTAAGGGGTTACCAGTTGAGTAGCCCTTATCAGGGGTGACCGGGTGTCATTATCCAGCCTTATCCTAAAACTAAATCGAGAGAGAGGACTTTTTCATCTCATTTATATCATTTTCTCTAAAATTGAGAGAGGAAAGTAGCAATTTCTTTCTTTGCTATATCACCTGAAGTTCACTGCCGAGAGACCAAATCGAGAATCAGAGATGAAGAAATTGAGGATAGGGTTGTTGTGTTCGAATTGAGAAATTACAGAGTTGGAGAAACTGGATCTGAGAACTCGCTGCCATTGAAACTGAATTCGTCTATTGTTGAACTCAAGAGATGGAAATGAATTTAAGAGCAGATGTCGTTCGAATTGGAAGTCAGGGAAATTAAGGTTCGCTGTTAAGGAATCAAAGAAGAACAGAGCTCGATGCTGCTGCCTTGGGTTTGCTACGAATTTGAGATCGATGTGTGACAGGGAAGAAGAAATCAGATCGAGAAGAAATTAGGGTTTGATGTCGCATCTGTGGATCGAGATCAATTGGAATGAGGGATTGAGACGTTGCTGCTGTTAAAAATCGAACACATATGGGTTTATGGTTATGAATCGAGTTAGTTGCAGTGAGGAGTTGATGCTGTAATGGAATCAAAGATTAGGATGTGGTGGATGTGTAGTCTGCTGATATGGAGATTGAGTTGGAATCGATGATGTGAATGATTTACAGGTTTCTTGAGTTTTTAATGTGATGCAGCTGCTGTTGGTGGTTGTTCCGTTGAATATCAGGTAGATGCAGAAGAACTAGGGCACACATTCAAATGGGTCTTAATGGTTGTTGCTGCTAATCGAGATGGAAGAAGTCGCTGTTATTGTTGAGAAGAAATCGACGATGAATTAGAACTGAGATTTGCTGTTGAAGCTTGGTGAGATGAGATCTGTGAATCGAGAAGAAGGAAGATGGGTTTTGTTAGTCGATTGAAGAACACATGAAAGAATTAGTGAAGTTGGTGAAGATCGACTGTATATGGATGAAAAGATGTTGATGATGTTGATTGGGTTCAGCTCGTATTTGAGTTTGGATCGAGTTCAGATGATGCAGTGGTGAGTCTGATGATGGAATGATGCTGTTGAAGCTGAATTAGATGTATGTTAGGGATTGTGAATGATGCAGGGATGTGAAGAAGAGAACGGCCGGAATGTGGCCTGGAAATGCCAGAAAACAAACGAAACTCTGCCTGAACTTCTTACAGGCGAGTCAACCCGATGAGCCGATCCAACTCAGCTGAGTAAGATCATTCATCCAACTAGGCAGCTGACTCGTTGCTGACTCAGTGGCTGACTCTTTATTCCCTTGACTCCTTGACTAACTCTTTGACCATTTTGACCGTTATCTCTGACAGTATCGTAACGGAATATTCCGTCGATGGAAAAGAAAATTCCAATGGTCGGCAGGCAATTTTCTGGCTGGATTCCAGTGATCCCAGTAATTTTCCGGCGGACCAATATGTGTAGAATTTTGTGAAGAGTATTCTAGACTCATGGGTGTGAAGACTTGGACTTGGAATTGGATGGAGAATTTGGTTCAAATTTGGAAAGAGAAGATGGAAGATTTGAGAAAGACTTGAATTTAGAAATTGAATTATTATGGAATGAGGATTCTATTCCTTGGAAGATTTGGAGAGCATTGAAGCCTATAAATAGAGAAGTTCTCTACACACTTTTACACACCTTTTTACTCACACAACACTTGTGTTTTTTGCTTCTTCTTTTAATTATTTGTGTGAACTTGAAAAATTCTCCTTTTAATTATTTGTGTGAATTTCAAAAACATGAGTAGCTAATTTTATTATTGATTGAGGATGAATTCCTAGTTCTTAACATATGATTTGAGTTTTGTTTTCAATTCTATTTTGAAGTTTTTCACATGATTATCGTTTGTTTTTACTAATAGGAATGTTTATACATTCATGGTTGATTGATAGATTGTTTAGAGTGCACGCTAAATTGATTTGTTAATTTGATCTAAAGCTAGTGAAAGTTAGGGGATAAGTAATCGTTTCTTGACTTTTTACACAAGTAGCAAACACGAGACCTTGCGGAGGGATTCCGTGGAGCAATTGTGTGTGAGAACAACGTTAGCAAGTAGACCTTGATCTAAGATTCTAACTACTAATATCATCCTAATAAGTTCATAAATCTTTATGCGTTTATTTAAATTACATCTTGAGTGATCTACTACTAGGTGGTTTGGTAAATAGAATCCGGTAGTCGAGCACTTCCGTATCCGGTGATACAAGGGATTTAGGGATTTAGCACTGATCTAGCTTCTTTACCTACGGTTGGTGATAATCTGTGACTAATAAAAAGTGGAAAAGAACATAACTTGAATCATTGTTTTGCAACGAAGAAGGATTCCTTGATCTTGTCTCTCTTATTGATTTCAACTTTATTTTTGAATTGCTTTGTTTATTTTCTTTTACTTTATAAATCCCCTCTTTTTGTGACAATTTTACAACTAAAAATCTCTTGCTCCTCGTGGGAACGAACTTAACTACCACCATATTACTTGTTAATTGAGTGGAAAAATATTCACTAATTTGTTGTGGTTACGACACGCATCATTTGCAATCTAAGTTACCTTGGTAATAAAGTATTCAATATCACTAGTGGAAAAAATCCGTTTTAAGATAGTTAGAAAGTGTCGTATTAGCGAGATATAAGACACTTTAGACTTGCCGCTGAAAGTGCCGTAGATTCAGTGTCTTTTCTCGGAATGACACTTTCGGGTTGACTCGGAATAACGATACTTTCGGGTTGTCGCTAGATAGGACAGGTTTAATTACGTAGTAAATATAGTTTTATAATACTAAAAAATAGAAATTAATTTGAATTCCAAAGCGATTCAAGTGAATTCAGATCGACCCTACTGTGGAATGGAATAAATCTAAACTAAACTCAAATTACACAAAATAAAATTTGGATTTATAAATTGAATTCTAATTACCATGTAAATAAAAATCTTTGTATTGGTTGCTCAATTCATAATCGAATACGACTTACACTTGGGTTCAAAATCACAAAAGAAAATAGAATTCATACAAAAAGTATACAAGTATATATAAGTTATAAGGTACATAAAGATAACTTCAACCCAAAAAAACGAGAGCTTGTTGGATGATGAACTTAACCGACCATTCGAACAGCACACCTACAACAAACACTTACAATGCCTACCTCAGGAGTCATCCAAAGTTACCTTCTATTCTCTGTAGTCATATCTTCAGATTCAGCTTGCAACCTTGCAACTTCAAAATCAACAACTTTGGGATGCACAATCCGAAGAGCGTAAGTACTTTCCCCAAACTAAAAAGAAACACAAAAATGTATGAATGTGATGGATAAAATGGTAACCTCTCAACAGAGCCAAGCGACATAGTTTTTCACACTAAAAAGACTTCATGGTGATCAGAGAGGGTACATGATTGAACTAGGTGTTGAAATTTTCCACTAACTATATGCCTAAAATTTGGAAAAGAAACTATCCTCGGTAGAGCAACTAAAAGTTATTGCAAGTAAACTAGTTAAACATATGGTCACATATACCCATTAAAATGAACGCCAACTATTTCTTAGAACTTAAAACACCATTCGACTAGTCTTGGGATATATATTAAACTCAAATGAATGGTATCCAAATGTGCCCTTCTACTTTCTTGATCAATTCATCGTAAGATTAAAGAAATCTAGTTCCGAATATACCTAGAGGCTAAAAAGAAAATCACTATTACACAAGGTGTGACGGGCTGTAGATTTTTCCTTCTAAAGGATTGAATTAACTCATTTATCAAGGAAAAACCCTGGTGCGTCACTAGAACCATAGAACCATAGAATGGGTAAATTATCCCATGTTGATTGTGCCTACCTTATCTGCTCTAGCAGAAACAAAGATGAAGTTTCTAACTTTTTGCAGTACTACGAAAAATACAGTGGAACAAAACTGCAAAGCAGACGCATGGAATGGACTTACGTTTCAGATAGTTTAGAATTATAGAGACGAGTGTAGGACCAGAATATCGCAACTCCAATACTTCGCGAGATTAATAAACGACTGCGTCGCGAAGGAGTCGCATGGAGGTAAATAAATGACGTAATAGATGACGACAGTCAGAACATGAGGAAAGTGTGAAGACTTGGCGAGATTTAGGAGTGTCACGAGGACAAACAGTTACACATTCGCGAGGATTCGCGAGTCGATTCCGAAAATAAAGGACAGCTTAGCTGTCATCCACTATGTAATACCCTATATAAAGGGTCGAGTAAGTCTGTTGTGGGGGAGATCTTTTTTGAATTGTAAAGCAAGTCATTAAGAGAGAGAAAACAGAAAGTAATTGTAATTGCTTTGGTTTTTTTCTAAATTGCATTTGTAAACATTTCAAGAAGATAATCAATAAAGTTCAAAGTTAATCATCTTTCAAAGAGTTAATTACGTTGAAATTAACGAGGTGTGTAGTGTGGGATTTCCTGCAACTACATATGCGCTACAAAAAGGGAGAATTTGGAGTAAGAAAAGAGAAATTTGATACAATTTTTAACAGTTTACCAAAAGAAAGAAATGGCTAGAAGGAGAAATGTACCAGAAGGACCAGCAATCGTGAGAAGAAGCGGGAGACTTGCCGGTGAAAGGAGAAATGAAAGGGGAGAATCATCAAGGATGAACATAAGAAATGATGAAGAAAATCAAATTCAATCGCCAATTCAACCGATTGCAAACACAACTACAGATTATGATAGAGTAAGTGTACACACATGGAGATCAGATTCTGTGGAGGAAAGAGAGGAAGAGCAACAACAGATAAACAATGGACAAGGGGAAAGAAATCGAGAAGAGATGGGAGAAACAATTCGTGGAAATGAAGAAATTGCAGCATTAGAAACATTGAGACAAACAATGTATGAAGAAAGGCGGTTAGAAGCAGAGGAACGTGCAAATTTAACAAGGCAAAATCATGAATTGAGAATGGAAAATCTGAGGCTGCAAAATAGAAGATCGAGAAGTAGTAACAGGTCAAGATCAAGATCGGACAGAGAATATAAGAGGAGAACATTACCTGCAGAAACTGTTAATGAAGAAAATTTGGAAAGAGAACCAAATGTTGGTGAAGGATATCGCGAGAGAAGAGAAATAGAAGGAGATCGTCATGTTCCACGACCTGAGACTGTACAAAATGGCCAAAATAATGGAAATCAAGGAGATAGGCAACCTCAAGAGCAGAATAATCCAACTGACGAAGAAAGTCGGATAGAAGGGAGAAGAATATTGCATGGGAGAGAGGCACGAAGGAAACAAAAGGAGATCGAAGATGACATTGAAAAACACTATGTTGAGCAAGCACGTTTAGCTTGCGAAAGGGAAAGATTGAGGGCAGAAATAGAAGAACGTGAATTTGAAGAGGCAATTCGGCAGAATAATCATGACAACCGAGAAAGAAGGCGCGAGCAAAATCGCAACAATGGAAATCTCAATGAAGAATATGAAAGAGTGCAGAGGAGAGTCGATAGACAACCGAGAAGAGAAATTGATAGATATAATGGTGCACAAATTCGCGAAAGAGATGAGGGAGAAAGCCGCTGAGAAAGGAGAGAAGAAAGCGATGAGCCAGAACATATAAGTAGACATGAGCGCAGAAGAAGAGAGGCGGAATTAAAAAGACCAATAGATTCAAATTCTGAGGCAAATGAACAAATCTTGAGAGAATTGGCAGAGATGAGAGGAATATTGAACATCAAAAGAGAAGGAGGAAGAAGACAGTTAGATGAAGCCATCGCAGAAGCTGCGAAAAATCCCTTTACATTAGAGGTGCAGTTAGGAGGAATACCCATAAAATGTAACTTACCAGCATTAACCAGCATTTTTGATGGGACAACTTGTGCAATACAACACATCAAGGCATATGTAAGATGTATGTTACAATGGGAGAATCACGATGCCATATTGTGTAAATACTTTGCATCAAGTTTAACTGGAGAAGCGTTGAAATGGTTTGAGGGTTTACCAAGAAACACTATCACGTCATTTAACCATTTGCAAGCTATATTTTTAGGGGCGTATATAAGTAACAACTCCTCGCGACCAGTATTGAAGATGTATTCGGGTTGAAACAAAGAGTTGGAGAAAGTTTGAGACATCTAAGCGATGGATGGAAGACAATGTGCAGCGAGATGGTTGGAAGGGTAGATGAAAGATACCTCATACTGTCATTCATAAATGCTATGTTCGCAACCAATCTATTGTATGTTCGAGTTTTAGAATCAAGAATACGATTACAATGACTGAATTACGAGAACTCCGGGAGGAATATATTGCTTTAGAAGAAAGACGAGAACGAGATGGAATCTTACCCAGTGGCGAACACAAATTCTAGTGTTGCGAATGGAAGTTTATTACCTCAACTTATACATACAGTAGCGAGCACATCGCAAGGTCAACAAGAAAGAAAGGCAGTTGATGTAGAACCAAAGTTAGTAGCCATGGGAAGTCGAGATCAGGAGGAATTTGAGAAAGAAAGGAACTACTACAATCGCGGTGGGAATAATAAGATCCAAAGGCTCGATCATCCGCAGGAAAATTACGGAGGTCGAAGGCAGAATTATAACTATCATGGAGGGCAGCGAAGTCACAAAACAGTGTGGGAGGAAATTAAAATGCCGCCATTGAATGCCAGTGTGGAAAAAATATGGGAAGCAATACTCTTGATGGAAAACATACCTGCACCATGGAATATGGGAAGTGAACCACCACGGAGATAGAAGTCACGAGTTACATTCTTACCACCGCTTTCATGGGCACCTAACAAATGACTGAAACATCAAGAGAATTATCCTAAGAATGATTGATCAAGGAAAGTTGAATCACTTTTAAAAAAAGAAGAGAAAGTTCAACATTTACCTCCACCACCTAGGCAAAGGGAAAAGAAACATTTGTTATAGAAGTTGGGGCAAAGGCTAAAAATTTGTTTTGCAATTCCATTGTACATTCATACCGCTGTCGAAGATTTTCATGACAATGTACTTAGTAGAGTTTTTGCGAGGATGCTGATGATAAAGAAGTAATGAATGTTGTGAAGACATCGCAGATTAAAAGAGTGGCAATGCAGATTATTTCCTTCTGGTGAAGAAGTACCCAAAGGAAGAGAAATACATGATAGCCCATTGGTTGTGAAAATTTTGGAAATTAATCCAAAACCTATTGATGGCGAAGATGATAAAGCGGAAAATTGTTGGGCAATCAATAGAATATTGATTGATCTTTTGCGAGTTCGATCAACATTCTTTTCTACCATACTTACAAAACTATGGGAGGAAAAGATGAAGATTTAATCCCTTCAACATACAAAATATATGGTTTTAATGGTACCGCAAACAATCCCAAAGGAGAAGTGCACATGAGGATACCCTTGCAGGGGTTATCAACTGATATTTTGCTCTGCGTGGTTGATGTGGAATCTCCCTACAATGATTTGATTGGAAGACCATGGTTGCATGAAATTCTGGGGGTAGCATCGACATACCATCAGTGTATAAAGTTTCCACATCCTAGCGGTGTCGGAATTATAAAAGGAGATTGGAAGGAAAGGAAAAAATGTTATGAGGTCGATGTAGAAAGCTGCGAAGAGAGAATGACAAAAAGGAAAGGTTGGAGGAAGAATGTAAAGGATGAGCAAAGAAAAGAAAGGCTAATGGTGGATACCATAGAAATAAAGGAAGAAGAGATGTTGCGAAATGAATGCATGAAAACAATTGAATATCATGATGAAAAGGAGACATTGAAAAGTTTGGTGGATGCGCGGAGCGAAGGAAGTAGGAGTAAAAGGTGTAAAAAATGAATAGTTGCGAGAAAAGATACCAATTTAGTGATGAAAACATGATAAGGATAAGAAGCGGAAATGATGGTTGCAGAAAAGTTGTGCGAAAATATCGCCGTGAAGAATGTATAAAAATCTATTGAATAATTGAAATGAGACTGTGCGATAGCTTCGCAGACAAATTAACAAAAGTCAAAAATGAATGATTGAATAAATTGGTAAAATGAATGAGTGAGTCAATGGGACGAACCTTTATGGCGTACACCCTAGTTCGCGAATAATATTTCGTAAGAGGCAAATGTAAGACCTAAAGTACGTCATATAAGGGGGCATCTCTTGACATGGCTCGGGAAAAGGTTACACCGCTCCGGAACTGAGTCATGGAAATTTGGGGCCCATGAAAGCCTATCAAGGAAAGATACCTTGGATTTCCAACTATATATATAAGGTTATACTCTGGTTGGACGCCCGAGGGTCTCTTCCAAGGAGTCAGTATATGACCAAGGCGCCGAGGTACACGGTTGAGTCAAGAGTGCGGGGAGCATGGAACTTCCTTACCACTCTTGACAAGTCTTGGCACATGCTGCACTCGGCCCGAAGAAAACTCCACTTAGGGTGCGAGTCTCGTAACCATAAGCCCTATAGGTATAAGGGATAAGAGGCTGCGAAAACAAGCTTGCTTCTTTGTTAAGACCGGATGGGAGGAGCTAGTCTTGTATGGCCGATGTACGCCTCCTTGAAGGGGCAACCAGGGAGAAGATAAGGGCGGCACCCTCCATTAGGGAGGCGATAAGTGTCAAAAGACGCAAATGTCATGAGGCTTTATTTTTCGCAAGAGAATTTAGGCTTGTCATATTTGTGCAATGATCCTGCAGAGGCAATAATACTAACGCGAGGGTAAGGCGAGATCAATGGGTTTTTACATGAAAGTGTAAGAACGTCCTGCGATTTCGTCGCAAAGACGACAATGTCATGGGATTTTATGGTCGCAAGAACATTTAAACCTGTCATATTGTCGCAAATATAATGTCTGCTGAGAGGCAAAAATACTTAAGAAATGATAAGACAAGGTCAATGGGTCATTACATGAAAATGTAAAGGCGTCCTGCGATCTTGTCGCAATGAGGTGGAAAAATAAGACCTTTACTTAGGAAGGCAAAATAAGACCACACAAATAATGATAAGGCAAGATCAATAGATTTCTTAATCCATGAAGATATCTTGCGATCTTGTCGCAATAATAAAAAAATAAAAATAAAAATATATATATATATATATATATATATATATATCTCGCAAGAATGATTAGTTCGGAAAGTTGATTATATCTTATGTAACTCGCAAAGTTGATTATATCTTATGGACAGAGGCAAGTGTGTGAAGTTAATTACAAAGAAGGATTGTTTGATTGATATATCCGAACAAAGGAAGCAAAAGTTGAATTCACATTCAATAATCAAAGAAATTTATAATAAGGAGTTATAGAAATGGAAGATTAACAAAGATATATGTGTACAGATACTACAAGAAATGAAAGGAGAAAAAGAAATTATTTCTTTGTTGGTTCTTCTTCTTTATCAGATTCTTTGGTTCCATCACTCTCGTCATGATTCTTCTTCTTCATTAGCTTCACTATCGAAACATCCAGAGAGGAGGCAAGTTCTCGGGAACTTCTTCAGAAATAAAAGGATATGAATGAAGAGGAATGTTGTGATCGTTACAAACTATTTCCATAGCTTGATTGCGAAAACGAACAACATCATTATTAAAATTCGCCATTGTAGTTTGGAATTGCTTCTTCAATTTAGAATATCTATTCTCGCGAAGAGAGAGATCCATTTGCGAAGTCGTTCTTTTTCGGTTTCAAGCTCTCCAATCCTTATCGAAACCTCTTTTGGATCCCGAAAACATGGGAAAATGAATTAATGATAATAGTACAAAAAGAAAAAAGCGAGAAAAGTAAAAAGTATAACAAACAACCTTCTCTTTCAAAGATCATATCCTTGATTAAGGTAGTTTGCTCGGCGCGAAGACTAACATTGACACCTAAGTTATTTCTAGCATTATCTAGAACCTTCGCATCCCATGCAAACTCATCATCATTATTTATGACAAAAAGTGAACAAATTTGGTCTTCTCGCTCGCTAAGTATGGTATTCTGACGAAGGAGTTCATCTCGCTCAACTTGCACATCGAGGAGAGATTTTTGAAATTTTGCTAGTGCCTGTGCACCTCTGTTAGAAATGCGATCTTTCTCATCTATGAGATCACTAACTTTCTTCCTTAAGGTTTTGGCTTTCTTCTTGGAATCAAGGTACATTCGTTTAAATTGATTAGCTAAACTTAAACTAGCCCTATGCTCGATCTCTAAGAGATGATATTTGGATTGAAGATCCTTTAATGAAAGAAGGTTAGTTTTATTTGAAGAACTACTTAGAGATTCATTGAGATGAGTAAGAAGGACATCATCATCCATGGGCTCGGGAAATGAATGGAGAAGAATGGATTCTTGAGAGAGATTATATATGTCTGCGAAAATAGTAAGTCGAGGCAAAGAAAAGCAAATGATAAAATAAAAAGGATTTGAGGAGTAAAGATTGCTATACCATAAAGCTTCTTGATTTGCACTTTCAAGAGTAGATACTCTATTCTGTTGAGAAGTAAGCTCGGCTTCCGGTTGTTTTAATTCGTTCATCCTTCTTGCGAGATGTCGCAGACTTCACTCTCTAGTTCTCGTATCTTATCTTTAAGTTGCAAATTTCTCTTTTCAAGATTCTTGTGTGTCTTTTCTCAAGGTCGGGCGACAACAAAAAAGCTCTCCCAGACTACAAAGAAAAATATGGGAATGATTAAGATAGAGTTTATAATTGAAGTCATAAAGAAATAAGAGGATACAAACATACCAAAGCATTAAGAGCGTTTAAGAAGCTAGAAGTCACTGTTCGGGAAACCCCGCGAAATGACTCATTATCCTGAAAGAGAGTGGGGCATCGCAAATCTTAGCGACAAGCGTCGCAAATGCTTGATTAAATGATCATCCCCCAATCCTTGCATGGAATCGGAGAAGATGCTAGACAATTGCGCCATAAGCGAGAGGTGGTTGAGTGATTCTCCCTCGCAGAAGAAGTACCAATCTCATTTTCATTCTCGTCGAGTTCTACTTTGTTTGAGAACTATAATGAGAAGAGAGATGGGTTTTCCGTTTTTAGAAAACGGAGCGGAAGACTTGTCCTTGTGCAAAGTAGCTTTATCCTTGCCTTTAGCCTTCGCGGCTTGACCTCTTCAAAGTCAACCTTCGCATACACATGAAGATAAGATGTAGGATCATAATATCGCAACATACAAGGCTCGCGGGATTAATGAAGCAGCGGTGTCGCGAGGAGTCGCGAGGAGCTAAAATAAACGACGCAATGAATAAAGGCAAAACATAAAGAAGACATGAGATGCGGCGAAGGTTAAGAAGTGTCGCGAGTGAATGTTTGTGCATCTGCGACACTAGCGAGACATTCACGAAATAAAGGGAGCTTATTTGTCATCCACTATGTATTACCCTATATAAAGGGGTAAATGAGTCACGTAAAAGGGGGGATTTTTTGGAATGGTTGAGCAAGTCAATAGGAGAGAGAAGTTTAAGAGTGTTTTAATTTCTAAGTGTAATTCTATTATCCTGAGTAAACATTTCATAGATTCAATCAATAAATATTCTTGATCTTACATCTTACAATGGATTAATTAAGCAAAATTAAGTAAGGGGTGTAGTGTGGGAAATCCTGCAACTACATATGCGCTAGAAACAGGGACTGAGCAGTGATTGACGTAGAAATTGGAAGGAATTTGGATTAACAGAGAAAAGATTTGGAGAAGATACTCAAAAATTCATTGAAAAAGAAAAATGGCTAGGAGAAGAAATGTACAAGAGCAACCAACGATTGTAAGAAGAAGTGGGAGACTTGCTTAGGAGAAAGGAGGAATGAAACAGGAGAATCGTCAAGGATGAATATGAGAAACGATGGAGAAGATCAAAACCAGCCACCGATCTCCCCAGTAGCAAAAGCGGCTGTGGATTATGATAGAGTAAGTGTACATACTTGGAGGTGCGATTACGAAGACGAGAGGGAAGAGGAGGAAGCGGTGGTGAACAATGGACAAGGAGAGCAAAGGAACGAATGGAGAAATGAATCCAGAAAACGAAGAAATCGTGACATTAGAAAGATTGAGACAAACAATACACGAAGAGAGACGGCTAGAGGCGGAGGAACGAGCAAACTTGACAAGACAGAATCATGAATTGAGGATGGAAAATATGAGGTTGCAAAATAGGAGATCAAGAAGTAGCGTGAGATCAAGTTCAAGATCGAATAGGGAAGAAAGAAGGAGAGTTTTACCAACGAAAAATGCAGGAAGAAACACAAAATCCAAATCTGAGCATGGCGAGAGAAGAGGGAAATGGAAGATCGTTATATTCCTCGGCCAGAAGATCTTCAAAATGAGCGAAATAGGGAAAATCAAGGAAACATGCAACTCCAAGGCCGAATGACCCAGTTTGAGGAAGGAAGAATAATCTTGCACGGGAGAGAAGAATTGAGAAGAAACCGAGAGATCGAGAATGACATTGAGAGACACTACATTGAGCAAGCGCGACTAGCCGCGAGAGAGAAAGGATAAGAGAAGAAATGGAAAATCAAGAGATGGAAGAGGCAATCCGGCGAGAATAACCATGACAACCGCGAAAGAAGGAGGGAACAAAATCGTACCAATAGAAATATTAATGAAGAATATGAGAGGGTGCGAGATGAGAATTTGAGAGACAGCCAAGAAGAGAGAACAATCGATATAACGGCGTGCGAATTGATGAAAGAAATGAAGAAGAGCGTCGCGAGGAAAGAAGAGGAGAAACTAATGAGCGGGAAGGTCAAAATAGGCACGAGCGAAGAAGGAGAGAAGCGAGTTAAAAAGACCCGGTAGAATCAAACTCGAGGCAAATGAACAAATTTTAAGAGAGGGCTGAAATGAGAGGATTCTTGAATAGTAGAAGGGAAGGAGGAAGGAGACAATTAGAGCGAAGCCATCGCAGGCCGCATGAAGAATCCCTTCACACTAGAAGTACTGAGATGGGAGGAATACCTCCTAAGTGCAATCTACTGCGTTAACCAACATCTTTGATGGAACAACTTTGTGCGGTACAACATATCAAGGCTTATATGAGATGTATGTTACGGTGGGAGAATCATGATGCCATACTATGCAAATATTTCGCATCAAGCCTAATAGGAGAAGCACTAAAATGGTTTGAAGGTATGCCAAGGAACACAATCACATCATTTAACCATTTACAAGCCACATTCACAGGAGCATACATAAGTAATGACTCTTCGCGACCGGGTATTGAAGATGTATTTGGGTTGAAACAAAGGGTTGGCGAGAGCTTAAGGCGATTGACAATAAGATGGAGAACCATGTGTAGCGAAATGGCGGGACGGGTTGAGAAAGATATCTCATCCTCTCATTTGTGAATGCTCTCTTTGCGACTAACTTGTTATACATTCAAATTTTTAGAATCAAAAATACAATAACGATGGCGAAGCTGCGGGAGTTACGGGAAGAATATATTGCTTTAGAAGAAAGACGAGAATGAAATGAATTCTTATCCGATCGCGAATACAAGCTCGAATCTGCGAACGCAAGTTTGTTGCCTCAATTCATAAATACGATGGCGAGTACTTCGCAAGGACAACAAGCAAGGAAAGGCGATGAGGGACATGAGAAGATAGTAGCCATGGGAAGCCACGATCAAGAGGAATTTGAACGAGAAAGGAACTATCACTGGCAAGTAAATGACAATAATAAGATTCGAGAGGTTAGATCATGTGCAAGAAACATACGGTGGACGAAGGCAAAATAACCGTGGAGGGCGAGAGAAGTCACGAGAATAGTATGGGAAGAGATTAAGATGCCTCCACTAAACGCTAGTGTGGAGAAGATATGGGAAGCTATACTTGTGATGGAAAATGTACCAGCACCTTGGAATGTGGGAATGGAACCACCGCCAGGCGATAGAAGTCATGAGTTTTGTTCTTACCATCGCTTCCATGGGCATCAAACAAGCGATTGTAGAAACATAAAGAGAATTATTCTCGGGATGATTGATCGGGGAAACTAAATCACTTTCTAAAGGGAGAAAAGCAGGCGGACATTACCACCACCACACGAGAGATGCACGAACGAGTGTCGGCGAAAGGAAAGGAAACATTTGTGATAGAAATCGGGACAAAAGCTAAAAATCTGAATTGCAACTCTATCGTCCACTCCTATCGCACCATTGAAGATTTTCATGACAATGTGCTCGGTAGAGTCTTTGCGAGAGATGCTAATGATAAAGAAATAATGAGCAAAAGCGAGAACAGCGCGATTAGAAAAGTGGCGGTGAAAACTATTTCTTTCTCTGCAGATGAAGTGCCAAAAGGAAGAGAAACACATGATAGCCCGTTGGTTGTGAAACTAGAGATTAACCCAAAACCGATTGATGGAGAAGATGATGAAGCGAAGCTTCTTTGGGCGATCAACCGAATCTAATCGATACGGAAGTTCGGTGAATATTATTTTCACCATACTTATAAGACGATGGGAGGAAAGGATGAGGATTTGATCCCCTCAACATACAAGATATATGGCTTTAATGGCACTGCAAACAAGCCAAAGGGAGAGGTTCACATGAGAATACCTCTACAAGGATTGTCAACTGATGTTTTATTCTGTGTGGTTGACGTGGAATCCCGTATAATGCGGCGATTGGGAGACCATGGCTTCATGAAATCTTGGGGGTCGCGTCAACATACCATCAATGTATAAAATTTCCACATCCAAACGGCATTGGTGTTATACAGGGAGATTGGAAGGAGTCGCAACAGTGTCATGAGGTCGATATAGAAAGCTGCGAAGAAAGAAATGCCAAAAGAAAGGGTTGGAAGCAACATGTGAGAAATGAACAGAGAAAGGAAAAACTAATGGTAGATGCTATAGAAGTGAGGACTGAACATATCTCGCGAGATGAATGCCTGGAGACAGGCCAATATTATGATAAAGAAGCAAAAGATATGAGGAACAAAAGGCATAAGAAGTGAATAACCAATAAAAGCAGGATGCAAAGTAGCAGCCGAAGTAATGATGTGCGAGAATCTCGCAGCAAAGAGTAAATGAAAATTCGATTAAGAAAGAAAAGTGAAATACAACAAACGAAAGCAGAACTATGCGAATACTTCGTAAACAAATATCAACAAATAATGAAACATGAATGATTGAATGATTGAATGATTTAACAAATATGAATGAGTAAATGAATGGGACGAACCTTTATGGCGTACACCCTAGTTCGCGAATAACATTTCGTAAGAGGCAAATGTAAGACCTAAAGTGCGTCATATAAGGGGTATCTCTCGACATGGCTCGGGGGAAGGTTACACCGCTCCTGAAGCCCTGAGTCATGAAAATTTGGGGCCCATGAAAGCCTATCCGGGGAGATACCTTGGATTCCCAACTATATATGTAGGTTATACCCTGGTTGGGCGGCCAGAGGTCTCTTCCAAGGAGTCGAGTGTATGCTCAAGGCGCCGAGGGTACGGTTGAGCGAGTGCCGGGATGGATGAACCTACCACTGGCCATTCTTGGCAAGTCTTGGCATGCGTTGCACTCGAAGAAAACTCCACTTAGGGTGCAGCCTCGTAACCATAAACCCTAGGTATAAGGGATAAGAGGCTGCGAAAACAACCAGTTGTTGTTAAGACCGGATGGGAGGAGCTAGTCTTGTATGGCGATGTTTCGCCTCCTTGAAGGGGCAACAGGGAGATGATAAGGGCGACGCTGTCCATTAGAAGTGTCAAAACAGACGCAAATGTCATAAGGCTATATTTTCGCAAGAAAATTTAGGCTCGTCATATTTGTGCAATGATCTGCAGAGGCAATAATACTAACGCGAGGGTAAGGCGAGATCAATGGGTCTTTACGAAAGTGTACGGGCGTCTGCGATTTCGTCGCACGGCAATGTGCAATGTCATGGGGCTTTATGTTCGCAAGGATATATAGTCTGTCATATTGTCGCAACTAAAACATCTGCTTGAGAGGCAAAAATACTTGGAAAATGATAAGGCAAGATCAATGGGTCTTTACATGCAAGTGTGAAGGCGTCCTGCGATTTTGTCGCAATATAAGGTGGCGGGGAAGACCTCTAATTAGGGAGGTCTAACTCGGAAGACCACACAAAAATGATAAGGCGGGGCCAATAGGCCCTTGCTTGAAAATATAAGAGGCGGCTTGCGACATTGTCGCAATGAGAAGAGATAAGATACATTTATGAAGATAAGGCAAGGCAAGTAAAATTCTTGATCCATGAAGATACTGCGACCTCGTCGCAATAATACATTTCAACAACAATAAAAGTATTATCCAACCAAATACATGAAGACAACTAAGATCTTCCATCGAAGATAAATAACGAGGCAAGTATGGGAATGGAAAAGATAGAATATTGTTATTCATCTTGACGAAAGAGTTATACATCAATAATGTTAGCCAATTATATTACAAGGAAGAACTACCAAAAAGGGGAGTGAAGATTGAATTCATGGGGGAAAAAATCCAAGAAATTCACCATAACAAAGATACGAAATGTACGAGATATTACAGGCGGCGAAAGAAAACAAAAAGAGTTATCTCTTTGGTGATTCTTCTCCTTCATCGATTCTTCGGTCTTAGTATTCTCATCGCCGAGAATTTTCTTCTTCGCCGGCCTCACTATCGAAACATCGGAGACGGGTAGATTCTCGGGAACCTTTTCAAGAAGCCGGGGATATGAATGCGAGAGGATATTACGGTCCTTACAAACATACTCCATGGCTCCATTGCGAAAACGAACAACATCATTATTAAAGTTCTCACTTTGTTGTTTCAAATTGTTTCTTCAACTTGGAATACTTGTTATTACGAAGGAGAGACTCTTGGCGAGTTGTTGTTTTCGGTTTGAGTTCTTCAATTCTCATTGGAAAATTCTGGCGAGTTGTTCTTTTCGATTCAAGCTCTCTAATTCTAACACGAAGCCTCTTCTCGGATTCTGCAAATAAGAAACAACAAGTTAATAATTTACAAGCAATACTACTGAAGTAAGAAGCGATGAAGGTATAATAAGTGACCTTCTACATCGGATATCATATCTTTAATCAAGGAAGTATGCTCGGCATGAAGACTAACATCAACACCTAGGTTATTCCTGGCATTATCTAAAACTTTCGCAGCCAGGCGAATTCATCATCACTATTAATAACAAGAAGAAACGAACTTGCTCTTACCATTTTGCTTAAGCATAGTATTCGATGAAGGAGTTCATCTCGTTCAACTTGCACACCAAGAAGAGATTTGTGGAATTACGCTACTTTGTGCACCTCGGTTAGTAATGCGATCGTTCTCATCTATGAGATCACTAATTTTCTTTCTTAAAGTCTTGATTTTCTTCTCGGAATCAAGGTACATTCGTTTAAAGCGATTAGTTAAATTTAAATTAGATCGTGTTCGATCTCTAAAAGTGATGTTTGGGTGAAGATCCTTTAATGAAAGGAGGTTAGTTTTATCGAGGAACTACTTAGAGATTGATTGAGGTGTGCGAGAAGAAGGTCATTATCCATAGGTTCAGGAAATGTATGGAGAAGAATAGCCTCATCGGAGAGATTATATACATCTGCGAAGGTAATAAGTTAGGTAGTAGTATGCGACCGATAAGATAGAAATAATAAAAGGAGGTGAAATCTTATACCATAAAGTTCTTGATTAGCGTTCGAAGAGAGGACACCCTATCCCTTTGGGAGTCAAGTTCGGTATTTAACTTTTGAATTCTCTCGTCTTTATCGCGAGATGACGCGACTTCAGTCTCTAATTCTCGAATCTTCTTGCTCAAGCTGCGAATTCTTCTTTTCAAGATTGTTGCGTCTTCTCTCGAGATCCGAGGCAACTACAAAAGAAGTTCTTCCAACCTATGAAAGAAAACGAAAAAGCTGTTAGTACATATATACTTAAAAATTTAAAATTAACAGGGAAATGTGACTGCATGCATACCAAAGACCCAAGGGCGTTCAAGAAGTTAGGAGACACGATTCTAGAGGCTCCATTGAAAGAATCATTGCCTTCTAATAAAGTAGCATTACACACATTTGCGAGAGTACCGCAAAGGGAAGCTAGGGAGCATCTCCCATTCCTTGGAAAGAGTACGAGAAGATGCTAGATAACCGATCCATAGGAGAGTCGGCCAACGGAATCTCCTTAGCAAGAGAGATTCGAATCATGGTTATCCTCATCGGAAGATTCGGAGCTTGAGTTAAGGCGAGAAGAAGATTGAATCTTTCGCTTCTTAGTTAATGGAGCGAGAAGATTTACCCTTGCGAATGATAGTTTTGCCTTTACCTTTAGTCTTCGCGGCTAAAGCTTCTTCAACTCAACCTTCGCATACGGTTAAAGATAAGAAAACAGAGGCAACAATATTGTTTCAAATAACAAAGGAAATGTTTCTTACTTCATCCGTAGCGATCGAAGTATCGTCAGGAGTACTCTCAACGGATTATCCTTGTATTTTCTTCTCAATTTGGAGATCTGAAAAATTTCACAAACTCAGCAAATATAAAAAGAAAATTAGAAAGCAAGATTTGAAGTAGAAAACATACCTCTTTTGCTTTATCGAGGCCATTTGAATTCCCAAGGATGATATCCTGCGAGATTCGCGGGAAGAACGTGCGAGCCCGCGATATAAGGGCCACTTAAAATCAAGGTACAACCCACCACTTCTCATCTTTGGAGTGGCGAGGAGTAGTATTATTGCCCGGGTGCCGGTCAATATCTTGCATGAGCAATTTATCCTCAGGAACATCATCCTTCTTTTTCAGGCGAATACCCCAGCGAGATTTCGCATTCCTCATCTTTATCACTGAATAATTTTCAAAAAAGTTCTCTACAGTGTACTTCTCAGCAACTATTTCCAAGTCGGCGAAATCGGGGTGTCTAACAGTAGTAGGGTATAAAGATCCTTTGCCAGCACCACGATTCGCGAACTCAAGCATTAGGCGAATACAATCGCCACTCAATTGATAAACAGCCCGAGAGAATTTTTCATGGGCCAAGATTTCATAAAATAAAGGCATCTCGGGATTGTACAAAGGAATAGGAGTCATGCGAGAAGGCTGACCTAGCGAGACTATAATCTTTTGATCATCACATTGATGATCGGTAAATAACTACCGAAAGAATAGATGAAGATTCTTGATCGGGAATGGTTGATAGAGTGAAACCCTTCTCGAGCAACCACGTTGAACTTCCTCAAAAGAAGCTTTGTATGCACGACTAATGGAAGCCATTATCGGTATGGGAATGGATGGGAGGTTAAAGATTAGGATCAGCGATAGAAGAGACGAGAGAAGATTTGCGATAGCGGGGAGCGCAAATTGCGGAAGGAGAGAGAGTCAAAGAAAAATTGCGAGAGAGAAACTAAAGGATGAAAAGGAGGAAAATAGAACTATATATAGGGAAAAAAGATCCTCGAGAAAAACGAGGTCATTTAATGCGAGAAGAGACATGAATGGTCAAGAATAAGCGGTTGAAAGAGACGTGTCAAGAAGAGACTTTAATGATCAAAATCTGTGTAAAAGTACAAAAGCGAAGCAGATAAAGATAAGCGATCGCGGCAACAATATTGTAAAAATCTCATGATACTCTTCCCTTCGCGGGAGAAATATGGGGAGAGATAGGAGACGATACTTCGTATATAACTCAAAGAAGCCCGGAACTTTACAAAAGAATAGAGGCAAGTACGTACTTTTCAAGGAAAGTATTCTTTTGCTCGTTCCTCCATCAACAAAAGTTAAAGATCGCTACCACAATAGATTTTTCCTTAAAGATCGCTCGTCAAGCAATATTCAAGGAAAAGAGGCAAGATGTAGGATCATAATATCGCAACATACAAGGCTCGCGGGATTAATGAGCAGCGGTGTCGCGAGGGAGTCGCGAGGAGCTAAAATAAGCAGCCGCAATGAATAACGACGAGGCAAAACATAAAAAAGACATGAGATCGGCGAAGGTTAAGAAGTGTCGCGAGAGTGAATGTTTGTGCATCTGCGACACTTCGCGAGACATTCACGAAAATAAAGGGAGCTTAGTTGTCATCCACTATGTATTACCCTATATAAAGGGGTAAATGAGTACGTAAAAGGGGGATATTTTGGAATGGTTGAGCAAGTCAATAGAGAGAGAAAGTTTAAGAGTGTTTTAATTTCTAAGTGTAATTCTATTATCTGAGTAAACATTTCATAGATTCAATCAATAAATATTCTTGATCTTACATCTTACAATGGATTAATTAAGCAAAATTAAGTAAGGGGTGTAGTGTGGGAAATCCTGCAACTACATAAGAAACAGAGGCAACAATATTGTTTAAAAATAACAAAAGAAAATGTTTCTTACTTCATGTAGTGAGCGATCGAGTATCGCGAGGGTACTCGGCTTTAGATTTTCTTTATATTTCCTCCTCATTCTAGCGATCTAAAATTTTTGAAAGTTAATAGATAAAAGAGGAAGAAGATGTCGCAAAGCAAAATTGAAAAAAGGAAATATACCTCATTTTACTCCTCAGGCCACTTAAATTCCCAAGGATGATAGTTCGCGAGGTGTGCAGGGAGAATATATGAACCTGCGATGTAAGGTCCATTCAAAAGTAAAGGAACAACCCACCATTTCTCATCTTTGGAATGACGGGGAGTACTATTGTTGCCCGGATGCCAATCAATATCTTGCATAAGCAATTTGTCAGCATCAACGTTATCATTCTTTTCAAGGCGAGCACCCCAAATGAGACTTATCATTTCTCATATTTATAACAGAGTAATTTGCAAAGAAATTATCCACGGTATACTTCTCAGTAGCTATTTGTAAATCTGCAAACTTAGGATCCCTAACATTATCAGGATATAAAGATCCTTTACCAGCGCCACGATGGGCGAATTCAAGCATTAAACGGATGCAATCGCCACTCAATTGATAGACAGCTCGCGAGAATTTCTCATGAGCAAGAATTTCATAGAATAATGGCAACTCTGGATTGTACAAAGGAATGGGGAGTCCTGCGAGGAGTTGACCCAGTGAGATTATGATTTTATGATCATCACATTGATGATCAGAAAACAATTTTGCAGAAAGAATAGATGAAGTTCCTTGATCGGGAATAGTTGATAAAGTGAAACCCTTTTCCTGTAATTTTTTTTGAACATCAATAAAAGAAGGAGTGTATGAACGACCAAGTGAATCCATTGCTAAAAGTAGGGGAATGGATAATTGCAAATCAAAAGAATGAGAAAGAAGTAGAAGAATTATGGTAGCAGAAGCGCAAATTGCGGAAGGAGAGAGAGAGTTAAAGAAAATTTGCAGAAGGAAAGTAAAGAAGAAGAAAAAAGGAGTGGGGAAACTATTTATATAGAGAAAGAATCTTCGGGAATATAAACGCATTTAATGCGAGATGGGATGTGAATGGTTAAGAATAAGTAGTTGAAAGAAACGTGTCAAGAAAAGAGTGGAAGAAGAAACACCTGTAATAAATTCCGTACATGAATAAAACGAGCAAAAATGAACAATGGCGAGGTAAAGATGAGCGGTTGCGGCATTCTAAAATATTGTTCTCATGACATTCTCTTCTTCGCAGAGAATACATGAGAAGAGGCAAGATGTAGGACCAGAATATCGCAACTCCAATACTTCGCGAGATTAATAAACGACTGCGTCGCGAAGGAGTCGCATGGAGGTAAATAAATGACGTAATAGATGACGACAGTCAGAACATGAGGAAAGTGTGAAGACTTGGAGAGATTTAGGAGTGTCACGAGGACAAACAGTTACACATTCGCGAGGATTCGCGAGTCGATTCCGAAAATAAAGGGCGACTTAGCATTTGTCATCCACTATGTAATACCCTATATAAAGGGTCGAGTAAGTCCCATTGTGGGGAGATCTTTTTGAATTGTAAAGCAAGTCATTAAGAGAGAGAAAACAGAAAGTAATTGTAATTGCTTTGGTTTTGTTCTAAATTGCATTTGTAAACATTTCAAGAAGATAATCAATAAAGTTCAAAGTTAATCATCTTTCAAAGAGTTAATTACGTTGAAATTAACGAGGTGTGTAGTGTGGGATTTCCTGCAACTACAACGAGCATCGAATAGGGAGCCTTCTGGAACGATTCCTGCCATGATTATAAATTAGAACTCAGACTAGTGGTCTCATGAGGTATGATATAATAAAAATGAATGTAGGATAGTTACCTTTACATCCCACTTCTCATATTGTTATTGTTCACCTAAGATTAATTCACTTCAGACTCCTGACGGCATCAGCCATACCTTCTTGTGAACACAAGTAAAACAGAATATTAGCAACAAATTATCAATGTTTTGTTGTATGTTGACATTCAAAACAAGATAATTAAGTTCAACGTATACCCGTGTTGTGTTGTAAGGAGACATGAGACTCACGAAAGACTAGCTATTGCAACACCTGTAGTACCCTGTAGAAATACATTACAAAGTCGGATACAAAAACGAATTAAGGATCAAAGACATCACGCCCCTATCCATCCATACACATTAGCCGAGAAAAAATATAAGTACTTGTGTGTGCGCGTTTCATCTTTGTAAACAGTTAAAATCAAATCATTAAGGTATTTACCTTAAAGTGGGAACACGGTAAGTGGATTACTGTTTTATTGGTCAATCCCGTAGCTACTGCATATGATGATTGCAAATTAGCTATGTCCATATATAGATCTCTCAAGTGTACCTGCATGTTGTAGAAAGCCAGATGACATGAGATTTCAACAAAAGAACAAGGACTAAAAACCCCGAGACTTTAAGTAGTAAAATTGGAGACGCCCAATTTTAGTCAAAGGAAACAATCTAAACTGCTTGCAAATGCTAGCATAGAATTCATTAAGCAATTGAGATCCTAACCAAACACATAGAATTAAGATAAGCATTAAAAAAAACCACAAATTTCGTCAATTGAGATCCTTACCTATGAGACTTGCGGTTTCCACTCGTATGGAGGTCCATACTGACATCCCTTAAGAGTTTATGCACAAACTTTAAATCCAGTGCCAAAAATTCAAACAAAATGGATTTAAAAGATAACATAAAAACACTTATAGTTAAGCAATCCAACCATGTGTGTGTATAAGTTTTGTTAAATCTACAAATGTAATGACCAGGAGTCCCACTTCCACCAATATCTCGATGACCAACGTTTATACTTGATAAAAATATCCCTTTATAAGCTTTCTTTTAGAGTTTTGGTAAACCAAGTTTCCACAAAGACCTGTAATAGCAACAATTTTCTGTCCCATATAGCCAATTTAACTAGATCAAGTTTCAACCCACTTAAACCCTGTCATACCCCATGAAACATAATTGATAGACGCATTTATGTGTCTAATTTGTCCTCAATGTTTCGTATTGTTAGTACTCGTTTTTGTCCTTATTATGGTGTTTTGTGTGTTTGTAGGTATTTTTGGAAATAAAGATTGTTGGAAAATTCGGCTCGAAAAGTTGCTGGAACACCCCGGAGGACATTTGCTATTCGGACTCCCACTTTGGATAAGGGGTAACCCAATTACTAAGGGGCACCCAACTGATATTCGCACCCCCAGCTGTTAGATAAGGGGCAACCCTTTCTTCCTCGTTTGAAAATTATTTTTGGCGGGAATTTTTTTTAACAGAACTGACAGATTCTTGGTTCGAGCTTTGGAGTTGTTTTAGAGCGATTCAATGGCTGAAACTTCTTGGGATGGTCTGTTTGGGCTTAACAGACTTGGTGTATGTATTTGGTTCGACTGAATTTGGCTGTATAATCCAAACGAAGAGAACAGAGGTGCGTGTGCAAGGGAGGAGTTATTCACGGGATGACAGTGTAAATACGTATGTTTGGACGCTGCAGAAGCATGGAGAAGTAAAAAAAGGGAAGTTTCAGCACTATCAAACACTCGTTGACAGAGTGGGAAGTTAATTCGGGAAGAAATCTCGTGGTGGGCAAGAAAAATATTTTAGAGTAAATGAAAATTTTCCGGAGTAATGAGCCAAGATTCTTGTCCAAGTTGAGTATATAAAGGTTGCTGGGGTCGATAAGAAGAAAAACGGAGAGTTTGGGAGAGTTTGGGAGGCGTACAGAGTCGGAAAATCGAGTTACAAAATATCTTTCTGCTGCTGTCATTGAAGAACACGAAGAACATTCAACGCACGCCGGACCGTCGTTTTTTCTACAGTGACAACGACACTTACTCGAGGGTCGTAATACGGAAGGCAGACTTAAAGCAACAGTAACAGTTTTTAACCTTCTTTGTAACAGTGGTTGCAACACTTATAATCGTTGCAAACACTTTATTTTCATCATTTTCTCCATTTCATCATTTGTACACCTCCGTTGAGCAATAAAAATGATTTTTGAGCGTGTTTCAACATGATGAGCGGCTAATTATCCCACAACCAAGGCAATGAGGAAGCTATTTACGCATGAATAATTGGTAGCTATTTTATTTTCTCTAATTTATAATTAATAATTCACTCAATCTTTGCTTTGCGGAAGTTTTAATTGTTTGCAAAATTCTTTTCATTAGTTGTGATTCAATTAGATAGGTTATGCTTGTATTAAGATAATCTATGCTTAGGGATACAACTAATTTTGAGAATTTGTCTGATTATTTGTGAATTAAGAAACAAGGGATTTAAAAGATAATTAGAGTTTGGGTTATTTACCGTTATTCATTCATGTGTAATAATGGAATCAGTGTCTTGGTTATTTTCTCATATCTTGCATCAATTTTGTGTTAAGTTTTCTTTATTATTAATTTTTATAAGTCTAAAATCTTTTGCTTTCACAAGTCTCAACGAACTTTTTACTACATCATTATTGAGTCTCATCAATTTTTGGCGCCGACGCGGGCTTGTCTTTAGGATAGAGTTTTTAGATTTTCTTTTAGGTTTTTATTTATTTGTTCTTCTTTACGTTTTTGGGTTTTTGTCTTTTCCTTTCAGATTTTGGGATTTGGAGAGAAAGAAAAATTTGCAAAAAGCTTTTGGTGGATACTTTAAAGATTTGGAGTTAAAGACAAAGCGAAAGGAGCGAAAGAAGAAGATTTTTTATATTTTATAATAAGAGAAAAAAAAAAGAGAGATATTTTTTTTAGACTTTCCTTTTCTTTTGCACTTTTACTTTTTTGACTTGGACATTTGGACATTCCTTATTTTTTTAAACCCTAGTATTAAATATCAAACTGTTTGCAGAGAAGGAAGGTGATTACGATATCACCTCGGCCCCTCGGGTTCGTACATGACATAGGAGTCGTGGCCCGAGTCAACTACAACAGTTCATCGCCCGTCCGGGTATGGGAGGTAAGTTTGTCGAAACACTCGCGAATCCCCGCTAATGATTCTGTCTTCCTTCGTGTGAATATATGCCGAGGACTTGAAAACGGCCATTTTAATTTCCTAGTAAAGGGCAAGGACTGGCCATATAAGATAAGGGTTCGGATTTCATCACCGTTCTCTTCTTGCCCGCCTTTAGGAAAACGATACTTAACGCGAACCTAAGCTTTAAAATTTGGAATAGACGAGACCGATAGGGTAATGAGCTTAGTAGGAAAGTCGCTCGAAAATATTGGTTACTCTTTTAGCATACTTGAAGTTCATGATGGTTTATGTGAAGTTGAATGCGTGGACTGCGCCGCCTTGTAATAGCATGATGAGGCCTTGGGTATCAAAGCTCCTTTGAGCTTCCCTCGCCTTGATTCAACTTACTTTGACTCGGATTGATCCGAGGGGTTTGCTTAGATTGTAACGAATTCCTTTCGAAGGATTAGAAGCTGGTCTAGAAAACAATCTAAGTGGAGCCATCATGCTTTTTGTTTGCTAGATATCATTAGGTTTGTTGTGGTGGAGTCATCCTTGTTTGTGTTTGCATAGAACTTCCCTTCCTTTTAGGATTTTTCTTTTTATTTTGTTTTCCTAGTGTATGCCCGAGGTCATTAAAGAACGGGCTTGGAAAAAAAACACTCTAGGTCGTTTGATTAGTGACAAACCTAGTAGTTCTTCTTGTGAAATGGGAATTCAAGACTCTTCTTTTGAGAGCCCCGTTTTGGAAACCCGATTTGAGAATCGACTCTTAGTGAGGAAAGTACCCCTAGTACTTGTTGTGCCAACGATGGCAACTTTGAAAGATTACATGTTCCCAATCGGGACTAACCGAGCTTCATGTATTAAATTGCCCGGTCAATGGCTAACTTCGAGATAAAGGCTAGTATCCTTCGGATGATCCCTATATTCTTAGGAAAAGATGATGAGAACCCTTATTTTCATATTAGGGACTTTGAGGAAATTTGTGGGACTGTTTAGAATAAAAGACCCTTACCGATGAAGTTTTGAAACTTAAGATGTTCCCATTTTCCTTAAAAGATAAAGCCAAGACCTGGCTAAACAACCTACCATCTTTATAGGTTTTTAGAGAGATTCAATGATCTCCTATCTCAGTGTCCTCACCATGGATTTGATAAGATGAAACTTGTAGGGATTATTTATGATGGTTTAGACTATTCGACCAAATCCATGGTCGAGTCTATGTGTGCGGTGAGTGTACTAATAAAAGTCCGAGGATGCCTTTACCTTCTTAGAGTTGTTCTTTGAGAAATCCCAATGGTGGGAGTCTTGTGTTGAACCCCCTAAAAGACTCTTGGTTAATAGGAGTAGCACCAATATGGTACATACAAGCTTCGGGTCGATGCTAAGTTTGCTGCTTTGTCCGAGAAGGTTAGAAGCTTTGAAATGGGTCGGTCTAAAAATAGGTCCCTTGTTGAACCTAATAGAGCCTCTCAAGTCTCTAGTTGTGGAATAGAGCCCGATAACTCATTTTGGGAAGGTCATTTTAGTGAAGAGCAAGCTAATGCTGTCTATAACAATACTAGGTTTGAGAACCGTCAGAAGTATGACCCATACTCAGAGACCTACAACCCTGGTTGGAGAAACCATCCTAATTTTTCTTGGTCTAAGGGACAGAATCAAAGTAAGTCTAGTAATTCTCAGCCTCCCACAGGTTTTGGTTATGCAAAGAACCCTTCAGGTCAAACCCAGTTTCAGAACCCTTCGGATAAAAAGATCACAAGTTTAGAGGATACCCTCGCTTCATTTATTAAAAGCTCTGAAAAGATCAACCAAATGGTTGCGCAAGGGATAGAAGAAAGTAAGAGTATAGGTTATGCTAACTCTCAGGCTATTTCCGAGTTGAAAACCCAGGTTAGTCAGATAAATGAGTCTTTGAGGGAAAAATGTAAGTTTCCTAGTCAAACTCAACCCAATCCTAGAGGAGTTCATCAAGTAGGTGAAGGACCATCCCATCATGTGAATGCTATTAAAACCCTTAGGAGTGGTAGAGTGGTAGACAACAAGGTAACCATGCACGATAGTGAACATATCAGAAGTTCACCCTGCCGAGCCGGAAAATGATGAGGAGACTGATAGAGTCTCTAATGAGACCAATGAGGGTCATATTGAACCAGGTTTTGTCCCTAGAGCCCCATTCCCACAGCTGCTAGTTCCAACTAAGAGAGAGTCCAACTTTAATGATATATTTGAGGTTTTTAAGCAGGTTACTATCAACCTCCCATTGTTGGATGCGATTAAGCAGATTCCCGCTTATTCCAAGTTTCTTAAGGACTTGTGTACACGAAAGCGTAAGCTTAGTATTCAAAAGAAAGCCTTCCTAGCTAGTCACGTGAGTTCTATTATTCAGAATACCACTACTCCTAAGTATAAAGACCCAGGGTCCCCTACTATTTCTTGCACAATAGGTAAATACCGTGTTGAGAAAGCTTTGCTTGACTTAGGAGCCAGTGTGAACTTACTCCCCATACCATGTGTACCTTAAGCTAGGACTTGGTGAGATAAAACCTACCCTGAGATGACTCTTGATTAGCTGATAGGTCCGTTAAAATTCCTCGAGGTGTGATCGAGGATGTTCTCATGAGGTCGACAAGTTTATTTACCCGGTGGATTTTGTTATCTTAGATACCCTTTGTCCCCGACCCGCAGAGAACCAATACGGTAATTTTAGTTCGACCGTTTTTAGCTACATCCAATGCGATCATTAACTGTCGAACTGGTATTATGAATTTATCTTTTGGTAATATGACTATTGAGCTGAACGTCTTTCATATTAGTAAGCTACCCTCTGAACTAGATGACTCAAGCATAGAAGAGGTGAACATGATAGGAACATTAGTCGAGGAGTCATTACGAAACACTTTGTTAGAAATGCCTAGCTTACTTTAGGATTGATTTTGATGATGATGATGTGATTAATGAGGTGAATGCTTTGTTAGATTCAACCCCTTTGTTAGACACTAGTAATGGGTGGAAACCTAAGTTCGAACCACTACCAGTTTCTAAGTCTACCCTAGTTCCTTCGTTAGAAGAGCCTCTAAGTTGGACCTAAAACCATTGCCGATACCTGAAGTATGTGTTTCTAGGACCATCCGAAACTTTACCGTGATTGTTGGTTCCGACTTGGATAGTGATCGGGAAAGTAGGCTAGTGACCGTCCTTCAAAACAACAAGGAAGCTTTAGGGTGGACCATAAGAGACATTAAGGGTATAAGTCCTACTTGTTTGTATGCATCTTGATTTATTTAGAGGAAGATACCAAACCTTCTAGGAGATGCAACGAAGACTAAACCCTAATATGAAAGAAGTAGTTCGAACCGAGATCCTTGTCATTAGATACAGGCATTATCTACCCCATTTCGAGACGGTAAGTGGGTCAGCCCGTTCGGGTTGTTCCCAAGAAATCCGGTATTACTATAGTCGAGTAATGATAATAATGAGTTAATCCCAACCCGAGTGACCACAAAGTTGGCGTGTTTGTATTGACTACGGAAATTGAACAAGGTCACTAGGAAGGACCACTTTCCCTTCCCTTCATCGACCAGATGCTAGAGAGATTAGCTAGACATAGTCACACGCTTTTAGATGGCTACTCTGGCTATAATCAGATCGTCATTTCCCCAGAAGACAGGAGAAAACCACTCTTACCTGTCCCTTTGGTACCTTTGCGTATAGACGCATGCCTTTCGGGCTATGTAACGCCCGCAACTTTCGAGCGTTGCATGATGAGCATATTTTTCGATATGGTAGAGCGGTTCTTGAGGTCTTTATGGATGATTTTTCAAAGATGTTTGGTTCGTCTTTCGATGAATGCTTGCATCATTTGTCATTAGTATTGACTAGGTGTAAGGAAAAGAATCTAGTGCTTAATTGGGAGAAATGTCATTTCATGGTTCAATCAGGAATTATTTTAGGGCATATCGTATCTTCTAAGGGTATAGAGGTAGATAAAGCCAAAGTTGACCTTATTAAGACTTTACAGGTCCCAAAGACCGTAAAAGATATTAGGTCATTGTTAGGGCATGCTGGTTTTTATCTTCGATTCATTAAGGATTTTAGCTTGATTTCTAGACCTCTTTGCAATTTGCTTGCAAAATATGTTAAGTTTGTCTTTGATGACGCTTGTTTAGAGGCTTTTGAGAAGCTTAAGACTTTACTCACTACCGCCCCCATAGTCCATGCACCTAACTGGAACCTACCCTTTGAGATCATGTGTGATGCTTCAGATTATGCTATTGGTGTTGTGCTAGGTCAGCTAGAAAACAAATTACTTCATGTGATTTACTATGCTAGCAAAACTCTGAATGATGCCCAGTTGAACTATACCACTACAGAGAAGGAACTGTTGGCCATTGTGTTTGCCTTAGATAAGTTTAGACCCTATCTCTTAGGATCTAAGATCGTAATCTATACTGATCATGCTGCTTTGAAATACCTTTTGTCTAAGAAGGATACCAAACCTAGATTGATTAGATGGATCCTTTTATTACAAGAATTTTGTCCGAGACATTAGAGACAAAAAGGTGCATAAAATGTAGTGGCGGAGACCACTTGTCTAGGCTAGTTGTTAGTTCCCCCGATGATTCCATTCATATAAGGGATAGCTTTCCGATGAACAATTGTTCTCTGTGTCCCAATCACCTTGGTATGCAAATATAGTGAATTATCTTATTCTTGGTCGAATGCCCCAACATTGGGGTAAACAAGATCGTTCTAGATTTTTAGCCGAGGTTAAGCACTTCTTTTGGGATGATCCTTATTTGTTTAAGTATTGTCCGGACTGTGATTATTAGGAGATGTATACCCGAGAGTGACCAGTCGATTATTTCTGTTGTCATGATCATGCTTGTGGGGGTCACTTTAGTGCTAAGAAGAACTGCTAAGATATTGCAAAGTGTGGATTCTCTCGGCCTTCGTTGTTTAAAGACTCCTACGATTCTTGTGTTACTTGTGAACGTTGCCGTAAATTAGGAACCATTTCCGTAGGAACATGATGCCCTTGAACCCTATTTTAATCATCGAGGTCTTTGATGTATGGGGTATTGACTTTATGGGTCCGTTTCCCTAATTCCTTTGGTAACCTATACATCCTTGTCGCATGGGGTAGACTATGTCTCTAAGTGGATTGAGGCGGTTGCGTGTAAAACCAATGACCATAGGGTTGTGATTGAGTTCTTGAAAAATAATATACTTACACGTTTTGGTACACCGCGAGCTATAATTAGTGATGGAGGGTCGCACTTTGTAATGGACCTTTTAGGTTTCGATGAAGAAATATGGTATTACACATAAGGTAGCTACCCGTATCATCCGCAGACTAATGGTCAAGTAGAGGTTTCTAATAGGAGATAAAACGTATATTAGAGAAAACAAAGTTAATCCTAATCGGAAAGACCGGTCGTCTAGGCTATCGATGCCTTATGGGCTTACCGCATCGCGTTTAAAACCCCTATTGGAATGTCGCCTTATCGGCTTGTTTATGGCAAGGCATGTCATTTACCTGTTGAGTTAGAACATAGAGCTTATTGGGCTGTTAAGCGGCTAAATTTTCACTTGACAAGGCGAGAGCCCATAGTAAAATCCGGCTCAATGAGTTGGACGAGATTCAGTATAGATGCTTACGATGAGTGCGAAGGAGTATAAGAACAAAATGAAACTTGTGCATGATAGAAATATTTTACGGAAGTCATTTTCTCCAGTCAAAAAGTTCTTCTCGTATGATACCCGCTTGCATATTTTTTCCGGGAAGTTACATTCTCGGTGGACGGGTCCTTTTATTGTTCGCACCGTATTTCCTCATGGAGCCGTTGAGATCGAGACACCGAACCAGTAGTAGTTCTTCGAAGGTTAACGGTCCGAGATTGAAACCCTTTTAGAGCCCTTCCCTACAGGTGATGTTGAGGAGGTCCCTCTGGAGGACCCTGTTTACCCTTGATTGACCATCGGCGATTGTATGTTGTATATTAGTTTTTGATTTCTCTCTTCACCCAGTACTATCTTTCCGACTTCTCTCTTTACCGATTCCTCATGTTACTTTACTTTTGGTATTGCTCTTTCATTAGAAACATTGAGGACAATGTTAGATTTAAGTTTGGGGGTGGGGAAGAAACTTCTTTTAGTTTTTAGTTGCAATAAATAAACTCAAAGAGCCTAGAAATTTAAGTTTATTAAGGTCGGCACTAACCAATCTAAGTGGATGGAAACATGTTGATTGTAGGAGTTGAGGAACCAACTGGGATTAGATGGAAACATCTAAAGAGTCTATTCATAAAAGCACGAGCTCGGGTGTTAGAAAAAGAAAACATGGTAGTTTCTCCATATCTCGTGATGGAAACATCGAAAGAATCCTGATCACTTCTTTTATTTTCTCTTTACCATTGCTAGGGTGAAATAGAGTATTTGAGACACTCAAAAAAAAAAAAAAAAAAAATTGAGACCAGACCACTAGACCAACCGGAATAAATACAATAAAGTCGATCACCGGTACCCGTGTATACGCCACCGAGTTTACCTAGAGTTAGGATTATCGATCACTTTGGTTCCCTTGTATATACCAAAGGTGTTGATATTAGTCCGCACCAAAGTATCTCACCATTAGGATAGGTTCACCTTAGTTAACATCATCCACGTTTTCTCTACATCCATCTTCTTAATCTATCCATGTGATTGGTTGACTCCCGGTTTATGATGTCCAGAAACTATTCGAGTAGAGCTCTGTCACTTTATATGAATTTTAGTATGCTTGAGTGCAAACTCGTGTACAAAGAATAATTGGAATTTCGCATCGTGGTACTTCCTTTCGTAGTCAATAAGTATGCCAACCAAGGAGATTCTTTAGTGCCTTCCAAGATTTTGCGTAGATAGCAGGGTCCTGAGTAAAGGTTTTGTGGGTACACCTCTAGTAAACCCTCCAGGAGACAACACTCCGCCACTAGTGGCCACCTATGGGTTCAAATGATTTTTAATTTTCTAGAATAAATTTGCTCGAGGACTAGCAAATAATAAGTTTGGGGGTATTTGATAGACGCATTTATGTGTCTAATTTGTCCTCAATGTTTCGTATTGTTAGTACTCGTTTTTGTCCTTATTATGGTGTTTTGTGTGTTTGTAGGTATTTTTTGGAAATAAAGATTGTTGGTAAATTCGGCTCGAAAAGTTGCTCGGGACACCCCCGGAGGACATTTGCTATTCGGACTCCACTTTGGATAAGGGGTAACCCAATTACTAAGGGGCACCCAACTCCGATATTCGCACCCCCTATTGATAAAGGGCAACCCTTTCTTCCTCGTTTGAAAATTATTTTGGCGGGAATTTTTTTACAGAACCGACAAGATTCTTGGTTCGAGCTTTGGAGTTGTTTTAGAGCGATTCAATGGCCGAAACTTCTTGGGATAGTCCGTTTGGGCTAACGGACTTGGTGTATGTATTTGGTTCGATTGAATTTGGTCGTATAATCCAAACGAAGTGAACAGAGGTGCGTGTGCAAGGGAGGATTTATTCACGGGATTACAGTGTAGATACGTGTGTTTGGACGCCGCAGAAGCATGGAGAAGTAAAAGGGAAGTTTCAAAGACTATCAAACACTCGTTGACAGTGGGAAGTTAATTCAGGAAGAAATCTCCGTGGCTGGCAAGAAAAAATATTTTCCGAGTAAATGAAAATTTTCCGGAGTAATGAGCGAAGATTCTTGTCCAAGTTGAGTATATAAAGGTTGTTGGGGTCGATAAGAAGAAAAACGGAGAGTTTGGGAGGCGTACAGAGTCGGAAAATCGAGTTACAAAATATCTTTCTGCTGCTTCCATTGAAGAACACGAAGAACATTCAACGCACACGAACTCGTTTTGCTACAAAGGACAACGACACTTACTCGAGGGTCGTAATACGGAAGGCATACTTAAAGCAACAGTAACAGTTTTTAACCTTTTTTGTAACAGTGGTTGGAACACTTATAATCGTTGCAAACACTTGATTTTCATCATTTCTCCATTTCATCATTTGTACACCTCCGTTGAGCAATAAAAATGATTTTTGAGCGTGTTTCCAACATGATGAGCGGCTAATTCTCCCACAACCAAGGCAATGAGGAAGCTATTTACGCATGATTGGTAACTATTTTATTTTCTCTAATTTATAATTAATAATTCACTCAATCACTGCTTTTGCAGAGTTTTAATTGTTTGCAAAAATTCTTTTCATTAGTTGTGATTCAATTAGATAGGTTATGCTTGTATTAAGATAATCTATGCTTAGGGGATACAACTAATTTTTGAGAATTTGTCTGATTATTTGTGAATTAAGAAACAAGGGATTTAAAAGATAATTAGAGTTTTGGGTTATTTACCGTTATTCATTCATGTGTAATAGTGGAATCCTGTCTTGGTTATTTTCTCATATCTTGAATCAATTTTGTGTTAAGTTTTCTTTATTATTAATTTTTATAAGTCTAAAATCTTTTGCTTTCACAAGTCTCAACGAACTTTTTACTACAACATTATTGAGTCTCATCAATAATCTATTATGAGCTGAGTAACAGGAATCAAACTTATTAGTACAGTTCTAATCCCATTTGACATATCAATTGTCTTGCCATCATAGTGCGATAAACATCGTCAATTTCCCAACCATACATCCTAAACAGACGCTCGTAAATCTTTTTGAACCTGTACATAACAACAAGTTTGTAATAATACACTCGAGTCTATAACATATATAACCCTTTACAGAAAAGAAGCAACTTACAACCTTGTTCTCCCTCTCCAATTACCGATTCACAACCACCAGTTCAGTCCATACAACCTCCACCACTAACAACGAGCTAGTCACCAAAGACCATGAACGCTTTATCGAACTCATTGATTCTTCTCCTTCTCCGAGCATCCAAGTCATCACCTTGATTCAACCCATATAACCTCCACCACCACCAACCGTTTCTTCAAACACCCATTTACCACCCCCCAAACATACAAAATCAAAAATTATCAATACAAGCTTACTAAAACTAACAAAATCAAACCTATTATTAGAATCATAAATACCACATAACTCATACAATTACTGCTTTGACAAGAATTACAAATTCAAAATCCAACATCGTAATCATTAAGAACACCCAATTTTGTTTGGCAAAAATTCTAGATGACTTCTAATTACTTGATTAACACAAGAGTAACAATAACCGACTTCAAATAATTTTATTAACATCAAATCTATTTGAAACACGTAAAAGTAAGGAAGAAGTTACACTTGAAGGCTGAAGATCTTCAAAAAGTGAAGATGTTAGAATGCTCTTCTAGCAATTGTTACAAAAAAAAAATGATAATTAAAACTCTATCAGCAAAATCAAACGATAACTTCAAAGACGAAAAATAGGAAAAATTAAATTGCAAACCCTAACTTTTACCTGATAAAGTTTGTAGAAAATCAAACCCCTAATTGCTAACACGAAAAGGAAATTCTGATGAAACAAGAAAATGGGTTTCTTTCAAAAATGAGATTGGTTGAGGAACAATAGAAGATTGGTTTTTTCGAAGGTAAGGGTTTCGAAAAAATGGTTTTAAGGAAAGGGATTTTAAGGGTAGAGTTTTTCTTTCTGGTTCATAGTGGTAGTTCTTAGGTTCATGAAGGTCGATCCATTTAGATAATTAGAAAATGGATCTGGAGAGATGAAGAAGGATAAGAAACGGATTTCCTATGAAGATAAGGAGATCGGAGAAAGTTGGGGTTCCATATGGGAAGGAGAACGAGAGAAGGAGAAGAAAGTAAAACGAGTTGCAGCCTTTCAGATTACGATCTGATTTAGCAGTCAAAGAGAATTGAGAACATAACTCCACACTGAAGAAGGTGAGGGAGAAGCAGAGATACCAAAAGAGTAGTGCTAGAGGCAGAGAATATTTTGTTTTCTCTCTCTTCGTGTAGATAAGATAAGGTTGAGATACGTTTTCTAGAGCAAATCATAACCATAGAAATGAATATCCTACCACTGAAACAATACGATTCACGCGTCGTTATAAAAGTCAACTAAAGTCCTGACCAACGACATCTTGACTTTAGTCAACTACATAGACCTATGTATCGTTGTCTAAGTCAACAAAAGTCATTACACAATGACACTTTTACTTTAGTCAACGACACTTTCGGTATGTAGTCGTATCGCGATATTTAGTTTGTGTCGTTGCATAATGTCTCAGATAGCCCATTTTCCACTAATGATCACCGTTAGATGAAAACCTGATTAAACCCAAGCTAATATCTTTCAGACGTTAGATCGAACTTCGCTTGTTATACACAAATGAAATGTACCTTCATTTAGGTTTGAGTAATCGTACCTAAACGTGTACACTATGTTGGCTCAATAGTAGTTAACCAAAGTTAGCTACATAAACACTCTCATATCAACCTTATTCATCTTAACCACAACTAGTTCAAATAACTCAAATGAAACTAGTTATAGAGTTGTTAAATTTCCATATTCTCATAGAAGTATACAAGAACACAATTGAAGCAAAATCGGTTTGATTCACTCGAATCAATTCATGAACATTATAGCCACGGTTTGCAAAGAATGCATTCCTTATTATATAAATGTATTAGTTCATGTCACAAACAGAGTTTTAGAACTTTAACGACTCAAGTATGCAAACGGGTGTACATACTTAGCAGCAGGACTAAGTTTTGTTTTCGCTAGTATGCGATCGGGTGACGCATACCTCCAAACCAATGAAATTCCCTGACTGAACCTTATGCCAAGATGCGTATGGGTACGTACTTAGGTTACCTGGACTTAAAAACCAAGCAGTACGTATACGGTATGCATACTATGGTTCCCGGACATGGATTACATATATGCAAGAGTGCATAACATGTTTATAATTCAATGTTGGTTAAGTGTTCTAAACTCTATTTCAATCATTGAAACTTTCTTAGAGGATGACAATAGCCGTTTTCACACTCTATTAGCATCAAAGCAATTTTCAAGTTATTGAAATAATCATAACGAACCATTCCAAGTCTACACCAAATAATTATATCACACAAACCATGTAAGATGTTACTCGGCGATTTTCACATGATCATCTTTTGACTTTCGTCAAGAATATAAGATGAACTTGGTTGATGCGAAGGCTTACCAACACATATTTCGAGAAATATGTAATCTAGTTAAACTCAGCTCGAAATATCAATTGTTCATAATAGAAAACTATATAGCACTACGACTTATGTCTCAATATAGGAGATAAAGTAGAAATAGACTTTCCAAGTGATAGATGAGTTTTAGTCTCCACATACCTTTTGTTGATGAAGTTCCACAAGCTCTCCTTAGTAGTTCTTCATCTTAAATTGATGAAGTCCGTGAAGTCTAATGATCAACTACACAATCTATCCTAGTCCGAGACATTTATAAGTAGACTAGAAATCAAGACTTATAGTTTTGATCACTAACATTGACAAACAAGCTTGAGATAGCAACGCTTATGAAGTTCGACCGAAAAGGTTTCTAACAATCTCCCCTTTGTCAATTTTAGTGACAAAACTATCAATACATATGGATTACAAAATAAATAAACTTTGTGGCTTCTCATCCAAATGCTTGATCTCCTTGGTTCTTCAACATTACTCGAAATCTTTGTCACTTCCAAATACTCCAATGATTCTAAATGTGTCCAACTCAGCATCATAGTTGTTGAAGTCCGTAGCTATAACAATGAGAAAACAGTTGATCTCAATCACTGTTATACAATGTCATAGTATTATTACACAGCATCAAAGTTCAATTGTTTCATAACTTTGACAACAATACTATGGTGATATGTATCACTCCCCCTTAGTCAATACTTCATCTCACATTGATAACCACTCCCCCTTACATAATGATCCATAAACCATATGTATTTGTAATGTGAACTACACATTAATTCTACCCATTTTTTTCAATATAATTTGGCAAAGGTACGAAAACTAGTGGAATCCTCATGAAATTTTCATAGAGATACTTCATGACCAAAAGAGAATAACATACCAACTTGTTTCGATGATTTCACATAGTCAAAACTTAGTGTATTCATCAAGGAGTTTATAAAGATACAAGATAACTCGTACAATATTCCACAGCTGCATTCCCCACAAAGATTTGGAAATTAAGCACAAGTTCAATTAAGAAATCTCCCCCATAAAATGTCATTCCCGAAAGAACAACAAGAGCGACCTTACGTTCACAAGAAAAGAAGGATTTCTTTGGACATTAACAAATCGCATGAGACATGAATTTGTATCCAAAGATCTCAATTGAATTTCTTATGGAGCAACACAGTACATTCACGAAGATGTGGATCATGGAAATACAAATATCATGGAATAATCAAAGATTCATTCTATTTTTCATCACTATTTGCATAATGACATATGAAAGACTTAACTTTTGACAAACAAAAGTTCATCCTATCTTCCATCAATATTTGCATAATGACATAATAGGCTTAACTTTTTGTAGTCAAAAGTTCATTCTATCTTTTATCAATACTTTCATACATATAATAGAGTTAACTTTTGAACAAATATGGGACAATCAAGGTTCATGGACGTAAACAGCATATCCCACAACAATTTGCAATATATAAAACCATAAAGATTAATACTGCAAAAATCATCTTCCAAATAACTTAGAATTTAAATAAATAAATCTAAAAACATTGCAAGATGAAAATCGTTGGCAATAGTTATATGTACTCACAATAATGGCTATTCCAAAACCTAGTTATCCTTCTTAAAAACACATGAATAAATTCTCATAAGAAGTTTCCTAGATAAAATAGATAAAGCACGAAAATATAATCATCATCTTCATCATCGGAGACCATAAATGTGGCACGAACCTTATCCATGTCCTCCTTGATTTCGGGAAACTTACTAGCAATCACAAGTAATTGTTCTTGCACACACTTATTTTGGAATCAATTTTACAAACACCCTTGTGAATTTGGTGAAGAAGCTTCATGGAGGAAGAATCACACGAGCCAACAAAAGTGTCACATCTTTGCCTCGTGCAAGCATTCTTCTTCATAGTTTGAAAGTACAAGGGAGAACAAGCTTAGGAGTTCCAACAGAGTTGCCAATGGGAGCAATGGAGAAGGTGCGACAAATTCGCTCAATCAAGCAAGGATAGCCTAACTTCTTGTTGGAAGACGTCATCGACAATATTTGATAAATGATATACCCACAAATGTCGAGACTTTGAGTTCCCAACTCAAGGAAATAGACCAACTCCGCAAACTCACGACTCCAACGAGAATTCTCAATCGTGGAGGGACAAAGATTAGATATACCAAGTTTCCCAAAAGACATCAAGGCAAGACTAAGATAGTTGGTAGGAAATTTTCCTTCGTTCTAATCAACAGTCTTACCACAAAGACCATTAAAAATGGTTTCATAAGATGGTCTTTCACGACTAGGTCTTGGAAGGAGAAAACTCCCTAAGGAAACTTTAGTAATCCTTGAAATCAACTCTCTATTAACAAGAATCCTTTCTCTATTTATCATGGCCTTGAATTCCATGTCCTCAGAATTAACATCATAGATGTTAGCATAGAAGATTCTTGTAAGAGTGTCAAAACCTTCACCAAGACCATCAAAGATGTTCCTAAGATTAAACTTTTCAAAACATACCAAATCTTCCTTATGTCCACTAACAACGTCCAATTTCTTTCCTAGAATAAACCCATTAGATGAAATCCTTTCAAAACCTTGCCACATGAATCATTGACAAATCTAATCCTAATAGAACTTTGATCTATGTAAGTTCATTTGAGAAAGAAGATGAATAACCCAAGTTTTTTTGAAACTTCTTTTGAAACCTTGAAATTCCTCATGAATTTTAGAAATTGAGAGAGATTAGAGGAAGAGAAGACTTACTTGATATGTCCCTTGAAAACCCTTTTCACTTTTTGATCTCCAAAGATTATTAATGGAGAAAACACATGAACCCTAGAAATTTCACGTACGCGGACAAGATGGGAGGTAGAAGAAGGGTATGCGTATCACTACTTTTATAGACCCAAAGATGGGCTTGGACCCGTTCCTGAACCGCGACCCACAAAAGAGAAATGTAGGATTGTTTTTAAGTGTTCAGTACCAAGGATAGCAACCTGTGAGGACACAGTATAGTGCGAAAAAGATAGTAGAAAATACCACATGCTTTTATCCTCGGGTGAACAGACTGATAAAAAGAAATCAGTCAAGGAGTTTTTTCAAACAAAAAAAAAAATTAACCTAGTGTTCAAAACAAATTACACCGTTACTTTCCCCATCTCAAGTTATATACAAATGGGGTAAAGCCAAACTTGTTACCAAGAGGCAAAGATATGCAGAGATTACGGTCCCATGGGTTCCGGTTTATATTTGTGAATGATGCAGTGATATAATCATAATAATGATGATATTCAGGTTAATAGAGCTTTCAACTCTTTTTATTATGATTAGAAGAAATATTTTCTGACATTTAGAACCTGCACCAAACCGACAAGAATTCCGTTTATTAAATTCATATGGGTTGATAGTATAATTAGTTCGTACATCATGCTTGCATGATTTGACAGATACAGAACTTTTATCAGGACAATTCTTTTCCTCAATCAAATTGAGTTTTTCTAAGAATTTGAAAACCCCTTCAAAAGCTTTAAATAGATCTTTGTCAATAAATTCATTATGATAGTATTCCTCAAAAAGATTAAGAAGCAATCTAGTGAGATTATATACCTTTGAGCTTCGACTTCGTTTTCTCGAGCGATTTTTCTTAGAGGAAATTTTAATTTTTCCTTTAGACTGTTTTTCATCATATAGGATTTCCAATGTCTTAGATGAAGATAGATTATCTAGGGAGACCAGAGGTCTAGTAGATAATAAGCTTTGAACAATCTATAAGGACTTCTGGCGTGCGTTACAGATTCCTAGAAAAAGTTTCCCAAAGTAATTTCCCATAAGGAAAAACTTTAAGGATCAGTCAAACACAAAATTATTAGGTTTATAATGTTTGCCTACTCTGATACCAATTGAAAAAGCGGGGGATTTCGTTCGGAAATCTGAATAGACAACCTCCAATATATTTTCAAGAGAATCAACTAGATAGTCAGACTCAATCAAGAGAAAAGTATATCAAAGAGTTTATATATCAATTTATCAATTCAATCTGCAATCAGCAAATAGGAATTTGCGATCCCGGTTGAATAAGAGAAATAACTTGAACGGTACCAAAAACCAATGTTCAAGTGTCAATAAATTTATATCAACAACCAAAGGTTGGATTATCTAATTGATTGATCTTAACGCACAACCTGTGATATTCCTATTATATAACAAAATATAATGTGGAAAAGAAATAACACGTACACGGAATTTTGTTAACGAGGAAAACCGCAAATGCGAGAAAAACCCGGGACCTAGTCCGGCTTTGAACACCACACCGTATTGCCGCTACGTACACTAGCCTACTACCAATGAACTTCATCTTGGAATGTAGTTGACCCCTAATCAATCTCACACTAATCAAGGTACAAGTTGCGCTCCTTACGTATCCGAACCCAAAGCAGATTCTACGCACTTGATTCCCTTAGCCGATCTCACCCACAACCAAGAGTTGATACGACCCAAAGTCGAAGACTTGATAAACAAATCTTGTCTCACACGTAAAAGTCTATTGGAATAGATAAATCTATCTCCCACAGAAATACATACGAGTTTTGTTCCGTCTTTTGATATATCAAGGTGCACAGGAATCAATTGATAAACCGAACTTATATTCCCGAAGAACAACCTAGTATTATCAATCACCTCACAAAAATCTTAATCGTATGGAAGCGAAACAAGATATTATGGAATCACAAACGATGAGACGAAGATGTTTGTGACGACTACTTTTAATCTTCCTATCGGAGATAAATCTCAAGCGAATCTTAGCAAAGATAATACTCATATAGAGAAAATAGTTGGGTCTGGATTCACAATCCTAATGAAGTCTTCAAGTTGTTAACCTACAAGGTTTTGGGGAAAACCTAAGGTTAAAGGAGAATCGACTCTAGTCGCAACTAGTATCACGGAAGGTGTGGGGATTAGGTTTTCCAGTTGCTAGAGTTCTCCCTTATATAGTTTTAAAATCAGGGTTTGCAATCTAAGTTACCTTGGTAATAAAACATTCAATAATCACTAGATGAAAACCTGATTAGACCCAAGATAATATCTTTTAACCGTTATATCGAACTTAGATTATTATACACAAATGAAATGTACATTCATTTAGGTTTGAGTAATCGTACCTAAACGTGTACACTGTGTTGGCTCAACAGTAGTTAACCAAAGTTATCTATATGAACACTCTCATATCAACCTTATTCATCTTAATCACAACTAGTTCAAATGACTCAAATGAAACTAGTTATAGAGTTTTTCAATTGCTATATTCTCATAGTAGTATAAAAGAACACAATTGAAGCAAAATCGGTTTGATTCACTCGAATCAATTCATGAACATTATATACACGATATGCAAAAAATGAATTCCTTATTATATAAATATATTAGTTCATGTCACAACCGATTTTAGAACTTTAACCACTCAAGTATGCAAACGTGTACGCATACTTAAGTAGCCGGACCAAGTTTGGTTTTCGCCGGTATGCGAACATGTAAGCATACCTCCAAACCCAGCAGAATTTCCCGGACCTGAACTTTACGCCAGTACGCATACGGGTACGTGTACTTAGGTTCCCGGACTTCTCAACCAACAGATACGCATATGGGTATGCATACTATGGTTCCTGGACATGGATTACATATATGCAAGAGTGCATAACATGTTTATAATCCAATGTTGGTCAAGTGTTCTAAACTCTATTTGATTATTAAACTTTCTTAGAGGATGATAATAAATGTTTTCACACACTATTAGCATCAAAGCAATTTCAAGTTGTTGAAATAATCAAAACTAAACATTCCAAGTCTACACCAAATGATTCTATCACACAAACCATGCAAGATGTTACTCGGCGATTTTCACATGATCATCTTTTGACTTTCGTCAAGTATATAAGATGAACTTGGTTGAAGCGAAAGCTTACTAACACATATTTCGAGAAATATGTAAGCGAGTTAAACTCATCTCGAAATATCAATGTGCATAATAGAAAACTATATAGTACTACGACTTATGTCTCAATATCGGAGATAGAGTATAAATAGACTTTCCAAGTGATAGATGAATTTTAGTCTCCACATACCTTTTGTTGATGAAGTTCCACAAGCTATCCTTAGTAGTTCTTTGTCTTTAATTGATGAACGCCGTGAAGTCTAATGCTCAACTACACAATCTATCCTAGTCCGAGACATCTATAAGTAGACTATAAATCAAGACTTATAGTTTTGATTACTAACATTGACAAACAAGCTTGAGATAACGACGCTATGAAGTTCGACCGAGCAGTGCTCTAACACAAGGCTTATTCACTTCTTCGGGACATTTTGGAAATATAATTCCATTGTCCGATTTTTTTCATAAGTATCAACTGCTCCATAAACACAAGTGATGAAGATCTTCACTTCACCTTGATTCGCTTCAACATGACACACGTTATATCTTGTTGATACTAATCTCATATCAATATTATTATGCCAGGCGATTGCTAACCCTTTTATTATTCCCACTGACGGAATGATAAACCAGTCATGAAACTTGGAGTTTTAAAAAATAAATCCATCCGAGACAGCGGAGCTTTTGTCTCGGCTAGAAACACTATATCAGGGTTATAGAATTGGTAGAGATATTGTAAATGGTCCTTTGTGAGAGGAGTTCCTATACCTGGACGTTCCAGGATAAAAGTTTCATTTTTCTAAACAAAGCTACACTACTAATGTCAGAGTGAAATTTAAAACCAGAATAATTGAAAATGAAAAGAGAAGATATGGCATTACTTAGGATGATGGGATAAAAGGAAATGCGAATATCTAATCGGATTAGAAGGAGATTGGTAATTGTGTAATAAGGGTCATGGCATTTATGAGATTAAAAAAAATCGGTAAAAGAAAAATTATGACCGGAGAAGAAACAAGGAATTATGTTCTAGAGATAACAATAATTTCTATCTTAAGAGACTATACTTGGGTACCGAAAATATCAAGTAAGGAAATAATAACCTTAATGGAAATTGTGAGAGATATCAACCGAGAAACAAGAGAAAAGTGTTAAAATTACACGAGATAAAGTCGAAGAATTGACCAGAACTAGCTAAAAATACAAGAAAGACACAACCGTAGTGCAAACAGGTTGTTAGTGTGCACAACTACAATATGTTGTATAGCAGTAAATAGATACAAAAAGTGCAGGTAATTTAACTTAAAAGCGTAAAAAAGAAGATTAATTAGGAACATGGGGGATACAGAGTATATAATACTAAATTTATATTACACAAAGCTAGATGAGCCGAAACTATGGGAATTTACAATGTAAGGAAACTTAACTACTAAACACACTAGAGAACCGAAAGTAGAGTCAATACAAATAAATAGAAAACTAAAGAGATAAGCAAGCAAGATTATAAAAAAAAAAACAAGATAAAGAGTCATAGACTCTGATGGTTTCCTACACACAAGAACACATAAGTTTTCTCGTATATCATATTTTGGGCCGTATGACTAATTGTCATTGTTTGCAACTGTTTACCCTTTTGGGACTTTGCCATCTTGATTTGCCCTGCATGCTTCTCCTCTATACCACTGATGAGGATAAGAGTTAATAGTGGTATTGTCTTCATACACATAAATGTCTTTTGCATCTTGTGCCTTAGCTCTTCGTGACAAATGCTTTGTTGGATGGTGGTTCACGTCATTATCATCGATTTCGATTATTCTTGGCTTCTTGGCAGCTGGCAATGGCAAATCCCAATAAAAGTAGGATTGCATAAGACTCCAATTTATGTAGTATGCAGTGCTATTTGCTGGAAGCTGTTGGGAAGAACCAGCTTCACTCCAAAATTCAATCTCATTAAACATATGGCCAGGCCTGTTCCTTTTGTGAATTACTTTCCACATGCAAGAGTCTGGCTTTACACCCATATTAGTATAAAAGGAAGAGGCAACAACATTTATGATATTTGGATTAGATGCTTCAACTTGATCATGATACTTCAATTTTCCACTACCTTGAATAGTATTTGCATCTTCAATTTGTTTAAGATACTCAGTACAATTTACCTCGATGTCATTGACCGAGTCTATATCTTGTCAAGGTCATGTTTTCAAATAGATGCATGTATTTCTGGATCATGGCAGGTACTTGTTGTTGGAACATGTCAGGTACATGTTGCTTTGCATCATCATATTCTTGTTATTGTGCATCAATTTGTTGCATGACAACTAGCATGGCATCTGATGCAGCTTGTTGCTCCTCAGCTTGTTGTTGTGCAATAACAAAGTGTTCACAGCTTTGAATCTTATTACCAATGAGGTTACAAAATCCACAAAAATTGTTGGGAAAGTGATGGAATTGAAAGTTAATGTCATTTATGTACCCTAACTCATTTTCTTCTTTGACATTGAATCTTAGAGGTTGCTTGAATCTAATACTGGCTCTAACTGTGATAGAATAGCTCCCACTTGCTTTCCTTACTGGATAGGAGAAATAAATTATGTCTCCCATGCAAGCCATATACCTTCTCAAGTTATTACTATTTACCTGTGTTGGGGATAAATTGTGAATTGTAATGAAGAACATCTCTTCAGAAGGGTTCCATGTTGCAAAATCCTCAGTTCTTTCCCATTTTCTGATAAAGAACAAATCACCATAAACTACTTCAGTTGCAATGGCTAGAACTCTAAGCATCTCATATTCTCTTTCAAATCTAACCAGATAGACCCACTCACTAACCATTTTTACAGATAAACCACCTTGAATCTTCCACTGAAATAGTTATGCATTTCTTAAATTCCAACTATTCCTAGGAACTGGTTCTGTGGATCTACCTAACAAACAGCTTGTCCAGAGATCTTCATTGTTCTGGAACCTAGAGGGGATAATTTTATCTAGGTTAAACTGCCTACCACTGCTCAGATTCAAGGAGATTTGTAGGTTGTTTGTGAACTGGGAAACATCACCATGCCAAACAGAAGACATGGTGATACAAGCGCTCAGCTGAAAAGCTACAGAAACTGGTTTGAGATAATTTTTGGTTATAGAGGATAAAGGTATTGATTTGTATTAAGAAGGAAGTTCTTAACAATGGTACAAAGGACATCATCAGTTTAGGTGGTTTTATAGTGGAAATTAGGGTTTATGACTGAGATTAGGTTATTAAAAAAAAATCAAAACTAGGAGCTCACAAAATCATCTTCATCAACAATTCACAGATGCAGGATGTTATTGGGGGAAAGAGTATGTAACAATAGAGAAGATAACAGGTGTATGGAATTCATGCAATTTCTTACAGAAGGCAGGAAGATAGATTAAAAAATTAATGGAAGATTAAGCAAATCTGATATTCAGAAATCGCGTGGGAAGAAAACCAAATTGATAGGAATAATTTGCATGATTACCTGACAGATTAGGGTTAAATTCAGACTCAACCGTGTGAGAGAAACTTTTCTGCAGTATGATTTCTGACCTCCACTACCATTACTCTTCTCCAAATAAAAAATTGACTTCGACCCATGAAAGCTTCTCTACCGATTTAAAGGGTAAAACTAAGTGTTTTGTGTGTTACTCTCCCATCGAGCCTCATGAACGGCCGGTTAGCCGCTCATGGAAAGGGAAGAACCACCGGTGAAGGTGAAAAAACTCGAAAAGAAACCAGTTCTACGTGTGAGAGCAAAAAGGGTTTTTCTTGGGTCCCGTGGTTTTGGTTGTTGGGGTTTGCTTAAAGGGAAAATAATCGTTTGGTCCTTTTTTAGGTGGTCCCATGTCAGTTTAGTCCTTTTGGAAAACGCCTTTACTTTTTGGTCCATAATTATTTAAAAATATAAAACAGACAAAAATAACCTTCCGTGTTAATTTTTACTTATTTTCTTGTAGCAGTTCATTTTGTGTGATGAACCATCAAAGTTCATTCTTACAAATGAAAACCTTATAAAAACCAAATTAAATCACATATGAATGAACTTCATTATTTCATTAAAATTCTACAAAAATTTCGTTGTTAAGAACAAAAAGTCAGAGTTCATTTCTGGAATGAACTCCTGATAAAAACCTACTTAAATGGTAGAAATGATATTAAATAACACCTAATTAAAGAAGTCCTTATAAATGTACATATTTACAACAATACCATTGTTTTAAAAATAGATCAAAATATTTAAAATTTAATATCTTCCAAAATATACGCCGGATTTTTATAAATTTATATATTTGAAAAGATCTTCGAATTATATACGTAACGAGTACAAATAAGAATAGCAAATTTTTACTTTACGTAATTTTTTTTACTGCTTTCAAATTTAATATTGTTAAATGAGACAAATTCATGCATGTGCATGCACATGTGTACTTACTAGTATGTAGAAAAGGAAGTTTAAAATTGAACTAGGTACACGGGCCTACGACCCGCTCAACCTTTGCTAAGAGTCGGATTAGCCGGCCGTTGCGAATTCAAAATTCCAGTTATAGCAAAGTATGTATCTCCGATCCACCAAATCGCCTTTGTTAATTGCAAAGGGTTAGTTATTGTCAGGTAAGAGTAGCGAGTGTAGAATTTTAATCTCTTCATCGAGGTTTGATATTTCAAATGTCTGGTCAGGAATTTAGAAGTTAGAGCTTCTCCAATGGAATGTGTGTGAAGGAAAAAGTCTTCATCCACATAGGATACACAACCATTTTTATAAAAAATCATCTCCAACCCATTGATATGAGGATGATATGGCAAAAAAAAAAGTTAGACATCCTCTAAGTGAACCTCTAGTTTTAGACATTCACTTAGAGGATGTCTTCCCATCCTAGTCACACTTTTATTAATAAAAATCATTAAAAACAAAAATGGAATTAATTTTAACCAATTATTCACCTACAAATAAGCAAAAGAATGATACAACACTCTATGGGTTGGAGATAAAATTTATTTTCTCCTAATATTTAGGATTTTTATACCTAGAGGATGTCTTAAAAGTGAAGCCACATAGGAAACATCCACATTTACTATTGGAGAAGCTCTTAGTATCAAATTTTTATTTTTGCGCATTGGTGATATATATTTAGATACTAAGTTCGCCTAATGTTATTTTTACTAAGTTAGTCTTCTGTCACATGGGTAGATTTATGAAAAATATATATCACCAGTGTTTTTGGTCACGACTTCCTTCACGAACAAGAGATATATACTTATCCCGGTTTCTTTTCCTAACCTAATAAGCATTGTATATTAGGTAACTCCCCCTTAATAGTTAAGGGTCACCTTATTGGGTCCATAAGGAGTGAACGACGGGTGAACGACCCAACAAAATAATGATATTCATTTTCAAGTAGAAAATACCATTAGGTCCTAAAAATAATATATTAGAGAAAGTTTGGTTCAGTTGACCGAGTAGGAAAAATATATTATAATTTGGTCCTAAAACTTATAGTTTGGTTCTAGGGTGACACCATGGATGATGTAATTGTCACTAGGTAGTGGCAAAAATACCCTTTTGGGACAATATATATAGAAAAACTCAATAGAAAATGTCTTATTTCAGATTTTACTTTTTCTCTCCTCCTGTTTTCAGATCTAGTTTCTCTCTCCATTTTTTCTTTTTTTCGTTGATGCTCATGAAAACGATGAAGAAGGATGATAATTTTTGGTTTTTTTTTCTTTTATGTAGCTCTTTTGTTGATGTTGAATATGATGATAAAGATGATGAAGATGATGAAAACGACGGAGATTTTTGTGTTTCTTTCGTCATTTATTTGTTCTTCTTCCGTTGTTGAAGAAGATGGAGATGATGAAGGCAGCGATGATTTTGTGATTCTTTCTTCTGCTCACTTTGCTTGCATACATTTGAAGATGATGTGGCGATGAATATGATGAAGACTATGAAGATTTTTATGTTATTTGGATGTATTTTCTTGATTTTGATGTTGAAGATTTTGATCTTGATTTCTTGCTCGTGTTAAAGATAAAGTTCGCTTTCTGTTAAAGACGATTATGTTTGATCTTTCTTTGACCTCACTCGCTGAAGATGACGAAGATGATGCTACTGCAGTTCATTCCAGAAATGAACTCTGGTTTATATAGGTTTTTATCAGGAGTTCATTCCAGAAATGAACTCCGACTTTTTGTTCTTAATAACGAAATTTTTGTAGAATTTTAATGAAATAATGAAGTTCATTCATATGTGATTTAATTTGGTTTTTATTAGGTTTTCATTTGTAAGAATGAACTTTGATGGTTCATCACATAGAATGAACTGCTACAAGAAAATAAGTAAAAATTAACACGAAAGGGTATTTTCGTCTGTTTTATATTTTTAAATAATTATGGACTAAACAGTAAAGGCGTTTTCCCAAAGGACTAAACTGACATGTGACCACCTAAAAAAGGACCAAACGATTATTTTTTCTTATTTTTATTGAAATTACATGACATTGTAGAGTTTAATATTTTAAACGAGGACTACTTAGTAATTTAGGGGGTCTCCTACCAAAAATACCTCTTCTCTTTATATTAGTATATAGTATATATAGTATAGTATAGTAAGATAAGATAAGATAAGATAAGATAAGATAATATAATATTAGTAATATGGAGCTATGGTCAATTGGTCACCATCTTTGCTTGTCTAGAGATCATTCACGCGGGATATGGAATTTCTTTAGGTACGTTGCAATCACTTTAACTTGCATCATTGTAGCGAAAATGCACTAGTAGTTCTTATCGCACTCTCAATTGATTCTCCACAATGAAATTTTACTCAATATATGTGGATTGATGTATCAGGATAGATAATGAGCATTTGAACAATGTGGGCAAGTATATGGCATTCAAATCAGTACCACTGCCTTTCAACTATGATGAGAACGATAACGATAAAGAGGAGTAAGATTCTCCGTCAAGCTGTGGCCGAAAAATGTGATTCACGAGGAAATGAACTAGCCATATATGATAATGCCTGCGGGGAAACCTTGGAAAGCTCTTGATTTTCCAATATGTCGGATACACAAGCCATTCATTGTCTATTGTTGTCAATAAATGTAGTTTTGATTGTAAATTAGTACGTAATTTCTGTAGCATTAGAAAGATTTCGGAGTCACACCGGGAAGAGCGAGCGAAAGCTGCAAAGTCGCTCGACCTGCTTTGTAATTATAATTTACTGCTTCACCTCATCTTCTATTTATACATACAAGCACTATTCGAATTCTTGAGACTAGTTATTCAAACCTTCAGAAGATTGTACAAAGAACATGTTTGATCTTTTGGGCGCCCAGGCAAGCAGTTTTACAAGATCATCTAGTGATGCCATTGTCTTCCCGTTGTAAAGGTACGATTCATACACTTTTGGCGTGCAGACATATGTAAAACAACAAAGTTGAAACTAATTAACAAAATTTTGCACTCTCTATTGGTGAGGCGCTCACTTTTCGCCTAGGACGTTTCATTAACTGAGGGATGCGCATCGATTGATTTGCGTGGGATTTCTGTATTAGAGATATAGATATGTAAACTGTAAATGTGTGAATAATCTGTGTCAAGTCAACTAGTCAATGTTGACTTGACCTGTGTTGTAATAATTCTGTGTGTGGCTGTTATGTTATTACAGCCATATGATTTTCTTTAAATACTCTCTGTAATAAGTCATATCTGTATTGAAAAATATCTCTCTTCAATAATATCAAGATTATTTGTTTCTCATGGTATCAGACGATCCTGAGAGTACAAATTTTATCATCTGCTAAAACTTTTCTTAATAATCTTTTGCAGAATCTTCAGAATCAAATACCTATTCAATATCTTTTTACGGTTCAATCAATTTCAACAACAACAAATATCGTTTCTTGGGTTATCAAGATCTTGTTCTTCGGTTCTTTACATACAATTTTGGGTGATTTTGGTTGATGTCATCTACAATAGTCTACACCAGAAGAAGAACTATGGCTTCTAATTCGGATTCCGCTGCTCAAATGGGTAATTTTACTTTTCCTTTCACCAATATTTCCAATTTTGTATCTACAAAATTGGGTCCAAATAATTTTCTCCCGTGGAGAGATCAAATGGAATCAATTTTAATCTCCACCGATTTGTATGGTTATGTTGGTGGTACAATTCATGAACCAGTTAAATTTGTAGACACTGATGGAGTTAGAACATTGAACCCTAGGTGGCTTCAATGGAGAAAAATAGATTGTTTTGTTACCAGTTGTATGAAAGCAACCTTTACTGATTCTATTTCTGGTGATGTCTTGGGTTTAACTACTGCTAGGGAAATTTAAGAATTTCTTGAAATTTCTTTCAAGAGTCGGTTTATGGAAAGAAAAAGTATGCTTAGGAACCAGTTGCATAATGTGAAAAAGGGTAATCTAACAATTTTGGTTTACTTACACAACATCAAGACTATAGTTGATTCTCTAGCAGCAATTGTAGAAAGAGTGAGTGATTCTGACTTGGTAATGTATGTGTTACATGGACTAGGAAGAGAGTTTGATACATTTGTTGTAGCTGCTCAGAATAGGGAAACTTCTTTCACATTTGCAGAATTAAAACCTAGACTCTTGAATCATGAGCAATGGCTCATTGATCAGCAACAAGATTCAAATCTTTGCTTTTTGATGCACAACATCCTCTTTGCTCTTTTTGGCAAAAATGGAAATAATGGTAATAATAACTACAATGGTGCTGGTAGAGGAAAATCAAGGAATAATGGAAATTTCAAACCTGGTTTCGGTTCAAATTCAAGAAATACTGGATATAGTCAGTCTCATAGTGCGAATCAGGGTGGTAGTTCTGGTCAGGGTAATGGTGGCAGAAGAGATTTCTCTACAGTGGAGTGTCAGATTTGTCGAAAGAAAGGGCATTTTGCTAGCAGGTGTTATTTTCGATATCATCCTCCAACTTTTACAAATCCTGCAAATGAACCTCAACATAATACAACTCAAGCAAGTTTTTCTACTTCTAAATGAAGATAGTCCTTATATGGGTCCTTCTACTTCTTATAATGGTACTTCTACATCAAGTGCAAGTCATTGGATCTATGACTCGAGGCTCTCACAAGATATGACTAGGTGATGAACAATTGCTACAAACTACTTCATCTTATAAAGGAAAGGAGCAGGTTCAAATTGGAAATGGTAAGTCTCTTACTATTACTTCAGTTGGTGATTCTTCTATTATTACTCCTGAATATAGTTTTAGACTTAGTAAAGTTTTGCTGGTACCTGATATGCGCTATAATTTACTATCGGTAGCAAAGTTTACTAAAGATAATTCTTGTTATTTCAAGTTTTATCCATATGGCTATGAGATTAGGGATTTATATTCTGATGTTGTTCTTGCTCATGGAAAAGTAGTTAATAACTTGTATCCAATTGTTAATATTTCTGTTCCACAATATGCTTTTTCTGCAACTTTATCTGCATCTCCTCATATTTGGCATGCTCGTCTAGGTCATCCATCAAATCAGATTCTTCAAAAACTTCACTCTGATAAGCGCATTGTTTTAAATTCTTCACTACCTTCATCATTGTGTCATCCTTGTCAGCTTGCCAAGAGTAAAAAGTTGCCTTTTCAATTGTCTGATTCTCATGAACAGAAACCATTAGCTTTAATACATTGTGATGTTTGGGGTCCCACAGTTCCATCAATTAAAGGATATAGGTATTATATTTTATTTGTGGATAATTTTAGTAGATTTCATTGGATATATCCAATGGAACTGAAGTCTGATGCCTCTCAGTGTTTTCAACATTTTAAAACTCACACAGAAAATCGGTTTTCAACAAAAATAGTGTATTTTCAAGTTGATGGTGCTGCAGAACTTGTGAAAGGACCTTTTCAAGTTTTATTGCAATCTAATGGGATCAATGTTCGTATTTCATGCCCTCAAACACCAAAACAAAACGGTTTGGCAGAACGTAAACATAGGCATATTACTGAAATGGGTAATACCCTATTGTTTAATGCTTCTTGTCCAAAAGAGTTCTGGTATGATGCTTTTCTTACTGCTTCTTATCTTATTAATCGTACTCCTACTAAAGTTCTAAATTTTAAATCTCCATTCGAAGTTTTATTTGGTGTTCATCCTGATTATAGTTTTCTTAAAACCTTTGGCATTGTTTGCTATCCTCATCTTGCTCATTCAAGAGCAGATAAACTTTCACCCAAGTATGTTAAGTGTGTTTTCATAGGTTATAGTCCACTACATAAGGGCTATAGATGCTACAATCCCATTACTAAAAATTTTTATGTTTCGCGTCATGTTGCTTTTACGAAAATAAATTTTATCATGCTTCTCTTCTAATTCTTGATTATTGCATTCTCTTGAAACTATTTCTTCTTTACCTTCTACTGATGTTGTTCCTACTAGTAAAATGGTAACTAGGTCTCAAAAAGGTATTTCAAAGCCCAAACATTTTCCAGATCATGTATCTCATCTTTCTGTTAAGCATCCTATTTATTTAAACTATACATCTTTATTGACAACTTTAACTGAGCCAAAGACTTTTAAGGAAGCAATGAAAATTCAAAGTGGCAAGTATCTATGAAAGAAGAATACACTGCCTTGAGGGATAATGATACATGGAAATATGTTGCACCTGAATCTCACATGAATATATTAGGTTGCAAATGGGTGTATAGAATCAAACAAGTTTTTGATGGTTCAATTGACCAGTTAAAGTCTAGATTAGTGGCTCGGGGTATAATCGGCAGGATGGGATTGATTTTAATGAGACTTTTAGTCCAGTTGTGAAATCTACAACATTTATAGTGGTTTTATGTTTAGCTCTTCATTATAATTGGCCCTCAAAGCAGGATGGATGTGAGTAATGCATTTTTGCATGGCTATTTAGATGAGGATGTGTATATGTCTCAACCACAAGGTTTTCTTAATCCTGATTATCCATCTCATTATGTGTGCAAACTTAAAAAGAGTTTATATGGGATTAAACAAGCTCCAAGAGCTTGGTTTCACATATTCAGCTCTTTTCTCATTCATTATGGTTTTAAGAAGTCTGTTTCAGATAATTCTATGTTTGCTAAGGTTTCTTCAAGTGGTATTCTTATTCTACTGTTATATGTGGATGATATACTGTTAACTGGTAGTTCATCTATATTGATTGCTGATCTTATTACATACTTGAAGAAAGAGTTTGCAATGAAACAATTAGGGGATTTAGCATATTTTCTGGGTATTGAAGCTGTTAGAGATAATAACTCTATTTTGTTGACACAAAAGAAGTATACATTAGAGTTATTGGAAAGAGCAAACTTATTGGATTGTAAACCATGTGATACACCAGTTGTTAAGGCAAGTAGAATTTCTATTCATGATGGTGTTAAGCTTGATAATCCTAGTTATTACAGAACACTTGTAGGAGCTCTACAATATTTAACTGTTACAAGGCCTGACATTTGCTTTGGGGTTAATTATGTTTCCCAGTTTATGCATTCTCCTTCTGATATGCACTTACAACTTGTTAAGAGGATTTTGAGGTATTTGAAAGGTACAGTTGGCATGGGAATTACTTTAAGAAAGAGTGATATTACAAGTCTTAAAGCATATAATGATTCAGATTGGGCAGGATGTCCATACACAAGAAGGTCTACTTCAGGTTTTGCTGTTTTTTTAGGATCAAATTTGGTTTCCTGGTCATCTAAAAAGCAACCTACAGTGTCTAAGTCCTCTCCGTGTTGAATATAAGTGTCTCTCTGCTATTTCTTCTTTGAATTAAAATGGTTCACATATTTCTTTGAATGATTTACATATTCTTGTTAAGAATGTGTTGTTATTATGTGATAATACAAGTGCTTTATCCTTGGCTTCTAATCCTGTCTTTCATGCAGGACAAAGCATATAGAAATTGATATCACACTTTGTTAGAGAGCTTGTTGAAGATGGTTTTTACAACTCAAAGCACATTGCCTCGGAAGATCGTTTAGCAAATTTTTACAAAGGGCTTATGCTTACTTTCTCCAAACTTTTGACAAAGAACTATTGGGTTCTTCTTCTTGATGTTTTCTTGACTTGTTCTTGATTCAGATTGCGAGATGTTTCTTTTTCTTAGTGTATAGTTTGCCAACTGCTTCGTGGTTTTCGATGTCAGTTGCGGGGAGTATTAGAGATATAGATATGTAACCAGTAAATGTGTGAATAATCTGTGTCAAGTCAACTAGTCAATGTTGACTTGACCTGTGTTGTAATAATTCTGTGTGTGGCTGTTATGTTATTACATCCATATGATTGTCTTTAAATACTCTCTGTAATAAGTCATATTTGTATTGGAAAATATCTCTCTTCAATAATATCAAGATTATTTGTTTCTCATTTTGAATGTAACATAGAAACCATGGATTTAGCCAAACTATCCATTGTAGATTAATCTCATTGTAGCTGAGAGAGTGAGAGTTTTGTCCAACTTATACCTGATTAGAGATTTAGCAAAGAAAAACACACAATGCCCAGGATATGTTCATTTACCAATTTGGAAAATGGGTTCATTTAGGTTAGTCCCAGGGTTTTGTAGTCATGTTGAGTCCAAAGATGTGTTCAGCCATTTCTGTGAAGGATTAATCAAGCTCAGTGAAAGAAGGAGAAGAAAACAACTGTTTATGTTTGAATGATGCATTTCAAGTAGACGACAGTTGTGGTCTTCACATATTAAGACTCTAACATAGTGTTAAAGTATAACTAGCTAGCCCTTGATAAACAAAATGGCCCATTAGCTCAGTTGGTTAGAGCGTCGTGCTAATAACGCGAAGGTCGCAGGTTCGAGACCTGCATGGGCCAATTTCTTAACATTTTTTCTGTATTTTTTTTTTTTTCATGATCAAATCAGAACGTCCATTTTGGTGTCTGGTTTTGTAGTCTTTTAGACTTGTAGTAACAGCATCATACATGTCAGTGACCAGAGCTGTTTCAGCATCATACGTCAAGATTCACGAATAATTTTTGGGTTGTGTCCTTTGTATTCTCTGAAAAAATTGATATCTAATAGTTTGCTGCTTTTTTCGTAGAGTTGAGGGTTCCAGATCAGGGAATGGTGACCAGAGCTGTTTTAACCACACCTGCTAAACTCTGCCATGTTTCTCAATCAAATTCATTTGAACCAAACGAAGAGAAACAACAAAATACACACGTTCATCGTTTCCCGTTAAAACGTAGTTACAAACATTGTCAATGGTGGTCTATTAGAGTATGTTATATTTACAAGTTCGATAAACAAAAACAGAAACAGTAGTAACGGGTTAGTACGCTTACAAGCATGTCATAAGTTTTTTCTTTCCAGCTGACTGATCCACATCTTGTATCCACAAGAAGAACCCCAAAGAAGATTACTGTAGATGGGGTACCGTTAATGCATTTGGGGGCAAAGTGAAAGTTTTCAATATAGGTAGACCAGCGCATTTTCCCCAACTTATAGTAGTACTGATATCAGGTTCACCAGCAGGAACAGGCAGATGAAGCTTTATTCCATTTGTCATTCGCGTCATTGCTCTTTCAACTGCTCCCTCAATTTTCTGGAGTGCTACTGGATCTTTTGCGAAGTCAAATCCATTACTCTTTAACTCAGAAACAATGATTTCCAGGACGTGCTTATCACAGCTTGTAATTTTTTCCTGGGAAGAGAGGCGAAATAAGCACAGGTTAGGAGTAGAAAATCGAAACATCACATAAAACTGTCTCAGATAGAGCATATATTAACATACCCAAATACGAATTTCAAATAATTTATCAAGATAGATATTGATGCGTGAGTCATTGCCACTGGGGAAAGACGCTTCAGTTTTTGAAATATGATGAATCTTGCAGTCTAAATTTAGAGCATCAGCTGCACTATCCATTATACTTCTTATACGTTCTTTGAAAAATGAAGCTTCTACAAAACAAATATCTGATACTCTTTTTTCAATGATTGACTCTGCAGCCTCCTTAACTCGCATAAGATAGGAGTAACAAAAGTCGTTCAATTTATAATAACTCCCTTATCTCCATATCTGATTCGAAGGATGTATCCCCTGTGGGAATCTCAAGTACCTTTCTTATTAAGGGCCTTCTGCCATCTTGGGACTTGTCATTCGAGCAAACATACTTGAAAACTACCTTTGTTAGGTTGGACTCCGGAAGTTTCTTGGTTTGGTTCTGTTAAATAGTATCATAATACAACAAGAAAAACATAAAATCAGAATTTATGATTCTTGACGACAAAACAATTCAGAAGGGGGAAAAAAACAACTAACCTGCGCAACTGGATCACTGTGATATGGATTTGAGCTGAAGAAGAAAGAAAGATATAAAATCAACTTCACGAAAAAAGAAGTTGCAGTAACATTCATGGCAAAGGGAAAGAATCATAATCACCAGTAAGCTCTACTACTACCCAAACTTGTGAACGGTTTGCTCAATAGTGAACTGGTCCGTGGGATGTTAACATTCCTAAACACCTGAATACAGAACACCAAACGAAAAGCAAAAAATCACAAACACTTACAAACATGCATTGAAATTATAGAATTAAAATGAGATACAAAATCAATTTATATTCTCACATGTAGAAGGGCGACCAGAACACCAGTCAATTCAAGCTAGATCATGTACTCATTAATTACTAGAAATGCGTCCATAGTTCAGGACATAGTCGCAAAAACTGCATTACTTCAACAAATGAGCAAAATGAACTGCATTACTTCAAAGAATGAGCAAAAACAAGCTCACTCCATACGTTCACCATCCAAATACGAAGTAACTCCATTCAAAACACAAAGATGCCTGCCAAAACAAGAAGCCTCTCTAGTGGGAACTTATAAAACCATACCAGACAAGAGATAATCCCTAACCAAGCCGTAATTGCATAGTTGCTACAAGTCACGGCGAGCTTATCGAATCAGTATAGCTTCCCGTTAGAGAAATTGATTGTTTGTGTAGTCATAGATTTTGAACCAAATGAAAAACTAATGCTGTTCCACTACCCGCAAAAGGGGGAATCGATTCCATTGAACCATCTATTGATGTAGCCACAGCACGCAAGCCTCACAAGCATAGGAGTATTTGGTAACTTTAAACTCTCTATCCTGGTTCTAGGAACTGGAAAGAGCACTCAATTCACTGAACAAAGAGATAATAAATCCCTAAAAAAAAAAAAAAAAAAAAAGCCCAATTCTGATAATTGCTAAACTTTGTCCCACTAATTGATGCTTCAGAACTCAAAACAAGGGTACAGTAATTACTGAAATGTCTATGTACACATAAGCAACTTGACAATCCCTACCCTAAGAACTGAAATCTAAGAGCAAAAGTACTGAATCCCCAAATTGGAACAAAATAAATTGTTCAAGGATCATGTTATAAGTTTGAAGAACATCAATAACACCAAAAAAAAAGGTTTTTGAGTAGAGAACTTACATATTCATAAGAAGAAGAAGAAATGGAAGGCTGACCACGACGAGTAAAAGCTTTAAGCAATACAGAAATCGCCATTGGTAATACCAGTGACTTTGTAGGGTCTTATTAAGAAGATGGAGATTGGAGAAAGGGGTTTAGGAGGTAAAGGAGGAGGGTTTTCATAGGAAGGTGCTGAATTTTGAAAAAGGACACTGTAGAACAGGCATGGCGACAAGATTTCATCCGCAAACAAAATTATTTTCAAAAATCCAGTGGGTAAAAGAAGGGAAATATTGGTTTCTGAAAGCGGTGCCATAATAAACTTAGAAAGTAACATCCGTCGGCTACCTAAAGTTATCAAGCCTGTACCGGGGCGGCATGGTTTATTAGAGGGTGGCATTGAAATAGGACAAAAAGGGTCATTACATGATAATTCAAGTATCCCATATCAAAAAAAAAAAAATCTGGAAATGACAAATTAACCCTCATAATTGATAACCTAGTTTAGTGATGATAATCGAGTTTAGTGTTAATGATTATTAATTTCACTTATATTAACTCAAAATCAAAACCAAAATCAGAAGTTTAGAGTTAAAAAAAAAAAAAATTAAGAGGAGAAGGTCAATCTCAATCAATTGAAGAAATTAACCAACAAAATGAAGAACCATGACCTGAAAATGACCGGGTATACTTCTAAATTAGTCCCAACCAGCTTTTTGTTGCTCAAAGTTATCTAAAGTGCGTAAAAAAATCAAATTTTTTTTACATTTTTAGAGCTAATTACGGTTGGAATTTTGCTCATAACCAACCAGTAAATCAAGTTACGGTTCGTAAAAAAGATGAACTACCAACCCAATGGTTAAATTTGAAGAAAACCCAATCGTAAAACCATTACGGTTGGTAACCAAATGCTCGATCTGAACAGTAACTCACTACTGGTTGGTAACCAAATGCTCGATACCAATCAGAATCGAGTTACGTTGGTAACAAATGTCGATACCAAAGTGAATCGAAGTTCTGTTCGTCAAACTAAAAATGGTTACCAACCGTAATCAAGAAAATTCTCGGAATATAAGAACATACTATTTGGTAATTGAACTATTACCAATCGTAATATTACCAACATCAAAATCTCCAGTTACGGTTAGTAATTGAGTTAAAATCAACTGTAACTCACATAAACCCAGAAATTTCAATTTCAATTTTCATCTAAGACCCTAATTTTTGATAGAAATTAAACTTAAATCGAACAACATAAACCAAATCGTAACTGGGTTTTCAAAACATACCTCATATAAGTCATTACACTACACTTTGATTAATTTTCGAATCGTCAATTAATCGAAGACGATGAAATTTTTGAGTTTTAATGGAGGTTAGGTTGATGGGAGGAGGAGAAGAGAAGAAGAAAGAACACAAATTTTCAATTTAGCTTTGATTTAGGTTAAAAAATAGGAGGGTAATCTAGTCAATTTACACCCTCTATAGGACATTCCCTAACCAACTAGAGGGACATTACTATCACACCGCGCCCCTCTAATAAACCATGCCTCCCCTATAACAGGCTTTGAAAGTTATTCACTGTCTAGGGCATTTTTTGAGCAATTTATTTTGTCCATGAGCATGACTTTCCTTTTTTGATGTTTGCATTTTTATTGACAAAAAAATTATGTTATAATTTGACGTGGGTATATGGTATCCATATAGTCATGATACAGAAGTTGACTGATAAAAATTGTGATTGCCTGGTTCCATATTTTGATTGAGAGTTTACCCGTTTGACTTCCATCTGCTACTTGGTTTTCTTCTCTGTAGTTGTGTTGGATAGCGACATGGAATCACAAATTATATTATTTATTTCTTCAATCATCCCCGTGATATGCCAGGGGGAGGGGAGCATGGGAAGTGATGAACCGTAAAACGACAAAAGGTTCTTTGAGTCCGTCTCAAAGAGAACTTTTGTCAATTGCCTTTCTGTTTCTATTCTTGAAGCCAAAAGTAGAGCCCAAGTTTCGTGAGTTAAGGATGGTCGTAATTCCTAGAGGTTGAGCTAAGGACATTCGATTCGTGCGTCGTAGTCCCCGCAAATGAAACTCGCACCCGCATAACCCGGATGACCACGGCTGGCCCGTCTGTGTTAATATTGATCTAGTTAATGTTTGGATTAGATCATCCGCCGAGATTGTTGTAATCTTTTGGCACCTCTTGGGTGATTAAGTATTGTTGAATCTCCTGGTAGGATCAAGGTAAGGAATCTAGCCGAAAAAAATTCTTGCACATTTGTTGCTTTAAACAACTTACATTTTAAGGAAATTGGGAATTTGACTACTACAAACTTCCAAACTAAATTAGATGAGGAAGTTGGCAAATTGAATACTAAGTTAGGTTCACCCAGATTGAACTATCATTATCGATACGCGGCATAAAAGTCACTTGACTAGTCAATAGTTATTGACCTACTTTATGATTATTACAATTTGATTTGTTTTCTGTTTTTCATCAAATTTTTTTCATTTTGGTTTTCTCAGGTGAGATCTTCTCCGTCTTCTAAGCCTGAAAAATTTATGGGCTTGTCTGAGAGAAACTTAGGTTTATGCACTTATATACTCAAGGTTAATTTGGTCCTTAGTTTCTATTAAAAAGATATTTAATTTGGGACTTAGGGCATAAATATCTCCAGGAGCTTGCTTTTATGGGTAACCCATGGTTGGGGCCCGAGCCTAATTTTCTCGTTTTCCTTCAGGCACACTCCAAAAAAAAAGGAAAAAGTAAAGAAAATAAAAGAAGTAAGCGCATCCCAGTAAATGTATTCGTGTCAAAATTATCCAAATGAATAAAATTTAATTTAGCATCGACAGTACACCGCATATCATATCATCCCAACAAATAATATCTAATTGGTTATCGTCATTACAAAAGAGTCTGCCAAGTAAACTTATTAAAAAACTGACATGAAGAAGAAAAACACTGATTAAATTATAAATTTAGTACCATAGAGAGGAAAACAAGTCTCCCGGGATAAGGGCAAGTGAAAAACGTGTGGAAGCGCCTAGATTCATCATGCGAAGATTTAACCTGTTGAGGCGAATATACAATTTCGCAATCCCTTCCCAGTCGATCAAAAACTACACAACAATTAAATGTTAATACATGTTTCTCAATCTTTTTATGAGTATTATCATGAGCAATATCGTTCTCGAATTCCTTTGCACACCGAGGACCTGAAATCTTGGCAAGCCCAGCACAAGCACTAAACCTATATTCATCATACGGTGTCAGCTCAGCTGATATTAGAGGTTGCCCATCGGTGACATCCATAAAGTGAGCAAAAACATCTTCCGTTGTAAACATGGTACTGATAATAGTTGTCATGATCACAACGAACACCAACTTGTTCTTCATCATGCTAACGGCAAATTATATTTTTTGTATCTTACTAATCGAATTGTGTACTTGTGTTTCGGTTGTTGTTGCTTATATAACTGTTGATGGTGGATTTTAAACAAAGGGTAAAATCGTAAAACCCCAAATAACCTAATGTCACCGATGAAACATTTATTAGAACATTTAATGCATGTAGTCGTAATTAATAGGGGGTATTTTTAAAATTAGGGTTACAACGAACAAAACCCTAATTCCCTCCGTGCCAATGGCAAATCATGCCACCACACCAAGCCCAAGCTAGCCGCGCCATGCCAAACGCACTCTGCCTTTGGCCCTAACTATGCTAGTCACACCAAACGCGCCAAAGCATGCCAACCATGCTAGCCGCACCTCCGTGCCAATGGAAAATCATGCCAGCCACGCCTAGCCCAAGCTAGCCGCACCTCTGTGCCAATGGCAAATCATGCCAGCCACACCAAACGCGCCAAAGCATGCCAACCATGCTAGCCGCACCTCTGTGCCAATGTCAAATCATGCTGCCCACACCTAGCCTGTGCTAGCCGCCCCTCGTGCCAATGGCAAATCATGCCCGCCACACCAAACGCGCCAAAGCATGCCAACCATGCTAGCCGCACCTCATGTGCCAATGGCAAATCATTCCAGCCACACCTAGCCCAAGCTAGCCGCACCTCTGTGCCAATGGCAAATTGATAGACGCATTTATGTGTCTAATATAATCTCAATTATGTATATTGTTAGTATTCGATTTTGTGCTTATTTTGCTATTTTATGTATTTGTAGGTGTTTTTGGATAAATAAGCTTTTGCGGGAAAATTGGCTCGAAAAGTGGTATTTGCGTCGTGGGAGAAAATTACTATTCGGACTCTCATTTTGGATAAGGTGACCAAATTACTAAGGGGTGACCAATTGCTATTCGCACCCGGATCGGGATAAGGGGCACTCATCCCCTAGCTTTTGAAAATTCAAATTTGGCCGCAAAAGTTATTTTCACGCTGCGAGATTTAGGGTTGATAATTGGAGCTCTTTCAGTGGAGATTCAACTCGAGATTTTTATGGGTGGACTTCATAGCTAAACAGGCCTGGTACTTGTGTTTGGATCGACTACATTTGGCTGGACAATCGGGAATTCGTTAAACAAAGGGAAAAGAAAGTTTCCCGGGATAGTTTGGTTGAAAGTTACGTGCCGGATTGGAGAGAATATTGCGGTTTTGATTCCCGCCAGACCGACACGTATTTAGAAAGAGTTTGGGCAAATTTAGAAGACGCGTAAGAGAAAAGAAAGGAATAAAAGCCGTAACTTGGCCGTGAAGAAAAGGGAGGAGAATCGAGGATTTCTTGGGGTTTTTACCGACCCTGAGGTGTATATAAGAGCTGCTACGAGTCCAACAGGGGGAGTCGAGTATTTGGGGGTCGATACGGAGGATTAGGAAGGCGGCAGAGTCGAATTGCAGAGCTGCAGCAGCAGCAGGTGAAGAAGAAGAGAAAGGGTTGCAGACGACGCTACAAAACTGTCGTTCTCAAGAACCCTAATTGAAGAACATTGGACCAACGCCGGGCAGTCTTAAATTCAACAGCAGAACCTTAGTATCGTTTAAGAGGGAGACTTATTCTTCTCAGAATGACAGTTTGTAACGCCTTTTCAGCGTTGCAACCGCCTGAGTTATTATCTTCTCTTGTTTTCACACTTTTGAGCTATGAACACCTATTTTGAGCACGTGAATAACATGAGGAGCTAAACCCCAATACTGGGATAATGGAGGAAGCCATTTTTCATGCATGTGGTAATTCTATTAATTCTTTTATGACTTATTGCATTGATTTTTAATCGTATCTTATGATTTTTATTGAATGTTTGTGATTTCAATTGATGGGTCATGCTTTCTTAAGTGTTTTGATGTCTCATGCTTTAGATATACAATCATTACTTTCAAAATCTACTTTGCAATGAATCGAGTCAATATTTTATTATTTGAGCTATAAATGTCTAGAATTATTAGTTGAACTACATGAATGCAAGAATTGGTGGAATCCCGAGTCTCAGTAATCTCTCGATATCGTGACAAATTTGTGAATATATTTTCTTTGTTTTTAGTATTTTCTGAAACCAAATCTTTACAAGTCTGAGAGGAACGACATCTTATTTACCACTTTACTACAACTTTCAAAATCACATCAATTTTTGGCGCCGCCGACGCGGACTTGTATTTAGGTTTTAGGTTTTAGAGTTATTTCTATTTTTATTTTATTTTTATATTTTTTGTTCTTTTTTACTCCTTTGGTATTTTTCGATTCTTTTCAGATTTGGAGCGAAGCTACAAGGAAACAAAAAGTGCTATAAAAGGAAAGCATCGCCAAAGAAGGAAAGAAAAGAGGAATCTGAAAGGAGTGAAGAAGAAGATTTTGTATATAGTTATTTTGTTTTTTTTTTTAGAAATTGTAAATAGGGTTGTATTTTTGTAATTTTTCTTTTTCTTTTTGGGACACTTTTTGGACTTTATTTTTTTTTTTTTTTTGGACTGGACATTATTTTAAAACCCTAAGGAAGGGTTAAAAATTAAATATAAACTGTTTGCAGGGAAGGACGGCGATTCGTCATCGTCTCGGCCCCTCGGAAGTTCGTATTAATCGACATCTGAGAGTCGGTGGCCCGAGTCGACTTCAACGGTTCATCGCCCGTCTCGGTACGGAGGTAAGACTCTATCCACCCACGAATCCCTGTCGATGGGTTTAATTTTTGTGTGACAACTCACACCTCTGCAAGGAATAGAATGTCGAACCGGGTATAATAATAGCCAATACAACGAATATCCGATCGAAGTTTCAAACTCGACGTTACTAATTTGACCATAATTTGAATAGTGGTTGGGAACATGACCTTTTGAAGGTTATGGTCCATACCATGGTGAGCCCAATTACTATCCTTATTCCCACCGGTCATACGAGCAAAATTCCTCTCTATTAGAGTCCGCACGTAAGTTAGCTGAGTCAGCACAAAAGATACTTAAGTCGACATGTAGTTCAGATGAGATGAATGACTTAGTTATGGACGATGGCAATACAACGTGTGAACCTTCTTTCCTAGATAAAATCAGGAAGTCATGTGAATCGACTCAGAAAATGCTGTTAGAGGCCCAGGAAAGAAATGCTCAAGATAGTTTTAATTTCCAATATAGTGTTTCCAATAGTACCTTTGAAAATGAAGATAGTTATTTGCATAATCAAGATGACGAGGTTAGAATTGGTAACACTACTTTAGATAAGGTTCAACCATTTTCATGTTATTATAACGATGATTATGATGAGGATAGTGTTGATGAAGAATCAAAATATTTAGGCATAGTGATCAGAATTTGCTACTCCAATTGAGCTTTACAATGATAATATTATTTCTAGTTCAAATCCAAATAATTTTAATAATTATTTACCTATTCAAAAGGACGAGGATTTGAATAGAGATACCACCGTTTTAGACGATGTAGATTTTCCTTATGATTACGAAGCCGATTATGGTTTAGAGGAACGAGTTTCTTCTGAGAACATTGTTTTAGAGTCTAACGATTTAGAAACATTAGTGTTAGACAAAGAAGATGAACTCGTAGAGCTTTCAAATATGATGAGTAAGGATGCACCTTAGATTATAACTTAGAAGAAGCAATTGACCATTTTCAGGATTCCGATGATCTAGAAATTAGGGAAATTGTAGATAGTCTTATCTAGAGACACCCAAAACTCTAAGTTTGGGGGTGATTATCATTCTCCTCGTGCTTTACCTTTAGCTCTTGTAGAGATCCCTCACTTGGGACTTGATATATGTGCCTCAACCATTGAGCAGATTGCCTTCATACTAGTTCTCCGTAACCTAATAATGTCCATGAAGAAGTTAGGTTGTTAGAAACCCATCCTCCGGTTGATGTGGTTTATCCAAAGCTATGATACCCAGATTTGACTTTGTTTTCCCACCAAATATTTTTCAACCAATTGTGGGAATGTATGAGTTTAAAATGTGTCGGTTATTAAGTTCGAGACCAAACCTAATTATTTTAGGAGAATAGAAACGACACATTTGCTTAAGATTGACCGCCGTTCATTGTGGTCAATTGTGTGAGTCAAAACTGATTGACTTTAAGGATCCGCAATTATTCGTGTTATTATTATGTGCTTCTAAGTTCTTATTTGAGTTTTCTGACTTTAAAACCCTGGTAGGATCTTGGCTTTGAGGAATTCCAAAGACATGGAAATATTTTATTTGGACCCAGTTATAAACCCGAACCCGAACCATGACTAGATGTAGTTGTCTTAAACAAGAAACTAGACAAGGGAGTGCATTATTTGTTAATTTTCTTGGCATGTTGCGATTCCTTTTACTTGTGATAGCTTTCTATTTGGTTTTGATGTTTAAATTTGACTATTACTTTATGATTTTATGAGGTGACTAATCCTTTCTTAGTCCGGTCATTTAAGACTTTAAACTTAGCACTTCTTGGGAGGTAACCCAATATTCATGCGACACGGTAATATCTTTCCTTAACTCTTTTACTTCAAATGGTAACAGTTTCTCCTTGTTCATGCTTTTAATTTTATCTTTAGAACATTGAGGACAATGTTAGATTTAAGTTTGGGGGTATGGGAGAAACTTTTTAGTTGCATTGATAAACTCCAGAGCCTAAAAATTTATGCGTATTAAGGATGGCACTAACCAATCTAAGTGGATGGAAGCATTTTGGTTGTAGGAGTTGAGGAACCAATCTGATTAGATGGAAACATCTAAAGAGTCTATTCATAAAAGCAAGAGCTCGGTGTGTTAGAAATAACATGATAGTTTCACCAATCTCGGTGAGTCCTTTTCACTTCGTTTTTATTTTTATTTTGTTTTTAAACTATGTTTCTCTAAGTGATTTGGTGGGGCCCACGAATCAAGTTGTTACCGATGCTAGGTGAATTAGAGTGATTGAGATACCACAAAAAAAAAAAAAAAAAGAAAATTGAGACCAGACCATCTGACCAACCGGAATAAATTCAATAAAGTCGACCACCGGAACCCTTGTATATGCCAGTTGTGTTGACCTAGAGTTAGGTTTATCGACCACCGGTTCCCTTGTATATGCCGGTGTGTTGATATTAGTCGACCGGTATCTGGGTCCATTAGGATAGGTTCATTTTGAGTGAGGCCTTCAGACAGAATATGGGAAACACCAATCACTTAGTAAACATCAAAACTATCTATGTTTTTCTCTATATCCATCTTCTTGATCTATCCATGTGATTAGTTTTGACTCCTGGGTATTGATGTCCATAGTGTGACTATCTGAGTAGAGCTCGTGACTTATATATAAATTTTAGTATGCTTGAGTGCAAACTCGTGTACAACAATTGGAATTTCGCATCGTGGTACTTCCTCCCGTAGTCAATAAGTATGCCAACTAAGGAGATTCTTTAGTGCCTTCCAAGGTTCTCGCGTAGATAGTTAGAGTCCTGGAGTGTAAAGGTTTTGTGGATATATCTCTCAAACCCTCCCGAGACTATAACTCTGGCCACTAGGCCACCTAGGGTTTAAAGGCTTGTTGCATACGCTAAATGCAATCGACGATGCCTGCGACGTTGAGTTAGGATTTTATTTTGTAGATTTGATTTGCCTAGACTAGCAAATAATAAGTTTGGGGGTATTTGATAGACGCATTTATGTGTCTAATATAATCTCAATTATGTATATTGTTAGTATTCGATTTTGTGCTTATTTTGCTATTTTATGTATTTGTAGGTGTTTTTGGATAAATAAGCTTTTGCGGGAAAATTGGCTCGAAAAGTGGTATTTGCGCTCGTGGAGAAAATTACTATTAGGAATCTCATTTTGGATAAGGGGTGACCAAATTACTAAGGGGTGACCAATTGCTATTCGCACCAAGGACCGGATAAGGGGCACTCATCCCCTAGCTTTTGAAAATTCAAATTTGGCGGCAAAAGTTATTTTCACGCCGCAGATTTAGGGTTGGATAATTGGAGCTCTTTCAGGAGATTCAACTCGAGATTTTTATGGCCGGACTTCTCATAGCTAAACAGTTTCGGTACTTGTGTTTGGATTGACTACATTTACCGGACAATCGGGAATTCGTTAAACAGGGAAAAGAAAGTTTCCAGGGATAGTTTGGTTGAAAGTTACGTGCCGTATTGGAGAGAATATTGCGGTTTGATTCCGCCAGGACTGGACATCAGTATTTAGTAGAGTTTGGGCAAATTTAGAAGACGCGTAAGAGAAAAAGAAAGGAATAAAAGCCGTAATTTGGCCGTGAAGAAAAGGGAGGAGAATCGAGGATTTCTTGGGGTTTTTACCGACCCCGAGGTGTATATAAGAGTCGCTACGAGTCCAACAGTAGGAGTCGAGTATTTGGGGGTCGATACGGAGGATTAGAAATGGCAGAGTCGGTGCGAGCTGCACCAGCAGCAGTGAAGAAGAAGAGAAAGGGTTGCGTACGACGCTACAAAACCTGCCGTTCTCAAGAACCCTAATTGAAGAACATTGGACCAACTCCGGCGGTCTTAAAATTCAACAATGAGAACCTTAGTATCGTTTAAGAGGGAGACTTAGAGAAAGCGTTGCAACTGCTGAACAGTTATTATCTTTCTCTTTGTTTTTCACACTTTTGAGCTATGAACACCTATTTTGAGCACGTGAATAACATGAGGAGCTAAACCCCAATACCGGGATAATGGAGGAAGCCATTTTTTTCATGCATGTGGTAATTCTATTAATTCTTTTATGACTTATTGCATTGATTTTTAATCGTATCTTATGATTTTTATTGAATGATTGTGATTTCAATTGATGGGTCATGCTTTCTTAAGTGTTTTGATGTCTCATGCTTTAGATATACAATCATTACTTTCAAAATCTACTTTCGTGCAATGAATCGAGTCAATATTTTATTATTTGAGCTATAAATGTCTAGAATTATTAGTTGAACTACATGAATGCAAGAATTGGTGGAATCCCCGAGTCTCGATAATCTCTCGATATCGTGACAAATTTGTGAATATATTTTCTTTGTTTTTAGTATTTTCTGAAACCAAATCTTTACAAGTCTGAGAGGAACGACATCTTATTTACCACTTTACTACAACTTTCAAAATCACATCACAAATCATGCCAGCCACACCAAACGCGCCAAAGCATGCCAACCATGCTAGCCGCACCTCCGTGCCAATGGCAATCATGCAGCCACACCTTGCCCAAGCTAGCCGCGCCATGCCAAACACACTCGCCTGGGCCCTAGCTACGCCGGGTCACGCCACGCCAAGCGAAACACCCTTACCTTGGCCCTAACCGCGCCATGCCAAAGTAGCGCCCGCACCTAGGCTTGCAAAACCGTGCAACTTAGGCCACCACACGCATGCCATTGGCACATGCCAACACGCCGCTGGTAGCTTTTCTCACTGGGCGTGGCCCTAATGGCCGAGCATGCCGTTGGCACATGCCAACACGTTCGCCGGTAGCTTTTATCACTGGGCGTGGCCCTAATGGTCGAGCATGCCGTTGGCACATGCCAACACGCCGCTGGTAGCTTTTCTCACCCGGGCGTGGCCCTAATAGCCGATCATGCCATTGGCACATGCCAACACCGCTCACTGGTAGCTTTTCTCACCAGGGCGTGGCCCTAATGGCCGAGCATGCCATTGGCACATGCCAACACGCTCGCTGGTAGCTTTCTCACCAGGGCGTGGCCCTAATGGCCGAGCATGCCATTGGCACATGCCAACACGCTCGCTGGTAGCTTTTCTCACAGGGCGTGGCCCTAATGGCCGAGCATGCCATTGGCACATGCCAACACGCTCGCTGATAGCTTTTCTCACCAGGGCGTGGCCCTAATGGTCGAGCATGCCATTGGCACATGCCAACACGCTCGCTGGTAGCTTTTCTTACCAGGCCATGATCCAAATTGGCCACGCATGCCATTGGCACATGCCAAACACGCACGCTGGCAGCCCAACTTGCAAGTTGTGTAACCTAAGCCAACTTGGCCGTACGCGCCATTGGCACATGCCACACACGCCACTAGCAGCTGTATGCATTGCCACTTACACTCAACGTACAACCTACCACCAAGGCATTCCACACATGCCATTTGCACATGCCACACACACCACTAGCAGCTCTGGCATTTCCACTTGCGCTCGAGGTGTAACCCGCAACAAAGGCATTCCGCACATGCAATTGGCACATGCCACACGCGCCCCTAGTAGCGTCACTTGCACTCAAGGTGCAACCAATACTCGAGACATCAACACAAACTGGGGGATGCTTTCCAGTGGTCTTGGTTTGGCGGTCAAACTTAAAAGCGACATTACGCTCACATAAGAAAGCGTGAATAGGAATAAAGCGGTCAAATAAATGAGGAAATAATGGTGAAAACGTTTTCACCATAAACACCTTACGCTACCACCTCCTCCCATTATTTCACCCTTTACTCTCTTCCTTCATGAAACGTTTAATCTCGACTTGTATAAATAGGTCTTACCTATTTCATACAACAGGTCTCGGTCAGAGAAAATACAACACTCTCGTAAAAGACAACTTTGTAAGCTCTCCAAAAAGCTTTCATCTTGCAAGCTTCCTAAGATTTCACTTTCTCGATACAAGTCGAGACACTACTCTCCTGCACTATTCTCGGGTCTCAACACCTTTCAGAAATCAACCCTTCTCCTCTACTTTGTGACCAGGAACAAGTCCGGAACGGCCATTTCTTGGTTTAGGCCGGACTTGTACAGATTGATCTCGAATCTAGAAAGTGCTCACGTGCGTACATTTGTTTAGGGTTTAAACCAGTTTCTCACTCACCTACCGAATTTACCAAAATCGGCGGTAACGATTTTTACCCATAAACAATTGGCGACCACAGTGGGAGGATTGATCTATCGATTACAATACCAACTCTGACTCCCGATTTCGTTTCCCGAACGTTAAATCCCAACATGGTGGAACTCGATCCGGAGCGGCTGCCGAGAATACGGCAAAGACAGTAACACACCCCGATGTTAGCGTCTCTCCCAATAACGTTGTTGCATCACCCGCCGACTACGATAACATCAAATGCACTCCCTCAAGCGTAACACCGCCAATCACCAGGGCGAGAGCCGCCTCCTCAGTGTCTCCGCACAACCCTCTAATCACGGCAACGAAAATATCTCTTCTGGGTGTCACGCCACCAATCACCAGGCCAGAGCCGCCACTACGGCCCCTAATGCTTCGTCTAGCATGGTGCCTCCGACCACAACTAAGGCTCCAACTACCCGCCGACGGGCGAGAGACCGTGAGGGACCAGAGGAAGTCGTCCTTATGTCACCATCGCTGATTTGATGGAACGACAGGAGATGCTCGCCAGAGCCTGCATTAGCAGATATGGTTTCAACGCGGAAGGGAGGTACTCGTTTTTCTCAAGACCCTGACAGAGCGACTACCACGTGATTCGCATCCTCCAGAGCCGCCGAGGAACGATCCAACAACCCCGACGCCAAGCACACTCGGCGGAGCACGCTCCACGTTGAGGAAGCTCGCGCTAGAATCCCGTTTTGAAAGAAATCAGCCGCCCAACTTCGTCACGCGAGAAGATATGGAACAACTTCTCCGCAACCGAATCAAAAATGATGAGTTGGATTTGCATCATCACCAACCCCATTACCCATCCGAAATGCAGAGAATCCCTCTCCCAAGGGGGTACTCTTCTCCTTAATTTACCCTGTACGATGGTACCGGGAATGCACATGAGCATGTATCCCATTTCCTGGAATCCCTAGGTGAACATGAATATAATCACGTTCTTCGTTTAAGGGAATTCTCAAAATCGCTTACTGGAAGGGCATATACATGGTACAACAACATCCCACCGAACAGCATTCCCAACTGGAGTAGCATGGTCACCGCGTTTACAAGAAATACTTTTTCGTGTCTCGAACAAGTTACTTTCCTAGGACACTAAGAATGTACCATTGGGATAACGAACATCCGAATGATTTCGTCAAAAGGTTCAGGGTTCAAGCACTCGACTGTCACGACCCAAACGTGACCGAGCAACAACTGGTGAACACATGCATCAATGGTATGGTTCCAATTTACCGCGCCCTGCTAGAAAACTTACGCTTTCCAAACGTTCTCCGAACTCCATGAAGCCGCCGCACGATCCGCAACAACAACACCAAAGATTACCGGAAAGAGCTAGGCCAACTCGAACCGAAACACGCGTGAAACTCGTGGGAGTAGACGCCTCATCAGCAAGCACTTTAATGCCGGCTCATCCTCCGTGAACATAGTAAACGAAAGGGGAAAAAGGAAAGCCCCAACTACGAGCCACCAAATTAAAACGTGAAGCGCCGCAAAGGCAACGGGAACCCCTCCACGAAAGACTCACTAAAACTCCCATGCAAGCATCATGAGACCGGAAGGAAATACCCTTGATTCCCGTTTCCCATCGAGGAGGTGATTGACCTCCTAGAAGCCCGGGTTCAAGATGATATTATCAGATCGCCACCTCCTAGACGTCCACCAACCGAGGCCGAGATGGCGAACCCAAGCACCGCCACTACCACAAAGTTCGTTCACCACCCGACCAGCGGTTGCAAGGACTAAAGCATATTTTCAAAGAAAGGATAGAAGTAGGAGGACTCCAACCAGAGACGAAAGAGTGCATCGAGACCCACTCCCAATAAGAAACCGCGGGTCCTCTGGGGACTCCGTGCACGAGACTCGTACAATCCATGATGCAACATGTATGTGAAATTCTCTATCTTTCCAAGGTGCGCGCTAAGATATTTTCGCAGCTCTCAATCGTGTTGTATCCGGAAAACGACTTTTTCTCTCCTCGGAAACCACGCCGGGGACCAAGCTTTCCAAACGGGTGGAACCAAAAAGGAGAATCGGGACTGCCGACCACGTCCCGTTTAAGAGGTAACGAATTTGACGACACGCTCATCGACGCGGACTCGACCACAACATCATTACTTTCAAGACACTAAAGGAAGCATGGTTTACAAAGCAAGACGCTACCTATTCCCCGTCCGTGATTAAGAACTTGAGAGGAGAAACTTTGAACGCGCATGGCTATATCAACCTAGAGATCAAAATGGGAGACGCTATAACGCATAGCAAATTCCACATTGCCAAAGAACTAGATCACGACATGATATTGGGACGCTTATGGGTGCTCGACAACAAAGCGAAATCGGATGTACACCCTCTGCCGACGTCCACGCCCGAAGGAATTACAAACAAATCATCCCACCGGTTATCGCATCAACGAGCTATGAAGGAACCCGGACATCCGGAGAGGACCCATTGGCGCTAGCTCATGGTTTTCAAATGCAAGTAAGTTTGACCGAGCAACCTTTTTCGCAGAACAGTCTTTCCTTTCCCCATTCCGTCATGGGGACTCGCGCGACATCGCACAAACGCCGTCAAGAAATGTGAACGGTGAATCGGACCATTTGAACACTTTGCAAGAAGCTTGGAAACTTCTATTGAAACCAACGAAGCCAAGACTCAAACGGTTGCACGACGTCTGAACCCGTTTTCAATCAGAGATATAGTTGACAAGGAAAGCTCGTTTCAAGTTGGGAGGATGACGGTAAAAATGGCTATTCAAACCGATTCGCCCGATGAAAGAGAAGACGAGTCAGATCTCGGGTTGCGGATACCCTTTTGGGAGGATATTGCAAGCTCATCAATGCAGACACACCTGAAGGAGTGATAATTCACTCGCGATGGCTCAAGGTCTCCAATCCCTAAAACGTTGTACCTCCCAATCACTCCCCCCTTTAGTATTTCCTTTGACAATTCCTCTTAGTAGTTGTACTCCCCAAAGATGAATACACCGTTTGTATTTTTCCTTGGGGATTCCCTTTTCCGTCAAAAAAAAAAAAGAGGGGCATAAATACATCTCTTTCCAAGCAAATTCTCCAGATATCAGAGAAATACATCAGATAAACCTAGAAAACCATTGCGAGCCATCATACCACAACCTCTTTCGTAAAAATATATATGAAGCAAAATGTTGACTGATGAAGAAGAAGGTAAAGATGAGTTTACGAAAAAGAAAAAAAAACACTAGGGGAACTAAAGAAGCTAACAGAAATAACAAAAGGGAAGAACTAGCCCTCGAAGGACGGAGCACAAGTCCCCTCGGGTAAGACTATCTTCAAGCACTTCCCCAAAGAATCCTCGGGCAACAAAGGTTCCATTCAACGGTGTTAAGCAAAGAACCTCAACATCCCATCCCGAAGCAACCACAATGCAAGAACAATGTCCTCCCGACGACCGGTCCAAAGATACGCCACCATGACCCCCTCCGGTATCACCAACGACACCTTTGGCATCAACTTCAAAGGGTATTTCATTTCCGTCATATGCTCCTTCGAAGGTTTTCTGGCGACACTTTGGAGAAAGTTTCGTGATTCATCCGCATCGAGTCAAGAATCTTGGCGCCGTCCTCCAAGACCCCCACATGTTCGTTTTCCCTCGCTTCAACCTAGAAACAATCCGATCCGCCCCATACCCGGATCGAGGAAAGGCTTTGCCACACCGAAACCTCTCAACATGCCAAGACTCTTCCTCGTTCTCTCGCCCTCCTCCATGCTCACTCGAACCCAAGAAAGTCCGAACATGCACTGTTCTTCATGGGGATAGATGGAAGGGAGGCCCTTAATGATTTCACTAGCTTCATGGAACGGAGACTCAATCCCAACCAATGCCTCCTCAAGAGAAGAAGATCGATCTCCGCCAAATCAAGTCCTTCTCAGAAGAGTTAAAGGCGCGACCATCTCTCGGGAGGGTCCCATCATACACTACAAAAGATGGGGAAAATGATCAAGTTCCATCATATATATACACATATAAAAAGAGGATAACACGAACAGAGAAGAAGAAGAAAACATACCGGTATGATCTTCTTAGCCCGAATAACCCTAGTTGGGGTGCTTTTGCAAGAGTCAGCCTCGCGCCTTCACTTGGAGAATGGGTTTAGAGGATGATTCGTCTCTAGGCAAAGAAAGAAACTCAACAAGAAGAACCTTTTCTCAAACAATGGAGGGGGTATAATTACGATTGGGTATGAATACGGAACCTTAAAAAAGGAAAGGAAGCAATGAGGGACATAACGCTTCCAGATTTTGGCATGAATGATGCCTTGATTAAAGCCGCGCGTGAAGGAAGGCAAAATAAGGAAACTTTGCTATCTGTAGAAACACCTACTCCCTCCTTGTTTACACCGGTCCCATCAAGCTCGCGCCAGTCTCCCTAATCTCCCAAGCCACACCGGTCCCACCTAATTGCGCCAAACTTCCAACGACCGCCCAAGTCACGCCTTACCTAGCACGGCCAGCCTTCCCACTTTGCGTCGGTCCCGCTTTAGCTAGACGATCGCCTTCCCACTTTGCGCCTGGCCCCGCTTGACTAGCACGCTCGCTTTCCTAACTCGCGTCCAACTTCTCAATGCCGCCAGACTTCACGCCTCTTAATGACGCTGACTTCCTAATTGTACCAGCCTCCCGATTTACGCAAAACTGCCAGAGGCAAGGATTCCAAATCCTATTTATAAAAAGGTCATACAAGCCTCCTCAATTCTCTTTACGATTTGCTGTTGATAGTTTGTCACCATCTTATGCTTACCTCGCAACAAAGCTCCTGTTCCGAGCCAAGCAGGGGACTTAATGTTGATGCTGGATTTTAAACAAAGGGTAAAATTGTAAAATCCCAAATAACCTAATGTCACCGATGATACATTTATTAGAACATTTAATGCATATAGTCAGTAATTAATAGGGGGTATTTTTTCAAATTAGGGTTACAACGAACAAAACCTTAATTCCCCTCCGTGCCAATGGCAAATCATGCCACCACACCTAGCCCAAGCTACCGCGTCATGCTAAACGCACTCTCGCCTTGGCCCTAACTATGCTACTCACACCAAACGCGCCAAATCATGCCAACCATGCTAGCCGCACCTCCGTGCCAATGGCAAATCATGCCAGCCACGCCTAGCCCAAGCTAGCCGCACCTCTGTGCCAATGGCAAATCATGTCAGCCACACCAAACACGCCAAATCATGCCAACCATGCTAGCCGCACCTCCGTGCCAATGGCAAATCATGCCAGCCACACCTAGCCCAGGCTAGCCGCCCCTCTATGCCAATGGCAAATAATGCCAGCCACACCAAACGCGCCAAAACATGCCAACCATGCTAGCCGCACCTCATGTGCCAATGGCAAATCATGCCAGCCACACCTAGCCCAAGCTAGCCGCACCTCTATGCCAATGGAAAATCATGCCAGCCACACCAAACGCGCCAAAGCATGCCAACCATGCTAGCCGCACCTCCGTGCCAACGACAAATCATGCCAGCCACACCTTGCCCAAGCTAGCCGCGCCATGCCTGTAGGATCAGAATATCGCGACATCAGTATCCTGCGAGATCAATAAACGAAAGTATTGCGAAGGTGTCGCAGGGAAGTGATTTAAAGGACGATTAGATGACGAAAGCGTAACGTGAGAAAAGTATGAAGACTTGGCAAGATTTAGAGTGTCGAAGAAAAACGTTTATAACACTCGCGACACTTCGCGAGTTATTCCCGAAAATAAAGGACAGCTTAGCTGTCATCCACTATGTATTACCCTATATAAAGGGTTGAATTAGTCTGTTGTAAGGAGAGTTCTTTTTGAATTGTTAAGCAAGCCATTAGGAGAGAGAAAGTTAAGAGTGATTGTAATTTTTTTAGCTCTGTTCTATCTTTCTTTGTAAACATTTCAAGAAGATAATCAATAAAATCTATTATTACTCATCTTCAAATGGATTAGTAAAGTAAATTCTTGTGAGGGGTGTATTGTGGGATTTCCTGCAACTACATATGCGCTAGAGAAAGGTGGATGAGTAGAAGATCAACCTTGTGAATTGAAAGAATTAGGAGTAACAAGAAAGAAATTTCAGATAATTCTCAACAATTTACTAAAATTGAGAAATGGCTAGAAGAAGGAATGCATCGGAACAACCAACAATTGTGAGGAGAAGTGGGAGATTAATGAGAAAGGAGAAATGAAGTAGGTGAACCATCAAGAATAAACGCAAGAGATAGAGAAGAAGTTCAAATTCAACCACCAATTCAACCAGTATAGAATAGAGTGGTAGATTATGATAGGGTGAGCGTGCATACATGGAGATCAAATTCTGTGGAAGAAAGAGAAGAAGTGCAACAACTGATGAATAATGGACAAGAGGAGAGAAATCGAGAAGAAATGGGAGAAACAACTCATAGAAATGAAGAAATTGTAGCATTAGAAACGTTGAGACAAACAATACATGAAGAAAGGCGTTTAGAAGCAGAAGAACGCGCAAATTTAACAAGGCAAAACCACGAATTAAGAATGGAAAATAGGAGGCTGCAAAGTAGAAGATCGAGAAGTAATAACAGATCAAGAATCTTCGCAGAAATATTACCTGCAGAAAATGTTAATGAAGAAAATTTGGAAAGGGAAATAAGTTTTGGCGAAGGAGGTCGTGAAGGAAGAGAAGTAGTAGAAGATCGTTATATTCCACGTCATGAAAATCCGCGTAATGGTCAAAATGACGGAAATCAAGAAAATAGGCGCGCGTCAAGGCGTAATGATCCAATTAATGAAGAAAATCAGGGAGAAGGAAGAAGAATACTGCGTGGAAGAGAAACACAGAGGAAACAAAAGGAAATTGAAGATGACATTGAAAAACATTATATTGAACAAGCGCGTTTAGCTCGCGAGAGGGAAAGATTGAGAGCAGAAATGGAAGAACAAGAATTGGAGGAAGTAATTCGAGTAACAATCATGACAATCGAGAAAGAAGGCGCGAGCAAAATCGCAACAATGGAAATATTAATGAAGAGTATGAAAGAATATAAAGGAGAGTAGATAAACAACCAAGAAGAGAAAACGATAGATACAATGGTGTGCACATTCGCGAACGAGATGAAGGAGAAAGTCGCAGAGAAAGAAGAGAAGAGAATGTTGAACAAGAAAATCAAGATAGGCGTGAACGCAGAAGGAGAGAAACAGAGCTAAAAAGACCAATGAATCCGAACACTGATGTAAATGAACAAATTTTAAGAGAGTTGGCGGAGATGAGAGGAATGTTGAACAGTAGAGGAGGTGGAGGAAGAAGACAATTGGATGAGGCAATCGAAGAAGCTGCAAAAACCCCCTTTACTCTAGAAGTGCAATTAGGTGGGATACCCCCAAAATGCAATTTACCCGCATTAACCAGCATTTTTGATGGAACAACTTGCGCAATACAACATATCAAAGCGTATGTAAGATGTATGTTACAATGGGAAAATCATGACGCTATATTGTGCAAATATTTCGCATCAAGTTTAACAGAGAAGCAATCGAAGTGGTTTGAAGGTTTACCAAGAAACACCATCACGTCATTCAACCATCTACAAGCTATATTTTTAGGGGCATACATAAGTAACAACTCCTCGCGACCAGGAATTGAAGATGTATTTGGGCTAAAAAACAAAGGGTTGGCGAAAGTTTAAGACACCTAATAGTGAGATGGAAGACGATGTGTAGCGAGATGGCTGGAAGAGTAGATGAAAGATATCTCATTTTATCATTTATAAACGCTATGTTCGCAACCAATTTGCTATATATTCAAATTTTTAGAGTCAAGAATACGATCACGATGACGGAGCTGCGAGAATTGCAAGAGGAATATATTGCTTTGGAAGAAAGGCAAAATGAGGTGGAGTCGTACCCGGTTGCGAATACAAGTTCAAATGCTGCGAATGCAAGTTTGCTACCCAAATTAATACACACAGTGGCGAGTACCTCGCAAGGACAGCAAGAAAGAATGATAAATGATGAACAACCAAAGTTAGTAGCCATGGGAAGCCGAGATCAAGAAGAGTTTGAAAGAGAAAGAAACTACTATAACCGTGGCAGCAATAACAAAATTCAGAGACTTGATCATCCGCAAGAAACTTATGGAAGTCAAAGGCAAAATTATCATGGAGGTCAGCGACGTCACAGAGTAGTATGGGAAGAAATCAAAATTCCACCATTAAATGCTAGTGTGGAAAAGATATGGGAAGCTATACTCTTGATGGAAAACATACCTGCACCATGGAACATGGGGAATGAACCACCACCAAGTGATAGAAGTCATGAATTCTCGCTCTTACCACCGTTTTCATGGACATCCGACAAATGACTGCAGTAAACATAAAAAGAATCATCCTTAGAATGATTGATCAAGGAAAGTTTGAATCACTTTCTAAAAAGTGAAGAGAAAGTTCAACAATTGCCACCACCACCATCAAAGGGGAAAGAAACGTCAGTAATAGAAGTTGGGCGAAAGCTAAAAATTTATTTTGTAACTCCATTGTTCACTCATATCGCACAATTGAAGATTTTCATGATAATATACTCAAGAGGGTTTTTGTGAGGGATGTTGATAATAAAGAAGTGATGAACATTATGAAGATGTCACAGCTTAAAAGAATGGCAAATGCAGATTATTTCTTTCAACGCAGTAAGAGATTCCTCAAGGCAAGAGATGCATGACAACCCATTGGTTGTAAAATTGGAAATTAATCCAAAACCAAGAGATGGCGAAGACGATGAAGCGTAGAATTGTTTGGGCGATCAATAGAATATTGATTGATACCGGAAGCTCAAAACATCCTCTTTTACCATACTTACAAGACTATGGGGGAAAGGATGCAAAATTGATACCTTCAACATACAAGATATATGGTTTCAATGGCACATGACAAACAAGCCTAAAGGAGAAGTTCATATGAGAATACCCCCGCAAGGATTATCTACCGATATTCCGTTTCGTGTGGTCGATGTGGAATCCCCTTATAATGCATTGATTGGAAGGCCATGGTTGCATGACATTCTCGGGTGTAGCGTCAACATATCATCGTATATAAAATTTCCTCATCCTAGTGGTGTTGGAATTATAAAAGGAGATTGGACGGAAGGACAAAATGCTATGAGATCGATGTGGAGAGCTGCGAAGAGAGAGCCGAGAAAAGAAAGGGTTGGAAGCAACATGCAAAAGATGAGAAAAGAAAAGAAAGATTAATGGTGGATGCCATTGATGTAAGAGGAGAAGATACATTGCGAAACAAGTGCATGAAAACAGTTGAAAATTATGATGGAAAGGAATCATTAAGAGATTTGAATGGTGTAGAGGCAGAGAGTAAAGCAAGAGCAAAAAGTGTAAGAAGTGAATAATCATCAAAAAGCAACAACAAAAGATTGTTCGTAGTAAGAGGAAGAAACAATAATTGAAGAAGAAATATGCGAGGATCTCGCCATTAAGAATGTATGACAATTTGATGAAGAATTGAAAAACAAAAATGATTAAACAATGTAAGATTGTGCGATAGTTTCAAAAACAAAATGAATGATTGAATAAATTAACAAAAATGAAAGAGTGAGTGAATGGGACGAACCTTTATGGCGTACACCTTAGTTCGCGAATGATATTTCGCAAGAGGCAAATGTAAGACCTAAAGTGCGTCATATAAGGGGGTATCTCTTGACATGGCTCAGTGAAAAGGTTACACCGCTCCTGGAACCTGAGCCATGGAGATTTGGGGCCCATGAAAGCCTATCTGGGGGAGATACCTTGGATTTCCAACTATATATATATGGTTATACCCTGGTTGGACGCCCGAGGGTCTCTTCCAAGGAGTCAGTGTATGCTCAAGGCGCTGGGGTACACGGTTGAGCCAAGAGTGCCTGGGGCATTTGAAGTGTCTCGGCCATTCTTGGCAAGTCTTGGTATATGCTTCACTCGGCCCGAAGAAAACTCCACTTAGGGTGCAGTATCGTAACCATAAACCATATAGGTATAAGGGATAAGAGGTTGCAAAAACAATCGGTTGTTGTTAAGACCGGATGGGAGGAGCTAGTCTTGTATGGCCGATGTACGCCTCCTTGAAGGGGCAACCAGGAGAAGATAAGGGCGGCACCCTCCATTAGGGAGCCGATAAGTGTCAAAAGACACAAATGTCATGAGACTTTATTTTCGCAAGGAAATTTAGGCTTGTCATATTTGTGCAATGATCCTGTAGAGGCAATAATACTGACGCAAGGATAAGGCGAGATCAATGGGTTCTTCCATGAAAATACAAAAACATCCCCGCGATTTCGTCGCAAAGACGGCAATGTCATGGGATTTTACACTGCAAGAGTATTTAAGCCTGTCATATTGTCGCAGATAAAATATCATGCAGAGGCAAAAATACTTAACAAATGATAAGACAAGGTCAATGGGTTATTACATGAAAATGTAATGACGTCCTGCGATTTTGTCGCAACGAGGGGTGGCGAAATAAGACCTTTAATTAGGAAGGCAAAATAAGACCACACAAGAATGATAAGACAAGATCAATGGATTTCTTCATTCGTAAAGACATCCTGCGATCTTGTCGCAATAATGAACTTCAACATAACTAAAGATACAGACATATATACAATTGAGGAAGCGAGTAAGCTTGCGAAAATGATTATGTTCCATCATAGAGTTACAAATAATAAAGGATGAAGTCAGAGATTTCATTACTCAGATATAATTGGTCAAATCACTCATTTGAAAATGAATAACAGAGGCAAGTATGGGAATGAATAGGATAAAATCTTGTTATTCATTTCCATATGATGGATTTATGTATTCATAATGATGGTCAGTTGAATTATAAAGAAGAATTGCTTGACGAATACCGCAAGTAAAGAAAACGAAGATTGAATTCATATTTGACAATCCAAGAAGATTGAAAGAGTATGTGTATTACAAGAAGCAAAAGAAGAAAAAGAAGTTATTTCTTTGAGGATTCTTCTTCTTGGTCAGATTCTTCAGTTCCATCATTCCTTTCGCCAGAATCTTCTTCTTCGCTAGCTTCACTATCAGAGACATCCGAGAAAGGCGTATCTTCAAGAATAATATCGCGAAGACAAGGATATGAACTAAGAGGAATGCGATGATCATTGCAAACCATTTCAATAGTTTGATTGTGAAAAACGAACAAAAGTATTGTTGAAATTCGCCATCGTAGCTTGCGTTGTTTCTTCAACTTAGAATACTTATTATTGCGAAGAGAAAGGCCTTCTGCGAGTTCTCCTTTTCAAACTCAAGTTCTTCAATCCTTGTTTGAAATCTCTTCTCGGATTCTCGCAGAAAGACATATGATAATGAATTAACAACACAATAACAAAGGCAGAGATAAAGAGCAAGAAAGTATAATAAACAACCTTCTCTCGTCGATATCATGTCTTTAACCAAGGCAAGTATGCTCGACATGAAGACTAACATCAACACCTAAGTTATTCCTGGCATTATCTAGAACCTTCGCAGCCCAAGCGAATTCGTCATCATTGTTTATAACAAGAAGCGAACGGATTTGATCTTCTCGCTCATTAAGTATAGCATTCTGACGAAGAGATTCATCTCGTTCAATTTGTACTTCGAGTAGAGACTTTTGAAATGTTGCTAATGCCTGTGCACCCTTATTAGCAATACGATCTTTCTCATCTATAAGGCCACTAATTTTCTTCCTTAAAAGTTCGATTTTTCTATGGGAATCAAGATACATTTGTTTAAATCGGTTGGCTAAACCTAAACTAGCTCTATGCTCAATCTCTAAGAGGCGACATTTGGTTCAAAGTTCATTTAATGAAAGGGAATCAATTTTGTTTGACGAATTACTTAAAGACTCGTTGAGATGGGTGAGAAGAACATCATTATCCATAGGCTCGGGAAATGAGTGGAGAAGAATGGCTTCTTCGGAGAGATTATATATGTCTGCATAAAAATAATAAATCGTGCAAAGAATAGTAGCTGACAAAGTAAAGACGACTTGAAGAGTAAAAATTTTATACCATAAAGTTGTTGGTTTGCGCTTTGAAGAGTAGACATCTTAGTCTTCTGAGAAGCAGATTCAGTTTCCAATTGTTGAATTCTTTCATCTTTCTTGCGAGACATCGCAACCTCAATTTCTAGTTCTCGGATCTTCTCTTTAAGTTGAAGATTTTTCTTTTCAAGGTTGTCGCGTCTTTTTCGAGATCCGAGGCAACAACAAAGGAAGCTCTCCCCACTATAAAGGAAAATAAAGAAATTGTTAAGATAAAGCTTATAATAGAAATTACAGAGAAGCAAAGGAATATGAATATACCAAAGCATTGAGAGCATTCAAGTGGCTGGAAGTCAATGTTCGGGAAACTCCGCGAAAAGATTCATTATCCTCTAACAAAGTGGGGCATCGCAAATTTTAGCGAGAGTCAGGCAAGTAGCAGATTAAATGATCATCTCCTAATCCTTGCATAGAATCGGAGAAGATACTAGATAAACGCGCCATAGAAGAGGTGACTGAATGATCTTCCTTCGCAGAAGAAGTACCAATCTCATTTTCATCTTCGTCAGAGTTCTCGCTGGTTTGGGAATTAGAATGAGAAGGAGATTGGAGTTTCCGTTTTTTAGAAGATGGACCAGAAGATTTATTCTTGCGAGAGATGATTTTACCCTTGCCTTTAACCTTCGCACTCTGCAGCTTCTTCAACTTCAACCTTCGAACACGAATAAAGATAAGAAACAGAGGCAACAATATTGTTAAAAATAACAAAAGAAAATGTTTCTTACTTCATCCGTGATCGATCGGAGTATCGCTAGGGTACTCGCCTTTGGATTTCTTTCATAACTCTTCCTCAGTTTGTCAACCTCGTAAATTTTTGCATTCGGTAGATATAAAAAGAAGGGAATATTGCGAAAGTAAAGCCTGAAATAGGAAACATACCTCTTTTGTCTTCTCGGGCCACTTAAATTCCCAAGGGTGGTAAATGCGAGATGTGCAGAAGTACGTGTGAACTGCGATGTAAGGCCCATTCAAAAATAAAGGAACAACCCACCATTTCTCATCTTTGGAATGACGATGAGTACTATTATTGCCCGAATGCCAATCAATATCTTGCATGAGCAGTTTATCGCATCAACATTATCTTTTTCTTCTTGTTGAGCACCCCAAATGAGATTTGTCATTTCTCATGTTTATTCTTGCATAATTCGCAAAGAAATTTTCTACAAGTATATACTTCTCAGCCTATCTCTAAATTTACAAATTTAGGATCTCTAACATTATCAGGATATAAAGATCCTTTACCAGCCACGGTTGGCGAATTCAAGCATTAAACGGATGCGGTCGCCACTCAATCGATAAACAGCTCATGAGAATTTTTCGTGAGCAAGGATTTCATAGAATAATGGTATCTCGGGATTGTATAGAGGAATGGGGAGTCCTGCGAGGAGTTGACCTAGCGAGACTATGATTTTATGATCATCACATTGATGATCGGAAAACAATTTTGCAAAAAGTATAGATGAAGATTCTTGATCAGGAATGGTTGATAAGATAAAACCCTTTTCCTGTAACTTCTTTTGAACATCATTGAAAAGGGGTGCGTATGTACGACCAAGTGAAGCCATTATTAGAGTATGGGAATGAAGGGAGAAGCGAAAATCAAGAGAAGGAAAAAGGGGTTTATAGTAGCAGAAACGCAAATCGCAGAGGAATGAAGTTAAAGGAAAGTTGCAGAGGGAAAATAAAAGAGAAAAAGAGAAGGGTAAGAAAACTAAATATAGAGAAGAGAATCCTCGAGAAGACAAATGCATTTAATGCGAGATGGGACGTGAATGGTCAAGAATAAGTGGTTGAAAGAGACGTGTCAAGAAAAGAGTGGAAGAAGAAACACCTGTAATAAATTCCGTACATGAATAAAAAGGATAAAAGTGAACAATCGCGAGAAGAAGATGAGCAATTCATGCATTTTAAAATATAAATTCTCATGACATTTTCTCCTTCGCAGAAAAAGACATGAGAAGAGGCAAGATGTAGGATCGAGAATATCGCGACATCGATATCTTTGCGAGATCAATAAACGAAAGTATTGCGAAGGTGTCGCAGGGAAGTGATTTAAATGACGCATTAGATGACGAAAGCCAGAACGTGAGAAAAGTATGAAGACTTGGCGAGATTTAGGAGTGTCGCAAGGAAAAACGTTTATAACACTCGCGACACTTCGCGAGTTATTCCCGAAAATAAAGGACAGCTTAGCTGTCATCCACTATGTATTACCCTATATAAAGGGTTGAATTAGTCTGTTGTAAGGAGAGTTCTTTTGAATTGTTAAGCAAGCCATTAGGAGAGAGAAAATTTAGAGTGATTGTAATTTTTTAGCTCGTTCTATCTATCCTTGTAAACATTTCAAGAAGATAATCAATAAAATCTATTATTACTCATCTTCAAATGGATTAGTAAAGTAAATTCTTGTGAGGGGTGTATTGTGGGATTTCCTGCAACTACAATGCCAAACACACTCTGCATTGGCCCTAGCTACACATCGGGTCACGCCACGCCAAGACAAACACCCTTACCTTGGCCCTAACCGCGCCATGCCATCTCACCAGGGCGTGGCCCTAATGGCCGAGCATGCCATTGGCACATGCCAACACGCTATTCGGTAGCTTTTTCTCACAGGGCGTGGCCCTAATGGCCGAGCATGCCATTGGCACATGCCAACACGCTCGCTGGTAGCTTTTCTCACCAGGGCGTGGCCCTAATGGCCGATCATGCCATTGGCACATGCCAACACGCTCACTGGTACGTTTTCTCACCAGGGCGTGGCCCTAATGGCCGATCATGCCATTGGCACATGCCAACACTCTTCGGTAACTTTTCTCACCGGGCGTGGCCCTAATGGCCGGCATGCCATTGGCACATTCCAACACGCTTTGTTGGTAGCACCTTCTCACCGGGCGTGGCCTAATGGCCGAGCATGCCATTGGCACATGCCAACACGCTTTCTTTGGTAGATTTTCTCACCGGGCGTGGCCCTAACGGGCGAGCATGCCATTGGCACATGCCAACATCGCTTATTTGGTAGGTTTTCTTACTGCGTGGCCTAATGGCCGAGCATGCCATTGGCACATGCCAACACGCTCGCTGGTAGCTTTTTCTCACCGGGCGTGGCCCTAATGGCCGAGCATGCCATTGGCACATGCCAACACGCCGCTCGGTAGCTTTTCTCACTAGGCGTGGCCCTAATGGCCGAGCATGCCATTGGCACATGCCAACACGCTCGGCCCCGGTAGCTTTTCTTACAGTGCCATGATCCAAATTATTACGCATGCCATTGGCACATGCCAAACACGCACGCTGGCAACCCAACTTGCAAGCCGTGCAACCTAAGCCAACTTGGCCGTACGCGCCATTGGCACATGCCACACACGCCACTAGCATCTCTCTGCATTACCACTTACACTCAACGTACAACCTACCACCAAGGCATTCCACACATGCCATTTGCACATGCCACACACGCCACTAGCAGCTCCGGCATTGCCACTTGTGCTCGAGGTGCAACCCGCAACAAAGTCATTCCGCACATGCCATTGGCACATGCCAAACGCGCCCGTAGTAGCAGCGTAACTTGCACTCAAGGTGCAACGAACACTCGAGACATCAACACTGTGGCCGGGGGATGCTTTCAGGTCTTGGATTGGCGGTCACAGCTTGCAGCGTACACTACGCTCACATTAAGAAAGCGTGAATAGGAATAAAGCGGTCAAATAAATGAGGAAATAATGGTGAAAACGTTTTCACCCATAAACATCTTGCGTTTACCACCTCCTCCCATTATTTCACCCTTTATTCTCTTCCTTCATGAGGCAGTGGCGTTTCAATCTCGACTTGTATAAATAGGTCTTACCTATTTCCACCAGACAACAGGTCTCTGTTAGGAGAAAAATACAACACTCTCAGAAAAGGAAACTTTGCAAGCTCTCCAAAAAGCTTTCATCTCTTGCAAGCTTCCTAAGCTTTCACTTTCGATACAAGTCGAGACACTACTCTCCCAGTAATTATTCGGGTCTCAACACCTTTCTTTGCTTCCTCCCCAAATCAACCCTTCTCCTCCACTTTGTGACCGAAGCAAGTCTGGAACGGCCATTTCTTGGTTTAGGCCGGACTTGTACAGATTGATATCTCGAATCTAGAAAGTGCTCACGTGCAGCACATTTGTTTAGGGTTTAAACCAGTTTCTCACTCACCTACCGAATTTACCAAAATCGGCGGAAACGATTTTTACCCATAAACAATAGCATTTGCTCAATATTTACATGCAACTTAATTAAGTTTATCAAAATAAATGAATTAAGTTACATTCACATTTTCTTTTTCCGTTAGCTACATTCATCATTAATTTTTCTTATGTGAAATAAACGCTTTAAAATATACATGCATAATGGTTAAATTTATATGTTTGAGTTCCGCGTAAAATGTATTAAGTTACATTCACATTTTCTTTTTCTGTTACTTACATTCATTATTAATTTTTCTTATTTGAAACGATTCAAAAAATAAAATAGTTATATTTATATGTTTGAATTTTGCATTGATAATTTGTCCTTTAATGGCTGATCTCAATTTACCGTAGATAACGATATACCTTTAAAATCGTTTTTCATTAAATTTCTTATGTCTGGTTTTTGTTTTTTGTAGCATGAAAAATTTCAAATACAAAAAGGTGTCAAATTCACTATACAGTTATTATTCTAAGATTTGAAATAAATAAATTTTATTTTTTCTCAAATAATTGTCGGGTTTCTTAATAAGTATTATTATGGAAATGAAAAGATATATTTTTATATTTTTAATTCTTTTCTGGATTTGGATGTATTTTTCTTCTTGTTTTGAATGACTTTACTTCTAACACAAAAAAAAGAGTGAGTTATGTGTAGTTGCAGGAAATCCTACACTACACCCCTCACAATATTCCACACAACTAAGACATTTTTGGATGAATAACAATGATTTTATTGATTATTTCCTTGAAGATTCACAAGATAAAATAGAAAAGAGTTAAAGAAATTACAATCAACACCAACTTTCTCTCTCCTAATGACTTATCTAACACTCTCCCCAGAATCCTCTTTACAACAGACTTATTCGACTCTTTATATAGGGTAGTATACAATGGATGACAGCTAAGCTGTCCTTTATTTTCGGGAACGACTTGCGAAATATCGCAAGTGTACAAGTATACAATCTCGCAACTCTTCTAAACTTCGCTAGATCTTCACACTTTTCTCATGTTTTGGCTGTCGTCATTCATTGCGTCATTAATGTTATTCTTCTGCGACGCCCTCGCAATGTCATTATTTATTGATCTCGCGAAGTATTGATGTCGCGATATTCTGATCCTACATCTTGCCTCTTCTCATGTCTTCTCTGCGAAGGAGAGAATATCATGAGAACCAATATTTTGAAATGCATAACCCATTCATCTTTATATCTGTTTCAATCCCGTACTTTTACACGGAATTTATTACAGATGTTTCTTCTTCCATTCTTTTCTTGACACGTCTCTTTCAACCGTTTATTCTTGACCATTCATGTCCCATCTCGCATTAAATGCATTTGTTTTCTCGAGAATTCTTCCCTATATATATAGTTTTCTCACCCTTCTCTTTTATTTCCCTCTGCAACTTTTCTTCAACTCTCTTCCTCCGCAATCTGCGCTTCTGCTGCTGTAAATCTTCCTTTTCTTCTTTCTCTTGATCTTCAATTTTCTAATCATTCCCATACTCGAAGAATGGCTCCCTCTGGCCGTAAATATGAAAATCTTTTTGATGAAACTCAAAAGAAATTACAAGATAAGGGTTTCACCTTATCTACTATTCCCAATCAAGAATCTTCATCTATCCTTTCTGCAAAATTGTTTACTGATCATCAGTGTGATGATCAGAAAATCATAATCTCGCTAGGTCAAATCCTCGCAGGTCTTCCTATTCCTCTGTATAATCCCGAACTGCCCTTGTTCTATGAAATTCTTGCTCATGAGAAATTCTCGCGAGCTATTTACCAATTAAGCGGTGATTGCATTCAGTCTAATGCTTGAATTCGCCAATCGCGTTCTTTGGTAAGGGATCTCTATATCGATAACGTTAAAGATCCTAACTTCGCAAGTTTAGATATAGTTCTGCGAATTACACTGTAGAAAACTTCTTTGAAAACTATGAAGTGATAAACATGAAAAATGATAAGTCTTTTGGGGTGCCCGATTGAAAAGAAAAGAGAACGTTTCCGACGATAAGATACTCATGCTAGATATCGACTGGCATTCTGGCAAGAACAACGTTCCTCGATACTCTAAGGATGAGAGGTGGACTGTCTTTCCACTATTTTTGAGCGGACCTTACATTTTTGGTTCCAATGTACTCCCTGCGAATCTCGCAAATTATCAGCCTTGGGTATTTAATTGGCCCGAAAAGGCAAAAGAGGTATACTTCCTAATTTTTACTTATTTTACAATCTTCACTCCCTTTTATATCTAATCTTGCGATTTTTTCAGATCATCAAATTAAGAAAGAGCTACAAAAAAAATCCAAAAGCGAGTACTCTGGCGATACTTCGTTCAATCACGGATGAAGTAAGAAATATTTTCCCTTATTATTTTTAACAATATTGTTGCCTCTGTTTCTTATCTTCATTCGTGTGCGAAGGTTGGCGTTGAAGAAATTGACATTCTTGAAGGCTGCGAAGGTTAAAGGAAAGAATAAAATCACTCTTCGCAAGGATAAATCTTCTGCTCCATCTTCTAAAAACGGAAAATCCATCCCTCTTCTCATTCTTATTCCCAAACCAATGAGAATTTGATGAAGATGAAAATGAGGTTGATACTTCTTTTGCTAAGGAGAATCACTCGGTCGAATCTGCTGTGGGCATGCAATTGTCTAGTGTCTTCTCTGATTCTATGCAAGGATTGGGAGATGATCATTTATCTGCTACTTGCGAAGCTCTCACAAATATTTGCGATGCCCCCCCCTGCTAGTGGATAATGATTCATTTCGTGGAGTTTCTCGAACAATGACTCCCAGTTTCTTAAATGCACTCAGTGCCTTGGTATGTTCATATTTCTTTATTTCTTTGTGATTTCGATTATAAACCTTATCTTAACAATTTCTTTACTTTCCTTTCTGATCTGGGAGAGGTCGTTGTTGTTGCCTCAGACCTCGAGAAAAGACGCAACAATCTTGAAAAGAAAAATCTTCAACTTAAAGAGAAGAACAAAGAACTAGAAATTGAAGTTGCGACATCTCGCAAAAAGGATGAAAAAATTCAACAGTTGGAAGTTGAGTCTTCTTCCCAGAAGGACAAAATATCTACTCTTCAAAGTGCTAATCAGCAACTTTATGGTATAATACCCTCCTATTTTCTTCATTTCTACTTTGTCATTTATTTTTCTTTGTCTGACTTATCATTTTATGAGACATTTATAATCTTTCCGACGAAGCCATCCTTCTCCATTCATTCCCCGAACCTATGGATGATGATGCTCTTCTCGCTCATCTCAATGAATCTTTAAGTAGTTCTTCAAACAAGATTAATTCTCTCTCATTAAATGAACTTGAACCAAATTTCATCTTTTAGAAATTGAACATAGATCTAGTTTAGGTTTAGCCAACCGATTTAAACGTTTATATCTTAACTCGAGGTCAGAGAGTAATAATATTCTAAGGAAGAAAATTAGCAGCCTCATATATGATAAGGATCGCATTGCTGATCAAGGTGCACAAGCATTAGCAAAATTCCAAAAAACTCTTCTTGAAGTCCAAATTGAACAAGATGAATCTCTTCGCCAAAATGCCGTACTTAATGAGCGAGAAAATCAAATTCGTTCACTTCTTGTCATAAATAATGATGATGAATTTGCTTGGGCTGCGAAGGTTCTAGATAATGCCAGAAAATAACTTAGGTGTTAACGTCAATCTTCATCTTGAGCATAATGCCTTGGTTAAAGATATGATTTTACGACAGAGAAGGTTGTTCTTGTTCTTCATTACTTTTCCGCTCCTTTTTTATGAATCTTGTTATTAAGTTGCTAACTCATTGTCATTTGTTCGCGAGAATCGAGAAGAGGTTTCAAACTAGAATCAAGGAACTTGAATGAAAGCACAACTTGCAAAAGATTTCTCTCTTCACAATGAAAAATATTCTAAGTCAAGAAGCAACTACAAACTATCGTGGCGAATTTCAATAATGATCTTTGTCCGTTTTCGCAATCAAATTATTGAAACAGTTTGCAATGGCCACAACATTCCTCTTTCTTCATATCCTTGTCTTCTCGATGAAATTCCTGAAAATATGCCTACCTCAGATATCTCTTATAGTGATGCAAGCGAAGAAGAGGAATCTGATAAAGAATCTGATGAAGAAGAAGAATAAGTTGAAAGATTGTTCCATTTTCCTTTTTCCCTTCTTGTGATACTTGTACATTTATCCTTCTAACCTTCCATTTTTGTAATCTCTTACTGTAAATCTATCATATGAAAATAAATAAAAAGTTTTTACTCTAATCATTCCCATACTTGCCTCTCGTTATTTATTTTCACATGAGAGAAATTAAGTCGATAATCTTTAAGTAATGATACTTCTTATTTTATAAATCGCTATTGCCAATTCTCCACAAATAAATGAAGAAATATAGTCATATTCGCAAGCTTATTTGCTTACTCAATTTCTTGTGTTATCTCATCTTTATTTATGTTTAAATTCACCATTGCGACAAGATCGCAGGACGTCTTTACATTTTCATGTAATGACCCATTGATCTTGTCTTATCATTGTTTTTGTGTGGTATTATTTTGCCTTCCTAGTTAAAGGTCTTATTTTGCCACCCCTCATATTGCGTCAATATGACAGGCCTAAATATTCTTGCGAACATAAAGCCCCATAACATTGCCGTCTTGCGACAAAATCGCAGGACGTCATTACACTTTCATGTAACAACCCATTGATCTTGTCTTATAATTTCTTTAGTATTATTGCCTCTGGAGGATGATTTTGTTGCGAAAATATGACAGGTCTAAAAATTCTTGCGAACTTGAAGCCCCATGACATTGCCGTCTTGCGACGAAATCGCAGGACGTCTTTACACTTGCATGTAAAGACCCATTGATCTCGTCTTACCCTCGCGTTAGTATTATTGCCTCTTTCAGATCATCGCACAAATATGACAAGCCTAAATTTTCTTGCGAAAATAGAGCCTCATGACATTTGCGTCTTTTGACACTTATCGGCTCCTAATGGAGGGTGCCGCCTTATCATCTCCTCGGTTGCCCCTTCAAGGAGGCGTACATCGCCATACAAGACTAGCTCCTCCCATCCGGTCTTAACAACAACCAGTTGTTTTCGCAGCCTCTTATCCCTTATACCTATAGGGTTTATGGTTACGAGACCGCACCCTAAGTGGAGTTTTCTTGGCCGAGTGCAAGCATGTGCCAAGACTTGCCAAGAATGGCCGAGACACTTCAAATGCCCCGTGCACTCTTGGCTCAACCGTGTACCTCGGCCTTGGTCATACACTCGACTCCTTGGAAGATATCCTCGGTCGTCCAACCAGGGTATAACCTTATATATATAATTGGAAATCCAAGGTATCTCCCCCGGATAGGCTTTCATGGGCCCCAAATATTCATGACTCAGGTTCCAGGGGCGGTGTAACCTTTTCCCCGAGCCATGTCAAGAGATACCCCCTTATATGACGCACTTTAGGTCTTACATTTGCCTCTTACGAAATATCATTCGCGAACTAGGGTGTACGCCATAAACGTTCGTCCCATTCACTCACTCATTCATTTCTGTCAATTTTTGTAATCATTCATTGCTTTTTGATTATTTCTTCTCGTATTCTTTGTGAAATTTTCATATAATCTTGCTTCATTTGCTGCAATATCGCTGTAATTATTTAACTAAACTTTCGTTACATTCATGAATAGCGAGATTCTCACATACTCCTTCTTCGATCATCACATTCTTTGTATTTTTGACATGTTTTTGTCATCATCATTTATTTTATTTTTTTTTTTTTAACTCTAAAATCAATTACTTACTTCTTGCACTTCTTACTCCTGTTGTTCTCTGTTTCTTCATTCAAATTTCTAGATATTTCTTTCCCTTTTGCGAGACTATCGCCATTTTCAATTGTCTTCAAGCATTGATTTCGCAAGATATCTTCATTTCTCACTTCTATTGTGTCCACCATCAGTCTTTCTCTTCTTTGGTCTTCTTTGATATTTTTCTTCCAATTCTTATTTTGAGCAGCCCTTTCCTCGCAAGACTCCACTTCAACCTCATAGCATTTTTGTCCCTCAGCCCAATCTCCTTTATAACTCCAACACCACTGGGATGAGGAAATTTGATGCACTGGTGGTAAGTTGATTCTACACCCAAGATCTCATGTAACCAGGGTCGCCCAATTAATGCATTATAAGGGGATTCCACATCGACTATGTAAAACAAGATTTCAGTTGATAATCCATTCAATGGTATTCACATGCGAGCTTCTCCTTTAGGTTTATTAGCAGTACCATTAAAACCATATATCTTATATGTTGAAGGTATCAAATCTTCATCTTTGCCTCCCATAGTCGTGTAGGTGTGGTAAAAAAGGATGTTTACAGAGCTTTCGGTATCGATTAAGATTCTATTTATTGCCCATGAATTTTCTGTACCATCGCTTTCATCATCAACAGGTTTTGGTTTAATTTCTAGTCTCACCACTAATGGACTGTCATGCAACTCACCACCTTCAGGTACTTCTTCTGCGGTAAAAGAAATAATCTGCGTTTGCCATTCTTTCAGTGGCGATGACTTCGCGATATTCATTACTTCTCTATTGTCAACATCTCTTGCGAAAACTCTCCGAGAACACTATCATGAAAATCTTCAATTGTCCCGTACTGAATGTACGATAGAGTTGCTGAACAAGTTTTTGGCCTTCGTTCCAACTTCTACTACAAATGTCTCTTTCCCTTTTGTCGTATTTACCCTGTAATTTTCTGGAGGTGTTGGTAATGGTTGAGCCTTCTCTTCACATTTTAAGAATTGGTTTAGCTTCCTTGATCTATCATTCTGAGGATGATTCTTTTTATATTCCTACAATCATTCGTTAAATGTCCATGAAAATGGTGATAGGAACAGAAATTCATGACTTATGTCACCTGGAGGTGGTTCATTCCCCATGTTCCATGGTGCAGGTATGTTTTCCATCAGGATTATAGCTTCCCATATCTTTTCCACACTAGCGTTTAGTGGTGGCATCTTGATTTCTTCCCATACGACTCTATGACCTCGTCTGTCCTCTATGATATTCCCGCCCTGGCCTCCATAGGTCTCTTGTGGATTATGCCTCTGACCTCCATAGGTTTCTTGCGGTTGATCAAGCCTTTGAATTTTATTATTTCCGCCACGGTTGTAGAAATTTCTTTCTCTTTCAAATTCTTCCTGATCGCGACTCCCATAGCTACCAATTTTTGCTGACTATCATTTGTTATCCTCACTCCTTGTTGATCTTGCGAGGTACTCGCCACAGTGTTTATTAATTTGGGTAATAAACTTGTATTCGCATCCACTGAACTTGTATTCGCGACAGGGTATGATTCCATCTCATTTTGCTTTTCCTCTAAAGCAATATACTCCTCCTGAAGCTCTTGCAACTCAGTCATGGTGATTGTATTTTTGAGTCTAAAAATTTGAATATACAATAGATTTGTCGCGAACATAGCATTAATGAATGATAAGATGAGATATCTCTCCTCCACTCGGCCAGCCATTTCGCTACACATTGTCTTTCATCTCACAGTTAGATGTTTCAAACTTTCACCAACCCTTTGTTTTAACCCAAATACATCTTCAATACCTGGTCGCGAGGAATTATTACTTATATATGCCCCTAAAAATATAGCCTGTAAGTGATTGAAAGATGTTATTGTATTTTTCGGTAGCCCTTCAAACCATTTCAAAGCTTCTCCTGTTAGACTTGATGCAAAATATTTGCACAATATAGCATCATGATTCTCCCATTGTAGCATACATCTCATATAAGCTTTGATATGCTGTATCGCACAAGTTGTACCATCGAAAATACTGGTTAATGTCGGTAAATTGCACTTCGGTGGTATTCCTCCTAATTGTATCTCTTGTGTGAACGGAGTTTTCGCAGCTTCTTCTATTGCTTCGTCCAAGTCTCTTTCCTCCTCCCCTTTTACTGTTCATCATTCCTCTCATTTAACAGTTCTCTCAAAATTTGCTCATTTACATCAGAATTTGAATCTAAGGTCGTTTTTAGTTCCGCTTTCTCTTCGCCTGCGTTCATGTCTACTTTGACTTTCTTGTTCATCATTCTCTTCCCGTATTTCTCTGCGATCTTCTCCCTCATTTCTTTCGCGAATTCGCACACCATTATATCTATCAATTTCTCTTCTTTGGTGCCTATCAGCTCTCCTTTGTGCTCTTTCATATTCTTCATTAATATTATCATTGTTGCGATTTTGTTGTCGCCTTCTTTCTCGATTATCATGATTATTCTGGCGAATTGCCTCTTCTAACTCTTGTTCTTCCATTTCTGCTCTCAATCTTTCTCTCTCGCGAGCTAGACGTGCTTGTTCAACATAATGTCTTTCAATGTCATCCTCAATCTCTTTTTGCCTCCTCTGTGCTTCTCTCCCATGCAATATTCTTCTTCCTTCTTCTTGATTTTCTTCAAGAATCGGATTATTTTGCCTCTGACGCTGCCTATTTCCTTGATTTTCCTGCCCATTTTGAATAGTCTCGGGACGTGGAATATAACGATCCCATCATTTCACCTCTCTCGCAATGTTCCCTGCCTGGATTTTGCGATTCTCTTTGGTTTTCTTCATCAACATCTTCTGTAGGTAAATTTCTCCTTCTTTCCTCTCTAATTGATCTTGAGCTTGACCTTGTAGTGCTTCTCGACCTTCCGTTTTTGTAATCTCATGTTTTCCATCCTCAGCCTCATGATTCTGTCTCCTTTGTCAAGTTTGCACGTTCCTCTGCCTCTAATCGTCTCTCTTCATGTATTGTTTGCCTCAACGCCTCTAATGCTGCGATCTCTTCATTCCCATGAATTTTTCTCCATTCCCCTCTCGATCTCTCCCTTCTTGTCCATTGTTTACCAATTGTTGTTCTTCTTCCCTTTCGTCCCTGTGAATCTGATCTCCAAGTATGCACGCTTACTCTATCATAATCCACAGTTCTATCCGCCACTGGTTGAATTGGTGACTAAATTTGATTTTCCTCATCATTTCTTATGTTCCTTCTTGAGGATTCTCCCATTTCATTTTTCTTCTCCTAAGTAAGTCTCCTACTTCTCCTAACAGTTGTTGGTTGCTCAGATGCATTTCTCCTTCTAACCATTCTGAATTTTGGTAAACTGTTGAAAATTTGTATCAAATTTCTTCTCTACTACTCCAAATTCTTTCAAATCACGATGTGTATCTTTACTCAAACATCCCCTTTCTAGCGCCAATATGTAGTTGCAGAAATCCTACACTACACCCTCACAATATTCCACACAACTAAGACATTTTTGGATGAATAACAATGATTTTATTGATTATTTCCTTGAAGATTCACAAGATAAAATAGAAAAGAGTTAAAGAAATTACAATCACCACCAACTTTTCTCTCCTAATGACTTATCTAACACTCTCCAAAAGAATCCTCTTTACAAAGACTTATTCGACTCTTTATATAGGGTAGTATACAATGGATGACAGCTAAGTCGTCCTTTATTTTCGGGAACGACTTGCGAAATATCGCAAGTGTACAAGTATACAATCTCGCAAACTCTTCTAAACTTCGCTAGATCTTCACACTTTTCTCATGTTTTGGCTTTCGTCATTCATTGCGTCATTAATGTTATTCTTCTGCGACGCCCTCGCAATGTCATTATTTATTGATCTCGCGAAGTATTGATGTCGCGATATTGTGATCCTACATTATGCTTGCCAAATTTTTGCTACATTGATATGATAGTATAGACGTTGGATTCTATGTTGCAAGTTTAGGATGATTGAAGCACAAATTACCATGGCTAGTTTGTTGTTGCTGCAATATCGATAATGATGGATGTCTTTCAAATGACATATGAATGTTTAATCTCCGTTAGCATATTTTTTGATTTTTTTCCAATTTTTGAAATCTAGTTTTCTTAGGTGATATCTAATTTCTCTCTCTTAAATCTGAAGAATTTATGGGCCCGTATGGGAGAAATTTAGGTTTGTACACTTATATGCTCAAGGTTAATACGATCCTTTCAACTTTCATCAACTATATATTTAATTCAGGGTTTGGGGTATAAATATCTTTTTATTAGGCGATGGTATTTTGGGTAACCTATGGTTAGGGTATGAGTGGAACGTTTAAGAGAGAGAAATTATAACGTTTAGAACGTTTACAAAACTGAATCTGTGAACCTAACTACAAAGAGAGTTCCTGGATGGTACCAAAGACCAATATCCAAGGATAAATCAAGTCTTATCCAATAAACAAGGTTGGACCTAGCTATTGTGATTGATCAACGCATAACCTCTGATATTTCAATCATAAAGATAAACAATATAATGCGGACATGCGAAATTTTGTTAACAAGAAAACTGAATATGCAGAAAATCCCCGGGACCTAGTCCAGATTGAATGCCAAACTCTATTAAGACGCTACACACACTAGCCTGCTATACCAATTAACTTCGGTCTGGAATGTAGATGACCGTAAACTCAGTCTCCCACTAATTCAGGTACAATTGTGTTCCTTACGCCTCTTGAATCCCAATAAGACTCAGCGCAATTGATTCCAAAGACGTCCTCACACCAAATAAGAGTTGCTTCAACTAAATTGAATACTTTAAACCAAATCTTCCTCGCACATATTAAGCCTCTAATTGCTTTCCTGATTTACGATCTAAACGGATGATCAGATCAAACGAAAGATGAAAATCGATAGCAACTTGACAGAAGTCTGGCTATCCTCAAAATCCATACTTATCCAACTTGAAGTGCAACCTAGATTATTATTCACCTTAGAAGTATAAAACTTGTAGAATCAACAAAATATGAGATGAAGAGACTTTGTTGATTACTATCTATCTTGATCGTTGGATCAAGGCTCTACAAACCCCATCAACATATCATTTAACATGCAACCAAAAAGTCCAACAAATTTTACAAAATTAATATAAATAGGATGCCGGTGTCACTGTAATACAATGATAAACACTAGGTGATGATACCAATGACATGAGTTCAAAACTCGCGAGCATCAAATTCTCTACCGGTCAATAAAAATAAAAATATCACTACACCAAATTCTTGGATTAGTAATGGTGAATTAAGAATGACTTTGGGGCGTTACAAATTTGCCGTTACAAAATGGCCGTTACAAAAAAATCGTAACAGGCTGAAGCCGTTACTAAATTTTAAAAAATCGTACTTGAGGCCAAGCCGTTCTGAAATTTTTTATAGGCGTGCCACTCACACGCTTGGTCACACTTGGGTTGTAACACTTGCGGTTCGTGCGTGTGCCATTCAATGCTTGCTATTCTTTTTCAACCCAAGAATCGTTGAACTACGGGATATTTCATTTTCACTTACATTTCTTTTCTCCTGCGCTCCTTTTCTTCCCTCTCACCCAGATTAATCATCCGATGTTTGAAGAACTAATCTTCAATCGTCTCGCTCATCGAGTTTAGGGTTTTGATTTAAGTTTACATCGCTGTAAGTCATCATCGATTGTGTTTCATAACCATTAAATCAGATTTTAGGGTTCCATCTAAATTAGGGTTTGTTCTTGATTTGGTTTCGATTTGTAGGTGTTGTTGAATGATGTATTTGGTTTATTCGTGAGAAACAGAAGGTAAATCCTACTACAATCCCTATTTCTGTATCATTAATTTCTGTTATTTCTTGATTTTTTGGTGATTTTTTTAGGCTGAAATAAATTGTTTCGATTTTGATTTACAGTTTGATGCTGAGGAGTATTCTTCGCTAGAGAGCTTGCTGAAGATGGTTACTCTGATGTTGAAGTTAGGGTTACTCCTATCATCCTATGGGAAATGAAATCATCATCAGATCTAACTCAAGGTTTTGATTTAGTTTTTGTGATATATTTGAATCTGAAAGTAGAGTTTTTAATCAAGGGTTGTGAGTATTGGTTGAAGGGTTTAGATCTCTTGTTTTTCCTAGAGAGCCAGCGGATTTACAAAGGGTGTGTCAATAATTTTGTTTGAACAGGTGGAAGTTCTAGCTGCAGTAATCACTTCAATTGCAAGAAGTGTTAGAGCTAATACAGTATTCTAAATTTTTCCTAGTTGAAAGGTCATCAAAAAGAAATGCTCAAAAGCTTTTGAATTATTGGTTGCTCATCTTCTAGTCAAAGATGAAGCTTATCTCATTTGTATTTCTTACTTATGCTTTATGCAGTGACTGGAATGCTTATATCATTATAGACTTAGAGAAAAATGAAGTTAATTATAAGATGGTTTCATCGTATTTTGTTATATGTGGAGAATATCGTCTCACAATATTTTGGGTTTGGCATCGGGCAGGTGTTTGTTCTCAAGCACCTATTGTTTCTTCAAATGAATTAGGTAAAAATACACATGGGACCCAAGTTTTGCTCCCAAATGTCCGTAGCGATGTGAAGCCCTACAGATTATTGGCTGAAGGACCAAGCTTTCGTGTTAATGGGCGGTTGTGGAATGGAAAAAAGTACTCTTTATTCATTAGGATATGTGATTGACAGTGTTCTGTTTTTCTATTCGTATTAAATTTAAATGCTTATTCTCATTTTATTCTTTGGTTTTGCAGTGGAACTTTCGGGTTGGTTTCACTCCCAGAGAGGGTTTAGTTATATTCCGTTTCATATCTTTTGATGGTAGTGGCGGTCGGAGACTGTAGCTCAGGCCGAGTTTTGTTGAGTTGGTGGTCCCATATGGTGATCCAAATGAGCCACATTACAGAAAAATGCATTTGATGCGGGAAAAGATGGCCCGGGTAAAAATGCACATTCTGAAAAAGGTGAGGATTGGTTTTGATTCTGGTTTTGTCCATTTGATTATTTCAGGTCTAAACTTTTTGTTCGATTGGTGTTGGCTTGGCTAAAGCGGATTAATCATTGCAGGGTGTGATTGTTTGGGTTACATCAAGGATTTCGATGCCCATTTTACAAATTTTAGGGGAGTAGAAACGATTGAAAATTGTGTGTGCTTTACACAAGGAGGACCATGGTATATTGTGGAAACATCGAGATTGGAGGTATGGCTTAGCGAAGTTAGAAGGTCTAGAAGGCTCACGGTATCCTTTTTGCATTTGTGGCTAATTATGAGTATGGATTCTTCGGCATTTCTATCACGCAAGTTGGAATTTTCATTTGTGTACTATCAATATTCTTAGACATTGATTGTTCTGAATATACTTTTATGTCCTGGTTTATTGTTCCATATTATGTGCAAAGTTGAATTTGTTATAATGCTCATGCAATCTCTCTTTAAATATTACAGGATGGAAAAATAGAAGCCGAGGTTAAGCTAACTAGAATTCTCGGCTTAGGAGCAATACAACTAGGTGAATCCAGGAAATACGATGTATAACTATAGCTCCAGATTGTATGCACCAAAGACATCAACACTTCTTTGTTTCGTATGGATATGGTGTGGACCCGTAAGCCCGGTGAAGCATTCAATCAGGTAACACTCGTGTCTCATATATTACATTTTTTTCTTGCGTGTGGTGGTTAAGGTAGTTTGTAACACCTTGTACATTCGTAGGTAGTTGAGGTGGATGTGAAAGTCGAAGAACCTAGGAAGAACAATATTCATAACAATGCTTTCTATTTGAAGAAACACTTGCTCAAGTCCGAGATGCAAGCCATGCGTGACCGCAATCCTTTATCACTCGTCATTGATTGTACGTCATTCTTTCGGATACATTAATTGGTGGTTTGTTTTTGTGCCTTTTCGTCATTAGTTACTAAATATATTTTATTTTATATACTATGCCTTGATTTCCCTAATGTCGAGATTGTCGATTCATTCGTTTTTGGATCAAGAACACAAGAAATGTCAATCGCACAGGGCAATTAACAATGTGCTATAAGCTAATGCCTGGTTCAAACTGTTCTCCTTTCACAATATGCCCATGATGAGATGTATCCAGGAGGCGATTTGAATCAGTGGGTTTTATATTTTATAGTTGGTTCATTTCGAGCTTAAGTGAGCTCGTAGGATTCGGCTTACATCCCTTATATTTCTAGCTCATAACATGTTGAAATCCCCTGTTGTCTTGTTTACAGGATTTGATTCGGACTATGGCGGACCAGATTATTTCTATGTGGAAGCAAGAAAAGAGATGTTATTGTTACTTTAAATATTTCAAACCACTGGCCAGAGGATGTTGAAGATAGCTAGAAGGAGGGTGTTAAAGCTCTATCTCTAGCTTGTTATCTAACTATATTTTGTGTAGCAATTGATAAGCTTGATGGATCGAGTTAATGTGATAGTTATCTAAACAAGGTTGAAATGTTTCATTTTGTAGCGTGTGAAAGTCTTTCAATTGAATCGACTTCAGACTTGCAAATTTAGGTTCGTGGACTACTACGAAATTTTTTGGATATAGTCTTGGTCCGAGGTTGATGCATTTCAATCTTACCTTTCAGCTATTAGGATCGGATGGGTGTTTGCTTGGGAGTGTAATTGTCTTAATCCATCATTAAGAAGCATTCGCAACCATTGAGGTGAATTATTATCAAATGTCCTTGTATCTATCAAAGTTTTGATCTTCCCTTGTATCAAGTATTTAACTCATATTTTTCTTCCGTCTTATAGATCTCAGCCCACCCATTGTTTGCTTGATTGAAATCCCTGTTTTCTCTCTCTTTATATCTTTCTATTCTGTGTTTATAATTCAATTGATTCCCTGATCTTTGCTTTTACTACGTTTGATTTTTTTTCGTAAGTCTATTTCTGATGGATCTCTCTCTCCTTTTTCTTTTGATTGTTGGGGTCGACCTTGACTTCAGCAGCACCAACTATCCAACTCCAATGGTGGATGGAGGGAGAGTTAAGAAAATAGTTTAAATTTTCCTGAAGGAACAAATTCTTGGAAATTAATTGATTGTTCTCAAGACAGCTGTGATTATTGTTGAAATGTTGATGAATGTTATCAAAGAATTTAGTGAGGGAAATGCTATACAGGTAATAAATTTCATTGATTCGTACCATAATTCATGAAATTTAAGATATTTACCATAATCTATGTTGATTCAACATTTTCAAACTTTTATAAATGATGTTTGTGTAAATTAGAAAAAAGTTCTAACTTCTTTCCATGAGATCTAAATCCCCAGTTTCACCTCATATTTTGATTTAAATATCCTTTACATAAAAGTGAATTTACTAGAGTTTTAAAAGATTTTGTTCATCCGAGACCCGAGAACTAATACGGTGCGACTTTTTTATTCTATTCATTACGCATTGGAATTTTTGGCTATTTGGTTTGCAAGGTTGTTGCTTTTTGTTGATAAATGTGGGGTTTTGAGATATTGGCTTTGCATTTGATATGGCAAGACTTGGAAGGTTCACCTGTTTAGTAGGGGAGGCGGGAAAGTTATTTTTGTTACTACCCGAGATTATGCAATTGTGATTTGAGGTTGAGATGTGTTTCGAATTTTATGAATTCAATGTTGCATTTTATATTGGATGTTAGACTGCAGATTTTGAAACTTACTGCTGGATTACTTAACTTTTGTGTATCTTGATGGATGTGTTTGTTTGCGAGATATGTGAGGTTGCTCGAATCGAAGCACATTGGCTTATGCAACCCCACATTTTTTCCAGTGTTGATTACTTGATTGAGGCTTGCGGTGTTAGTACTCAGCACAATCTGTTAGGAACAGAGGGGTGTTTCTTTGGGAGTATCATTCGTATTAATCCATCATTAAGAAGCATTGCGGCAACCATTAAGGTGAGTTATTATCATAATTTGTAGTTAATGGTCACATGATACATGAAATGTGTTTTATTAAAGGTAAAATGTATCAGGTCACGAGAGGTGCATTGGAGCAAGCATCCTTTGTTTGAACTTTTTGTACTTATCTATTTGCATGTTCTTAATGGCTTCTTATTGTTACTCTACGAACAATGTTTTTGATGGTCAGATTTTAAATCTTGCGTACAATAAATTGGACATAGACCTCAGAATCCATGCAGGGATTGATAAATTTGCAGAACGAGGCTTAAAGGTCACTCGGAGTAGCATACCAGGTAACTTAAACTACAAATCTACTCCTCTATTCCCTACCCCTTACTTGTTTCTAACATGCATCGGGGCTCGATGGCAGCTTATTGTTCTCTTGCCACTCTTTGACCCACCTAGACGCGACAGTGCTGAGATAGTTATGAGAGCTCTATACCTTGGTGTTGGTGTCAAGTGATCACATGTAGGTATTTTTTTTACGGTTTTACCCAATCATTTTTTTGTTGCCATCCTTTCTCACGATTTTTTTTGAACTTCACATGTAGAAGGTGAGCAATGTTATGACTAAATCAATTTCTCTTTTGATTATTGTTACTGGCCATTGGGAAAGAAAAGAAACTGGCAGTCGTCTAGGAATGGGAACCAACATGTACCCCTTATCTGCATTGCCAGTCGAGGGCAAGGATGAATTTGTTGCGGAAAAAGCGAGATGGTTTCGCTTGTGTTTTTCTGAATGCTATTTTGTTATTATCGCTATTTAATTTGGTTTCTGTTTCTTTCAAGCGTATATCTTGAATATGTGAATGGATTTGGTTGAATTGAATGAAATATTTTTACTGCGATCGTATATTTTACTACCGATCATCTAATTTCTTAGGGGTATTGAATTTTTAAACAAATTTCTCAAGTATAAGTTGGAAGTGTCTAATTTACTACTGATTGTTCCAATTCATTTCCTTGCAGATCGGACAATGGTGGTTGCTTGCCTTATAGAAGGTGCTCACAACCAGGACCTTGTTCAGGTGCATAACTCATAAGTGTTGCAGATTTGAAAGATAATCGGCATGCACGACAAGGCAAAGACTGTTATGTGAGTTATGTCTGTTAGTTTACTTATATGCTATCTGTTTAAGTTTCTAAACATATATTATATTCCCTCAAACTTAGGAATATTAATTCTCTCCAAGTATCAAACTGCTTGAGTGAATGTAAAAGAGTGTTTAGAAATTCTCATAAGTTCTAAGTCAATGATCTTGTTTAAATGTGTCATAGAATTTGGTGGGTTGAATGAAAGAATAAAACAAGTTTTATTGATGTTGACTGTATCATAGAATGTGGTTAGATTGAATGAAAGATTTATACATGTATTTTTGTTTAAATTCCGACGTATCTTAAATTTGAAAATGGATTGCTTAGGTCAACATTGACTGGTCAAAATTGGTAAATATTGACCGGAGTCAATGTTGACTGCCAGAATTTTTTTTGTTACAAAAAAATCGTAAATACTTGACTCATTTCAACTTGCCGCGTAGTAACGGCTCAAAGTTGTTACAATCGACACGTAGTAACTAGTGAAAGTCATTACGCCTACCTATGTTACAAAAAAATTCGTAACGGCCCAAAGTCGTTACCACGTGGCAAATTCGTAACGGCTCGCAGCTGTTACGAGAGCCGTTACAATCCAGATTCGTAACGGCCACAAAGCCGTTACGAAAAAAATATAACACCCATTTTTGCAACAGGAGAGAGCCGTTACAACCCGTTTTAGTAACGGCTTAGTTCTGGTTCTAATCCTTAATTTTGTGTAGTGTAGGATCTATTATTTCATGTCTAACAGTTTACAAAGGGGTAACCATTAATTAATGAGAGGTCCAGTAAAAGTCAAGTCTAATCAAAGTCATGGTTAACGCAGGGTCAAGAACGTTCAAAGGTCAACGTCACATTCAAGATCCAGTCAAACATTTTACAACTCTGACTCCCAAGTACGATATTTTTCTCTTCTGATTTTCCGAATGACGCGTTCTAATAGTCGATTTGCCGTAATTTTTCGTGATATATCTAATGGTACTATTGTTTTGTCAAAATTTTAATGCAATTAATACTTAAAATTTTAGATTAATTTTCATTAATTATATCGATACGCGGCATTAAAATCACTTGACTTATCAATAGTTATTGACCTACTTTATGGTTTTACATTTTGATTTTGTTTTCCGTTTTTAATCATTTTTTTTTTCATTTTTATTTTCTCAGGTGAGATCTTCAAATACACAGTGATTATTTGCTATAAATCGATATTTTCTGAATTCTCTTAATCTTAACTGTTTGAAATAATGTATGCCGCTACAAAATAGGGTCGCTGATTTAAATGCAAAGTCCCATGAGTTACGATAAGTGTGTAATTTATCTTATCTTGATATATTGAATCCATGTGTTTGTTTATTGGTTATTTTTTTTTTTTGTAAAATTGCATTGTACTACGTTTTTTTTTCTCCATTTTGTTACTTTTTGTTCTTGAATTGAATTAGAGCAGAGCCTTGGGTTTCCGTGTTGAGAGTTTGTAATTTAATCATCTGTTTGTGTATTCCTACAATTTGATTGCATAGTATAAATGTAATCCTCACCGTTAAAGTGTTTGAAAGTAGTCAGTATCTTGGGATGTTTTATGTTCTCAACCCTAATTAGCAATTCGGAAGTCGGCATGCGTACGGAACGGCAAACGTATGTGTATTATTCGGATTTGTAAAAGCTAAATTCGGTCAAAAATCCGGTCAACAGTTCGTGATTCGGCAGTAATCCGGAATGGCATACGTACTGTATAATTCGTTTTAGAGATATGAATTCGGGATGCAAAGTTCGGAGTATATTAAATAAGAGTCAAAAACTAAATAAGAAGAAAATGTCCTACTAATGGCCGGAATCCTTTATATGTGAGGCATATGCAAAATAAACAGCAACAATTCGTTGGCTCAGTGGAATTTAGTCATGTTTACGGAGTTAGGCGTCTCTATGAACACTTTTTCGAAAAAGAAGGTGCACTGTCAGTTGGGCCTTTGAAAACGCTACTAAATAGGCCCATTAGTAACTTGGGACAAATTGGGCTGTGATTAGTGGGCCGAATAGAGACGCCCGATTCTAATTCGGAACGGATGATCAGGAAAACGCACGTATTGGGTTTGAAGTTTCAATTGAACGGCCGAACAAATCGGGAACGTGCGATACGTAAAAGTTCGTGTATTATTCGCGTATAATTCGGCGAATTGCTAACTAGGTTCTCAACTGCCAAAATGCTAATAACTCGTGACAATGTAAGGGATTTATACATTAAGAATACCTACAATAGTCAACAAGAGTACAATTTGTCCTAGCAATAGTGGTTCTATAGGTTTCTTTCAAGTAAGAAGAAGGCTCAGACAAGGAGAATCGCTCTCCCCTATTATTTTTTCCTTAATTACAGAGAATGTATTGAGTAGAAGTATTACCAAATGGTAAATGTTGGTAAGTTAGCTCCAACGATGAGTAGATTTGGTATCCAACCTACACACATTTTCTCTGCAAATGATGTGTTCATAATTTTGCAACGGATACAAGAAAAGTTTGGATAATTTAAATCTTTTTTAATGGATTAACAATACTCATATTCTCTGCTCAGGTAGTAGTATATAAACATAAGAGCAAGGTTTTTGTTGACGGGGTAACTTAACTTAGAACAAACCAGATTTATCTTTTGTAATGCATCACTAACTATATATTTCTAAGTTTTTAATGACCAAGAAAAATTATATTGATAAAGAAAAGGGATACTATAGATCTAAACCACCAAAATACCAGAGAATTTTGTATGCAAAGTTATACCGAATGTTCAATAGTTGTTATATTTTGAGAAATTTCTCACCCCCATTTATAAATCAAAGTGGCCCATTAGCTCAGTTGGTTAGAGCGTCGTGCTAATAACGCGAAGGTCGCAGGTTCGAGACCTGCATGGGCCAATAAAATAAAAAATTTATTCTGTTATTTTTTTTTTAAATCACTAATTATTATTTTATTTTTTTAATATAATATTCAGATCTACTATTTTACAAAATAGAATTACAAAATAATCATACAAAGCTATTGTTTGGTAGCCTAGCAACAAGCTGGGATCCAACTCCTCTCTGAATAAATTTTTAATCGATAAATTTTTATTATACTGATATAAAAAGAATACACACGATTTAAACCACCAAAAATTGAAATAAGGAGTACACGTATCACTCACAAAGTCATTAATGTTTAAGGAGCAAACGACTTAAAATTATAAGTACAATAAAAAAATATGCCTAAACAATTTAATTATTTTGTTTTTTGATCGAGAAAAGAATTATATGGATCAAAATCTTACTTACACAAGATATATAACTCATACATAGACGATTATGACGGAGTATGTTTCTTCATTCTTAGTGTGATGCATCAAGGTGGCAGGTTCACGACCTGCAGGTGCCGATCAATTAGTTATTAGCATTTTTACTTCTTTTTTTTTCGTTTTTAAAATTAACAATAACTACTTTTAGTTTGTTATCGATAAAAAAAATAATCATGCCAATCAAAAGAAGGGATATACATGATTTAAACCAAAAAGAAAGAAAAAAAAGAAGCGCACATCATAGGTACAACATAAGAATAGTATGCCTGAACAGTTTATTTTATCTCGTTTTTATATCGATAAAGGAAAGCTATATGAATCAACATCTTACTTACATAAGGTGGATAGCTCTTATGTTTTCGATTATGACAGAGCATGTTCCTTCATTTTTATTGTGATGCATCAAAGTGGCCCATTAGCTCGTTGGTTAGAGCGTTGTGCTAATAACGCGAAGGTCGCAGGTTCGAGACCTGCATGGGCCAATAAAATAACATTTTTATTCTGTTTTTTTTAAACCACTAGTTATTATTTTTTAATTTTTAATCGATCATTTTTTATTATACGAGCAAATGGCTTAAAATTATAAGTACAACAAAAAAATATGCCTATGTTGTAGGGCCTGCAGTCCATAGATGTGCGACCCATCTATATAGTTAGGGTTTACCTTTATCAATAAAGTATTTAAAGGATACTATAGCTATGTAATAAGGTTGGTCCATTATCAATAGAAATCTCTTCTATGCCTCTATCTCTTTCTCTTTTCCTATAATTCTACTGCAAAACGTTATCCGCACGAGCTCTTCCTATATGCATAAATTTGATTGATATCAATTCATACTAAGAAATCTGCTGAGATTTCCATTTGGATCCGCACTTCTATTTTATTTTTATTTTTCAAACACGTCAAAACAGTTTCGGAAATCTCCATCCCATTGGATTTGTGCTTCTGTTCCTGAAATGAATAGTTGAAGGTACGCCGACAAACTTCAAAGCAAAAATGTTGTCTGCCATGTTATGATTATTGTTGAACTTGTTTTGATTAAAAAAAAACAAAAGAAAATAAATTGGATTGGTTAATCTGATGTATTGGGTATGATCTGTTTTTGATTTTTATATCCCCTATGTTTCTTAATCCGTATAGTAGAGATTCTACACAGTTCTGTTTTGTGTGATTTATCAAATTATTGATTAGTCATCACTTTTCAAATCTTATTATTATTAAATCATGAAGGTATATTGTATGAATCTGTGTCAAAGACTGATTTGTTATGGTATATAGAATAGACCCCCATATCTATTATTAGACTGATTAATGATGATATGTTTGATTTCAATGTCCCCTTGGGCCAACTGATGGTGGTCGTTTTTCTTCTCTGGGCGTTTTTTTCTTAACACTGCTGCGGAGGAGATTCCTGTTCTGATCCATCAACCCGGCTGGGTTCTATTCCGATCCATCAACCCGATTGGGTCCTGTTCTGATCCATCAACCCGACTGGGTTCTGTTCCGATCCGGTTCTAGCTGTCCTGTCACGTCCTGATCCGTCTTATGTCCTGTTCTTGAATGTGCGTGACCAGAATCGTTCTGATTGTGTTTGTGCGGTGAGAACCAAATGAGGTATGAAATTAATACGTGCTTTAAGGGTGATTGTTTGTTGGACGTATTTATTGGTTTTAGAACATGACTAGTTATATTTTTGTTTTAAAAATTTATATTATGTGAAAGGTCAATTTAAATTATGACTGTTAATTTTGATCATTAAAATTTTTGGTCTCAATATTATGTTGTTCCCTTGAATATGATATTGGTTATACTTGAGTGATGTCTTTTATTCAATTGGTTGTTCCAACTCTATTCCAATGTATTCATTTGGGGTTTAGAAGTATTTGAGCACCGTTATTCCATACTTGATATTTTCTCCCCAAATTTGAATTCTCGAACATTAATCTAGTGGTAGTTTTTAAAAGATACGTTGCAAATAAAATCACATGTATTCCAATATTTTTGTGGAAGAAATCACAAAAGGTGATATGAGTCAGAAAATTTCCATTTCTCTACTTCATCGATGATACTAACGAAATAGTATATGTTGAAGTATGACAACAAGAGAACTACCTTTTCTACTCAACCTTAAGTAAGTGGTTGACATGTGTAGTGAGATTCTCTTGGTCTATTGAGATAAAGAAATTTCTCAAATTAAGCTAAATGTAGCAAAATTGAAAATGGAAAGAACCCCAGGCATAATGACTCACATAAAGCATGTGAAAAGGGATATATATCATGAGACAAAGATGTATTTTTCCCCAGTAGTAATGACACCAAAATACAGGTATCAGCTAAATATAAGATGAAGCTAAGATGTGATTCTAGCTCCCATCATAAATGAAAGAGTTGGAAACGTACCTGGTTATAGGTGTTGATATATACAATGTAATGTGTGTATCGTAGTAGCAACCAATTTTCACATCAACTTTAATGGCAACAAGAACTTTGCCTGGCCAATTAACTATCTTATTCAATTGAACTAGATCATATGTCTGCGCTTATGGAATGCAAAGTATATCATTTCCACGAGACATATATTCTCTAAAGCACCTGAGATATCTCTGGATGAAACGTAACATATATTCACTCTAAAGTAATTGAGGTGAATCCGACTTTTGTTATGTAATAAGGCCACGCCGCTTATTAAATCTCTTAAGACTCAATGTCTAACTGATTGTGGTTTTTCTCCCACTAATTTAAGAAATATACACTAGTTTTTGAACTAATTATTTATAATTTGACTACGATGATTGGATCATTGAGCGAAACACTGCTCAAAACTTTGTTTCCAAGATGAAACAAAGATTAAAAGTCACAAAATCTCTACATTTACCGAGAGACAATCACGCCTTGTTAAATTCCAAAGTAACCCATGCAGAAGGATATCATGTGGAACCTCACAATGACGAGAATGTAATTGATTGCATATTTTATAGTCTCTAATATATTTGGAAGGAAATACATTTTAGAGAAACTAATGAGTCAATCTAGTGAAATGTAAACCACTATAGTGTTTGGATTATTGAATCCATATTGACTTCGACGATGAAATGTTGGGAATTGACTTATATAGGCTTTGGGCATAACCATAAAGTAACTTTGGTTTTGTCATGATGATTGTTTTGAAATAACTCATACAAACATCACTTTATTTTAGTGAACGAAAACGGGAAAAAGATTGACAGAATGCTAAATGACGGCACACCTCTCAATAAGTGTTCTCTAAAGAACTAGATGCACAACCCCCCTTCCCATTATGCTTTTAAGTAAGGAAGCACATCACTCATTTTTACAAAGTCTATTGTAAAAAAGATTGAGGCCGTCCAAAGATCAAATGGTAAACAACCTATATTACAAAGAAAACGAGGTGAAGTTTAGAAAAATATTCATGCAGAATGCGGACCATTAAAGTGACTTATGGGTCTGGTGAATGTTTTGACATTTTGAACTAGTTATAGTTTCCAAGAAATTTTGCGTTTGGAAAACTACTAGCACATATTATACATGTAAGGGCTCACCACACTTTGTAAATGCTAGCTAGTGCACATCAAAAGGACTTGATGGTTATTGCATATTTAATAGGATCAATGCAGAGCATCCTATACCTCATGGTCTCGCAAAGGCTATTATCAAAGGTTACAGATGATCTCTAAGGAATAGGTTATGCGTACAAACCTACCTTTTATTGCTTTGGGGATATGCAATATTTCGCGCATCTTTAGTTAATTCGTTTTTGAACCCAATATTAGTCAACATTTTCTGCGTACCAGTTGGTGACTGAATTTAAGCCTGACATTTGTATTCTTACCCATTTTTGGTTGCACTATATATGTGCCATTACGAGTCCACATCGTACTATGATGGGTCACGAATATAATTAAGTAATTTTTTTGGATATTTACTCTCAACAATTATCCGCATTTTAAAACCTTTGGCAGGAGATCTCTTACTGCTAGATTTACGGTTTGTCATTTTAATGAGACAGTCTTCCCGTAGTTAGGGGGAGATAAGAAAAGGTATTTCTAAGGGAACGACAGGAATTGTCGTGGTGTGTTCCCATTGTGTCTCATATTGATTGTTGTACTCCACAAATGTAAATATGAAGTGACAAAGAATAATCGATGCCAGAAAGTGCACTGATATCGGCAATATGACAAGATCACACATACCGGCTGCAAATATTCCTGCAAGGTTAAAAATCCTCAGTATGGGGTACACCATAGACTAAGGTGTTGCAACTACAATTGGTGTAAGTGTAGTTGAGGCCATGGATCCATAAAGGAATATGGAGATACCACCAGGTCCGATCAATGCTCACTTAGAAAGGAAGTAGATGAGTAACGCACAACCTAATTTGTATCATTAATGAAATCATCTCATTTGATTGTCTCTGACTATGTTCATGAATCAATACTGGAGGACGCTCCAAAGTTTTAAATGATTCTAGAGAACAATGAAATCCTGACGGATTATGAGAATGCACATGAGTCAATGGATCATGCGTGCACAATGATAATATAATCCATAAATAGTTGCTCCAAAAGTAGAACACAATGAGATCGAACCATGCTTTATTTTGATTAATTTCAAATAAATAGCATATTGGGCCTATGCAATCCAGGTAGAACTTAGTTCTTTGACAGATATACGGATATTTTGTGTGGTAGTGCTAACCAACCTAGTATAAAGCCCGTGGGACATACATGATTAATTTGTCACAAAGCATAATGAGAAGAAAGCAGTATTAAAGTATAAAGACTCGCCTTGTGGCGCGAGGTTTCTTATAAAGCCCTGGATATTGTTCTCTTGTGATGAACTTTACAGTGTTCCGCTACTTAGTTAGATTGGTAATTTCAAAAACACTTGAAATTCAACGTATGTATGTGGTTGTTACGTATCTCTGAAAGAATCAAGAGATAAAATATATTTGCAAAAGTGCATGATGGCCTTTTGCTTCCTAAGTAGAATGACTCTAAACCACAGGAGTGTGTTTGCAGTTACACTGGAACACTCACTTATTGATTTAAAAAAATCAGGCGGATGTGGTATACCTGTCTAAGTGACTATTTGATTGGGAAGGGATAAACAAGTACGGTTTTGTACCATGCGTATTAGATAAGTTCCTAATTCATAATTATATCTATCTATTTCAACGATATGGACATGATAATTAATCTAAATGGAATAAGAGATCTTACAAGCTATTTGAAATCTGAATTTGAGATGAAAATCCTGGGAAATCTCGATCTTATCTATGTTCTAAACTAGAAGACCGAGCTTATGGTATATTATTCCACCAGTTTGCATATGTCCATTGTCAGGAAATTTAATAAGGAAATGCATCCTGCTAGCACTCCCATGATTAGTCGAGTTTCAAATGTACATAAATGACCAATTCGTCTAAAGGAAGATGGCGAATTTGTGTCGGGAGATGAACTCTCCTTATCTAAGTATAATAGACGCATTATTGTACTTAGCATAATGTACTCGGCCAAATATTACATCCTCAGTGAACTTGTTAGCTAGATATAGCTTAGCGCCAATGCAACGTCATTGGAATGGTATAGTGAATGTAATCATATACTTAAAAGTAACCATTGCCATAAATTTGTTTTATCCCTGCAAAGACATTAAAAGGAATGCTAATGAAAGTGCAATTCAAAATTTGTTGATTATGAAGGAACAATAATCTCTTCTCCATCGAAAGTAATCAGGGGGAGATATGGTGGACTATGTTCTAGGTCATTACCGATATTCAGTTTCGAAAAGTACATGACTAAAGAAACTGTCTGGAACAACTCTGAAAGTAATCAGGGGGAGATGCCGACATCAGGGGGGGATCCAAGTATATGATGTCGACATATTTTACTTCGAGTTTGAAGATGTGTTGTACTCTTTTTCCCTGATAAACAATTTCTCCAAGTGATCATTAATTATTCATGTTTTGATCTTTCATTTTTTTGGAACTGATTCATGTTTTGATCTTTACTATTATTCTTCTAATCTTTAGAATGCATTATTATGATTAGCTTAGAAAGAAGATTGTGGAATTCTTCTTTTCTGTTTTAAGTTTTCTTTTTTCTCCCTAAGATTATTTGTTTCTTGATATGGATTTTAGTGGTTTCTCCCTTTAAGCTATCTCATGAGTTGGTAATTCCTTGCAGATCTCTGATTCATTATTCCGTGGGTAACCAGTGGTGGCATTCAAAGATGAATAAAGGTAGCTTAGTTTTAGAACAAGTGGTTCAGCCGGCAGTGGTGCTAACCATCTTCATATTGATGATGGTCCATATTAGTAGCTCAGAAGATTTCCTTCATTCAAACAACAAACCTTCAACCAAAATCCAAATTTATCAATGGCACTATATTCATTCGATGAAATCAGATCTTATCCATGGTGATTTTCTCGGCAAACTTACTCTGGTAATCTCAAAAATTCAAATTTTTGTGACTCCCAAACTTCTGTCAATCTACCTCCGAAATCGTAGCTTCAGTTACTATCATTACAGCCTGTCACATTATCTCCCTATTGTCTCGTATCTTTTTTATTCTAATCACCTATATTCTTGTTCTAATCTTGGTAATAAAAAGATCTCAGTTGGAACTTACTTTTTAAAAAATCATAGTTTCCCTCTCAGGGTAAAATCCTCATTTATCACTAGGAATAAACAAGATATTGTGTTTAAGTCTGTTATCAAAAACATTGAACAGTATATATACTTTGATAAGACTAATAAGATCTCATTCTTCCAAAACCTTGTGATACTTCACCAAGCTGTTATCTACACAAGACTCAATATCAACATGTCTGCTCCTCAAGGTGACCGTATCAATATGCTGTCTCGTCAACTTAGACAGTGCAAATATTGATTTATCTGCAAACTCAAGAAGAACTGTTGGTTCCTCACAAACCTTAACCAAGTCATGGATGAATGGATGTTTGGTATTCTAGGGAAACTTGTGAAGAAAGAAAAGATGAAGATGAGAGTAATCAGATCTGAGATTAATTCTCTTTGGGGAAGATACCGTAACAAGGAAATAAGAGTTATGGGTCATAATCTTATGTTGGTCAAATTAAATAGTGAAGAAGAACGTGATGAAGTTATTGCTGATGGTCCATGGCTAGTAGATGGAGTGCTCTTCCATGTACAAAAATATTCTTCAATTATCCCTATTACAGACTATACCTTCAAGAAACAAATTTTTACTCTGCATTTTAAATATCTAAAGCTAGAGCATATGAATGTAGCTGTTATAGATGAAGCTATAGCATATATGGGTACAAAGATATCAACTACTCCAAGGAACTGCAGACCTCGAGCGGGAAATACAGTAAAGGCAAGAATAGAGATTGATCTTCATAATCCTCTCCATAGAGGAGGTTGGTGGAAGACCATTTCAGGTGAAGATGTTTGGGTTCGTTATCATTGGGAACTTCAGCCAAGAAATATATGCCCCAAATGCTTTGTTATTGATCATGTGGATGATAGCTGTGATCACACTGCTGGTCTTCTCTATTTAGATAGTCTCTCTGCTTCGGAATATGAAATTTGGCTTAAGGAATCTGCTGAAGAAGTTCAAGATGAAGAACCCCAAAATGTTGGAAATAGTGTTATGGAAGAAGAAATGGTTGATGCTACTGCTTCCGATGAAACCAGGAATGTCAAAAGAATGAGAAACTCTTCTCTGAATCAGGAGCCTTCTATGAATCCTCATAACATTCATATCCAACCTCCAAATAATCTGAATAATGATGCTACTAATATGGCCCAACAAACATCATCAATGATGGTCTCGGAAAACTTAACTCCATCTGTTCCTGCTCCCATGAATGATAGGGTCAGAGATTCTACTCAGGTATTCACAAAACTCAGTACTAGTACTTATTCTTCCCATTTCTATTTTTTCAAAGTAGCTCTAAATTCTGTCTCTCATCTTCGTTTTAACCTAGCAAGTATGAAAATCATTGCATGGAATTGCCAGGGTTTTAATGATATCAAAACTAGGAATCACATTAAAAATCTCTCGAAAACTCATAATCCAGACATTATCTTTTTACAGGAAACAAAAATAAGCTCTGATAAAATTCTTAAGCTTGCTAAGTGTCTAGATTTTCCTAATAAAGTTTTTGAACCTTCCATTGGGCTCTCGGTGGCCTCCTCCTTTTTATGGAAGGATGGATTCACGTTAGATATTGTGTATTCTTCAAAAAATATGATTCATTGTTTGGTTTCTCATGACCCTTCAAAACCAGAGTGGCTGCTTGCAAACCCATTGAAAAAAAAGATCAATGGAACTTCATTAGGGAAATAGGTCTGGAAATTAATCAGCCGTGGGTGTTGATTGGTGATTTGAATATTATTCTTGATCCTAGTGATAGATCTAGAATTGATAGTCAGTCTTCCTCTACTTCACCATCAATCTTACAATGTATCAATGATGCTGGCCTCTCTGACTTAAGCTATAATGGTACCCCCTACACTTGGTCAAATAATAAACATGGTACTGGCAGAATTAAAAGTAGGCTAGATAGAGCTCTGACCAATGATGATTGGATCATATCCTTTCCTGATTCGAATTTAAAACATTTAACGCATCTTGCTTCTGATCATACACCTATTTGTTTAAATTTATATAAACCTGATAGTCATACTAGCGAAACCGGAAATTTTTGGTGTTTGGCTAAAAGACAAGTTCGTAACGGATCAAATTAAACATGCGTGGAGCTCAAGTATAGCATGAAGTGTCTTTGCACAACATTAATCATAAGTTGAAGCTCACTAGAAGACTTCTGAGTGTTTGGAATAGAACTACTTTTGGCAACATTGATACCAATATTAGAGAGTTGTACTCAGAACTGGATAATACTCGTATTTCTAGTTCTCACCCTAATATGGCAGATGAAGTTATTAGAATTGAAAAAGAGATTGATAAATGGGAAGAAATCAAAAAACAATTCTGGATGCAAAAGAACAAAGATAATTTTTTTAAAGAGGTAGATTATAACTCTAGCTTTCATCATGCAAATGCTACAGGCACTTAGATCAAGAAATGTGATTGATGCCCTTCGTGATAACTCGGGAATTGGTGTAATGACAAAGAATCTCTATCTGCTCTTCTTACACAGCATTTCCAAGATATTAGTTCGACCTCATCTCCAATTCTAGATAACAATTTTCTCGCAGTATGTTCATACGTTATTATCAAGAAGATAATGCTATGCTCATTGCTATTCCGTCGAGAATGAGATTCTTGATACTCTAAAGAGCATGGATCCATGGAAATCACCGGGGCAGACGGTTTTCCTCCAGGCTTCTACTTATCTCAGTGGGATACAGTTAAAGAGGATATGGTTAATATGATTCAAAATTTCTTCAGGTGCAGATTCATTTGTAAAAAACTGAACCAAACAAGACTCATGCTTGTACCAAAAGTTAAGACTCCAAGTTCACCGGTGATTATCTACCGATTGCTCTATGTAATACTTCATATAAGCTAATATCTAAGCCGATGGCGAGAAGAATGAAGGTAATCCTCACCAAAGTTATTTCTCCTCTTCAATCAGCTTACGTCCCGGGAAGGCTTATTTCGAGATAATATTTCACTTGCGCACGAAATTATCCATACTCTTAAAAGAAAGAAAAAGGGAGATAGTTATCTTGCTCTTAAACTAGACATGTCGAAGGCGTTTGACAGACTAGAATGGGATTTTATCATAGAAGTAATGAAGAGAATGGGCTTCTGTGAGGAATGGTGTACTCTTATTTATCAGTGTATCTCAACCACTGAAATTTCAGTACTATTAAATGGTTCTCCATGCAGTCCCTTCAAACCTACTCGAGGCATTCGCCAAGGGGACCCTATTTCCCCCTATTTATTCATAATTGCAATGGAGGCTTTCTCTAGAGCAATGGTGGCAGCTGAGTTCTCAAAAAATATTTGTGGAATTAAAATTGCAAGAAGAGCTCCTCCTATTAGTCATTTGCTATTCGGGGATGACTGTCTCATCTTTGTTAAAGCCAATCTGGATAACATCAACAACCTTCAAAACATACTGAATTCTTTCAGCTCAAGCTCTGGTCAAGTGTTGAACTATCAAAAATCAAGTATTTGTTTCAGTAAGAATATTAATACAGAAACAGCTACTATGATTACAAGATTTCTAAATGTCAAGAAGATGGACCCTGAAGAAAAGTACTTAGGTATCCCGTTATTCTTAAACAAAAGGAAGAGAGTCTCGTTCAATAATTTGATAGTGAACATTGAAAGAAGATTGTCTAAATGGAGGGCACAACACAGTCACAAGTCAGTAGAGGTGTAATGGTTCGTAATGTGTTAAGTACCATCCCCCTGCATCAAATGAGTTCGTTCAAGTTACCGGAGGAGACTATCAAGAAACTGGATTCTGTGCAGCTTAGATTCTGGTGGAATAAAGCTGATAAAAAAGGTTTATTTCTTACTTCTTACTCAAGTATGTGCAAGACTTTTGATGATGGTGGGCTTAACTTCAGAGATTTGCGTTGTTTCAATCATGCACTCTTGGCTAAAGCAAAGATGGAGAATTTGCACAACCGATGACTCGCTCGTACGATCTCTTAAAGCAAAATACTTTAAAAACTTTCACCCTCTTCATGCCCCTAAAAAAGGGGACGCCACGTGGTCTTGGAAGAGTGTAAGCTCTGAGTTCGAGTTCATTAAGAGATTCAGCTGCTGGTCAATTGGTAATGGTAAGAATATCCTCATTTGGCAGGATAAATGGATTACACATCATGATTCACCTCCTCTCCCAGCTATTTCTGCAAGTAATCCGTTCTCTTACACATATGTCTCAGAACTCATTGATCATGACACTAAAAGTTGGAAGTCTCAGCTAATTAATGATCTTTTTGAGCCAGACATAGTCCAGCAGATTCTTAGATTGAGAATTCCACTTTCATCAGAAGACAAACTCTGTTGGTCTCTGACCAAAAATGGGAAATTTACAGTAAAGTCTGCATACTATGCCCTCTACAATTTGAAGAATCATAATGGTCAGGCTAGTTATAAACCACCATCTTCAAACATCTGGAGGAAAGTTTGGAATGAGGATGTAATTCCTAGAGTGAAACTCTTTCTATGGAAATGTATCAAAGACATAATTCCATCTAAAGAGAGATTAAGTAGAAGGATCCGGCAAGAAAACGTTTTTGTCACAGATGTGGTCATCGCCGTAGAAACTACAATGCATATTTTATCCGAATGTGATTATGCAAGGGTAGTTTGGTTCAGCATCTGGTTAACGTGCAAGATGGAACTCAAATGGAGTAACCCTAAGGACTGGATAGCTTCATGGTTCTCTATTTAGGATTCCTCAACAATCGCAAGATGGCAATTATTTGTTTGGTTCCTATGGAAGGAACGATGCAACTGGGTATTTGAAGATAAATCTCAAACGCCTCGGCAGCTAACTAGATCTATTGATAGATTTCTAAACAAGCAGTTCAGGTTACAAAAAGATTACCGCACTGGCCAAGAGCTCGACTGTTCCTAAATGGCAGCCACCTCACAATGATTTTATTAAATTAAACACCGATGCATCTTATTGTGATCATACTAAAACAGTGGATATGGTCTAATTTTTCGAAATTGTGCAGTACTCATGTAGCTTCAAAATGTCGCAGTTTCAGTGGAGAATTGGATGCTCATTATCTGGAAAGTGTAGCTGTTCTGGAGGGTGTGAAATGGGGGCTGCAGATAGGTCTTAAGAAGATTATCATCGAGTCTGACTACAAGAGTCTTATTCTAGCTATAAAACGGGAAGAGTCTGACATCCCATGGAACCGGCGAGGCATCATGAAGACACTAGTAACTGTTAAAACAATTTGAGAGTTATTCCTGTGAGCACATAAACAAGACTAGCTAATAAATGTGATAATCTTGCAAAACATGCCCGTAAAAAGGGTATCTGTAATAGTTGGGAAGGGGTCTTTCCTTCTTTCCTGTCAAACTCTATGCTGTATGACAATGCTTGATCTAATAAAGATTTTCCTTTGTAGCAAAAAAAAAAAAAAAGTACTCTTTTTCCCTTCGATCGAGAATAGATTTCCCCAAAGGGTTTTGTTACTCGACAAGGTTTTTAGCGAGACAACACTAAAAGCATCAAGTATGTTGAGCGTTGAAGACATAAAGATCACATTGATATTACTGAAAATATCAGAATCAAAGAAATGAAACTCAATAGTCTGTTAAGCAATGTAACTTCGAGAATCAACAACAAGGTCATATAAACATTCAAGTCACCAAAGTAAAGTGTGATAAACTTCTTCTGACTCTATTAAACTAATGAAAATTGTCTGGCATCAGGGGGAACAACTAATGGTGTGTTGCACTATTTTCCTTCACCGAGGATGCTTTTTCCCACAGGGTTTTGTTACTCGGCAAGGTTTTTAATGAGACAACAACAAACAACGGGAATGTAATTTCCCAGCTAAGGCTATTGTCTTTCCTACGGGGATTTTCTGCCTTAAGAGTTGTGAAGCAACTAGTCAACTTCAACGGAGCAAAGTGATCATCTGCAACAGATCACCTTTACTTGCATCTGTCACGTTGTACTCTTTTCCCTTCGTCAAGGTTTTATCCCACTGGGTTTTCCTTATCAAGGTTTTAATGAGGCAAAATATTCAAGTCCAACTATATTATAAGTTTTCTTAATATTGTACTCCTTTTTCTTTAGTTCAGGTTTTGTCCCTTTGGGTTTTTCCTGACGAAGTTTTAACGAGGCAATTAAATTAGACTAGTCGGTCCTTGAAGATCGTATTGCATGTGATGAACTACGTGTAAAGTACGAGATAACATGTGAAGTACTACATGTGAAGAATTGTACCAAGGTTTTATCCCACTGGGTTTTTACTGGTCAAAGTTTTAATGAGGCAATTGATTTCGGCGCAAGTCATCAGGGAGAGGACGACATTTGAAGAACTACATTCTAAGCGCTATATGTGAAGCACTGCATATGAAGTTCTATTAGACCGCACAAGGGGGAGTGTTGTAGGGCCTGCACCCCATAGATGTGCGTCCCATCTATATAGTTAGGGTTTACCTTTTCATGTATTTAAAGGATACTATAGCTATGTAATAAGGTTGGTCCATTATCAATAGAAATCTCTTCTACAATTTAATTTATTTTGTTTATTGATCGAGAAAAGAATTATATGGATCAAAATCTTACTTACACAAGATATATAACTCATACATAGGCGATTATGACGGAGTATGTTTCTTCATTCTTAGTGCGATGCATCAAGGTGGCAGGTTCAAAACCTGCATGTGCCGATCAATTAGTTATTAGCATTTTTACTCTTTTTTTTTCATTTTTAAAATTAGCAATAACTTTTTCTAGTTTGTGATCGATAAAAATAATAATCATGCCAATCAAAAAAATGGATACACATGATTTAAACCAAAAAGAAAGAGAAAGAAGAAGCGCAGATCATAGATACTACATAAGAATAGTATGGTATGTGTGAATAGTTTATTTTATCTCGTTTTTAGATCGATAAAGAAAAGTTATATGAATCAAAATCTTACTTACACAAGGTGGATAGTCTTATGTTTTCGATTATGACAGAGTATGTTCCTTCATTTTTATTGTGATGCATCAAAGTGGCCCATTAGCTCAGTTGGTTAGAGCGTCGTGCTAATAACGCGAAGGTCGCAGGTTCGAGACCTGCATGGGCCAATAAATAACATTTTTTTTCTGTTTTTTTTTAAATGACTAATTATTATTTTTTAATTTTTAATAGATAAATTTTTATTATACTTATATAAAAAAAATACACACGATTTAAACCACCAAAAATGGAAATAAGGAGTACAAGTATCACTCACAAAGTGATTGATATTTCAGGAGCAAATGACCTAAAATTATAAGTACAACAAAAAAATATGCCTAAACAATTTAATTTATTTTGATTTTTGATCGAAAAAAGAATTATATGGATCAAAACTTGTTTAGGCCAATCAATTTAACTCATACATTGGCAATTATGAAGGAGTATGTTTCTTCATTCTTAGTGTGATGTATCGAGGTGGCAGGTTCAAGACCTGCATGGGTCGATCAATTAGTTATTAGCATTTTTACTTCTTTTTCTTTTTCGTTTTTAAAATTAGTAGTTATTATTTTTAGTTTGTGATTGATAAAAAAAAAATCATGCCAATGAAAAGAATGGATACACATGATTTGAACCAAAAAGAAAGGAAAAGAAGAATCGCAGATCATAAGTACCGCATAAGAATAGTATGCATGAACATTTTATTTTATCTCGTTTTTACATCGATAAAGAAAAGTTATATGGATCAAAATCTTACTTACACAAGGTGGATAGCTCTTACATTGTCGGTTATTACGGAGTATGTTCCTCATTTTTATCGTGATGCATCAAAGTGGCCCATTAGCTCAGTTGGTTAGAGCGTCATGCTAATAACGCGAAGGTCACAGGTTTGAGACCTGCATGGCCATCAATTACCATTTTAGTTTTCGATTTATGAACCTTAAATGGTGCATCTCCGCTAAATGCACCTACCCCTTCCTATATATATCTTATTGATATTTTTAAATTCAAAATGGAGGAGCACTTTGTCCGTTTACCAAAGGCCAAGTTTAGCTGCTTTTGCAACAACGACTTTTAAGCAATACACCACGACTTTCGATTAATGGTAATCTTTGAAGCTTTAATGATGCATCTCCGCTCAATGCAATTTCAACCAATCACCCCTTCCTATATATATATATATATATATATATATGTCTTATTGATATTTTTAAATTTGAAATAGGGAAGCACTTTGCCTGTTTGCCATAAGCCAAGTTCAGCTGTTTTTGCGACAACGACTTTCAAGTAATGTACCACGGTTTTCGAGTAATGCACTATACTGGTACGTTCGAGTGTTGAGCAAGTCATTAAGAGAGAGAAAGTTTAGAGTGGTTGTAATTCTTTGGTTTATCTCCTGTTCATCTTGTAATATTTCTGGGATTTGATCAATAAAACTTATAGTTGTTCATCTTAAAATGATTTGATTGTGAATATTCTTGTGAGGGGTGTAGTGTGGGATTTCCTGCAACTACACATATCATATTGATTGGTATAACAAAGACGTGTGTATTAATGAAATCTACCTATCTTAACTTTAGGGGGAGTATTATCTTTGTTATTATAATGTCAACATCGGCATTTAAGGATTGAATGAATGCAGGTTATCATGCTGTTGAATTCGGGAATCAAGCGTATGTGTAATGAATTCTTGTAATTTGTTTATCCATATGATTGTAAGAGTTTTTTCACTAAAATTGACAAAGGGGGAGATTGTTAGAGCATAGCTCGTTTGAACCCACCAAGCGTTGGTATGTCAAGTTTGGTTGTCATATTTTAGTGAATCAAAACTCATTTTAAGAGTCACTTGATTATGTACTAGAGTCAACTTCGTATAGGTTAGCTTGAAAGTATTAGGATATGAGACATTACAAGTATTGCGAATACTTGAAGAAGTGAAGAAGTAAGAAGCTACAACGACAACATCATCCTTACACTTGAGGTTAGTGATATTTGACTTGAACTATTTCATTCCCTAATGTATCTATCAAGTCGTGCATATTGAAAACGTAAATCGAGAAGCATGAACACTCTAGATAGACATAGTATTAAGGAATACAATATGAGGTTTATTTCTTAACCATTGAACTTTGTAGATAAGACATCGACATAATCGTTTGAATGCTATTGTGATAATGTATGGGTATGAGGTGAGGATTTCATCCTAGGAAACAATGTTTTACATATGTTTTAAGGAAGTAAGTTCATAAACTTGTTTATGAATCGAAAAGGAAATCGCCAGGCGTTATTGGGATTGTTATTCAATGCATATCTTGTGAACATCCAATATGTGTGATTTAGTATAACCACTGTAATTGCAGGAAATCGTACAATACACACTCATAATTTTCAATACATCTTTAAGATCAACAATCAATCTCTTTATTAATTGAGTTAGAAATTTTACAAGAAGGAAATGAAATCAAGAATATAATTGCTACTCTAGACTTTCTCTCTCCTCTAAACTTTCTCTCCACTCTAAAAAGATCTCTCTCTCTTTTCTTAAGCATGTTCGACTCTTTATATAGGATATTACATAGTGGATGACAGCTAAGCTGTCCTTTATTTTCGGATATGACTTGCGACCTTCTCGCAAGTATTCAAATGTTAAATATCGCAACACTCCTAAATTTCTCTAGGTCTTCACATCTTTCTCGTACTCAGGCTGTCGTCATCCGTTGCGTCATTTTTATTACCCATCTGCGATATCTTCGCAGTGTGTCGTTCATAGATTTCGCAAGTGTATTGGTGTTGCGATATTCTGATCCTACATCTTGCCTCTTATCATGTCTTCTCTGCGAAGGAGAGAATGTCATGAGAACTAATACTTTCAAAATGCCGCAGCTGTTCATTTCTTTCCACCAATTTTCTGCCGACAAGATTTCATGAATTAAGCATAACCGCTTACACGTGTTGAATATCCCCCGTTGACCGGCACATTTAATGCTAACCGGTCATCATTTTCTTGTCTATTTAAGAAGAAATCCATCGTGAGAATATTTTCTTTCTTTTACTTCGTCTTCTTCATCTCTATATTCTTTGTGAACCTTTTTGTAAATCTCGCAACTTTTTCGTTGTTCATCTTTTTGCAAATCTTCTCCATCTTTCTGCTACTGTTTCTATGGAGCCATCAAGGTTTGTTGATTTTGATGAAATTGATCTGATTGACCTCTTCTGCTGAAATTATTTTATTTGATATTGTTCATCTTTGAATAATTCCCATACTGTTTCTGTTTCAGCAAAAGCAACTCTAACACCAGGTTCACAATCCAGAACCCTAATGTTCCCAAGGATTCGCAACCAAAAGTCGTTGTAAACAAAATAAAGCCTGCGAATAGCAAGGTATTAAGAAACACTTATTTTTTAATAACAATATTGTTGCCTCTGTTTCTTATTTGACTTGTGATTCGCAGGGTGATGAAAATATCGATAGGCCCCCCAAAAGATCTCGCCACCCTAAAAATGTTGAAACCTCTGTTTCATTTCCAATAGTTTAAACTTTCAACACCTCCTTCGCAAGCTGAATCCCCTCTCCTTATTCGCGAAAGCATCGCAACAGACTTCTCCCCTGTAACTAACCTTTCTATAAATGAAATTCATCACGATGACCATGTTGCGAATGACTTCTCTTCTTCTACTGTCAATGCCTCTTCTCTTGAAATTGCCTCAACCTCAGTCATTAAACTTCATCAAATTTCATCTTCGGATGACACATCTATGGCGAAAGATGATTCAACTCTCCCACCTTCTGTCATCATCGCTTCTTCATCTGAATCTCTCCCTTTTACTAATGAAAATTTGGAAGGGATGGATATTGCTTTCAAGGTTTTATCAGATATTCTGGATGATGTCCAGATAGCTTCCATTGATCCTATCATATTTGGTGTTTGCGAGATTTTAAGTAAATATTTTGGCTCTGACAGAATGGTTTCGCAAACATCCTTAGAAAAGGAAGTTGAATCTTTGAAATATAACCTCCAAGCTATGACCTTGAAATGTGACACTCTTCATCTTGAGAATCAAAGACTTCAGAATGTTTCGATGGATCGTGATAATCTTCGTAAGAAGAATGAGGAACTAAAAGGTAATTTTTATTTTTTTATTTATTTTTTTTTTTTTAACCCTTGTTCGCCCTTTAAGCTCTAAACCAGAAACGAAAAATGGAGATATATCAGTTTGAATCCGTCGCCGAAGAAGCCCGAATGGATAGAGATGCTTGGATGGATCAATATAACCAATTAGATAATCTTCATACGTACTTTGTTGATCGAATAGATAATCTTACCAAGGAGAATGCTCAATTAGTCCAGAAGCAAAACTTATTAAGTAGTGAATTATCTCACCTCTCTTACTTTTTGACTAAAGCTAATTTGGAGTTGGAAACTTTATCAGATGAGAATGAAACTCTATATCAGGAGAAGCAAATTCTTTTAAATAAGGTGGCGATCTCTTCGCTATAACTTAACATTTGCCAAAAAGTCTGTAATGATCAAGAACGATCCCTCTGCTCATTGAGAAATAAACTGAAAGAAGTAACATAATCATCTTCTGCTGAGAGAGATAAACTTATTCAAGGTATAATAACTCTAAGTATTAAGGCAAGTCAACTCAAAGATCAATACTCCAAGTTAGAAGAATCCTACACTTGTCTTGCGAAGGAAAACACCTTACTCATTTCTAATGAAAAGAGTTTGCGATCTAGACTGAAAGGATTGGTTGGAGATAAGTTTGACAATGCCATGGACCACTTGGAGACTAGTTGCTTGGCTTTAACTCAATATCTTATCTCGCAAAAGGAAGGTAGTCATAAAATTTGACTGCCACAACCATTTTTTCTTTGTTAAGTATTTTTATTATGTCTTCCTTGCGAATCCTTTACCTAAATGATTTTCTTTGTTCTTTGTTTTTGTAGAATCTGAGAAAGATCTTCACTCCTACCTTTCTACTTTGGAATCTAGCTATGCCAAGGTTCGCAAAGAGAATGCATTACTTTCCTCTACTCTTGCTCGATCTCGTGATCGGGCAGAAAGAAGATTTGATTATCCCGCTTGCTCCAAAGATATCCAAAGTAGGAATCACCAGAAGGCACTTCTTCGCCAAGTTCATCTCAGGGCTGAAGTTCTTGTGAATGATATTTTATTGTCCAAATCTCTTCCCCCTGTATCTGTCGAACCTTTAGAAGTAGATGATGATGAATTTCCTGGTTCTCCTGATAGCGATTATCATTATGAAAGTGGCGAAGATTTCGCAAATGAAGAGGAGGTTCCTCTTAATGATGAGATTGTCGATAATAATCCAGATGAAGAAGAAGTTAGAATAAACCAGAATGAAGAAAGGACTTGGAAGTTTGAAAAAGCCGAGAAAGCTAGTGAGAGTGATAAAATTAGTGAAAGACGTCCATTATCTCCTTCTAGCGAAAAAGTCGATGTTGAGGCTTGAACTTCTTTTGTAATTTTATTTCTTTGAATTATTTCATCTGTATAACTTCTTTCATATGGTGTACTTTAGTCATCTTTGAGATGCATTTACTCTTTTATTATCGTTCTTACTAGCGAGAAAGATAATGTTCATTTTTTAATAATTCCCATACTGCCTCTCATTATCTTTCTTGTGATGGATGACCTGCATAAGTAATAATTAGTTCTTATAAATCTTTTGTTTCATCATGTGGTCTTATTTTGCCTTCCTAGTTAAAGGTCTTATTGTGCCACCTCTTGTCATTGCGACAAAATCGTAGGACGTCTTTGCACTAGCATGCAAAAACCCATTGATCTTGCCTTAACTTTCTCTTTGAATTTTTTGTTGCGACAATATGACAGGCAAGGTATTGAAAGCCAGAAGAGGAGCGTGAAGCGTTTTTCACTTTTAGGAAGCGATGCGTATGTCGAAGCGTGAGGCGTCGCTTCCTGGTTGATGTTTGAAGCGGATATTTTCTTATAAATAAATTAGTCGTAACCAGTAATTATAAATTTATTAAGAAGATAATATCTATATAAATTTTATATAAGTCTAATTTTCATCAAAAACAAAGCGTGTGTACACCAGTTCAACCTAATCCAGACGAGTGGGAGTTGGGGTGTTCAATTACCCCTTAAAACATTCATATTAAATTTTTAAAGCTTCATGAAAGATGCGTTTCACATGACCGCTTCGGAGCGAAATGCTGAAATTTGAAGCGAAGCATACGCTCTGAAGCGTGAAGGTACGATTCATGAAAGATGCGCTTCACATGACCGCTTCGGAGTGAAATGATGAAATTTGAAGTGAATCGTACGCTCCGAAGCGTGAAGCGTACGCTTTTAAAAACCATGACAGTCCTAAAAAATCTTGCGAAAATAAAGCCCCATGACATTGCCGTCTTGCAACGAAATCACAGAACGTCTTTACATCTGCATGTAATGACCCATTGATCTCGTCTTATCTTCTCTTTTGTATTATTGCCTCTTCAGGATTGTTGCAAAAATATGACAAGCCTTGATACTCCTGTGAGTAAAAAGCCTCATGACATTTGCGTCTTAAGACACATATCGACTCCCTAATGGAGGGTGCCGCCCTTATCTTCCCCCCGGTTTCCCCTTCAAGGAGGCGTACTTACGCCATACAAGGCTAGCTCCTCCCATCCGGTCTTAACAACAACCAGATTGTTTTTGTGACCTCTTATCCCTTTTGCCTATAGGGATTATGGTTACGAGGCGCACCCTAAGTGGAGTTTTCTTGGGCCGAAAGATAAGCCAAGACTTGCCAAGAATGGCCGAGACACTTTCAATGCCCGTGCACTCTTGGATCAACCGTGTACCTCGGCGCCTTGATCAAATGTCGACTCCTTAGAAGAGACCCTCGGTCGTCCAATCTAAGTCATAAGCTTAGATTGAAAATCCAAGGTACCTCTCACGGATGGGCTTTATTGACCCCAAATCTCCATGACTCAGTTCTAGGGCGGTGTAACCTTTTCCCTGAGCCATCTCAATAGGTACCCCCTTTTATGACGCACTTTAGGTCTTACATTTGCCTCTTGCGAAATTTTGATTTTGCGAACTAGGGTGTACGCCATAGCAGGTTCGCCCCTTTCTATTATGTCATTGATCTTTGATTATTTCTTGTCATTATTCGTGCGAAATTTTCGCATGGTATTTCTTTGTTTAGTATAATCTCACAGTAATTCTTTCACAAGATTTTCATATAGATTCATTTTGCTTCAACCATAAATCATTTCACAGTCTATTCTTTCCCCCAATCTTTTACGGGTAATATCTCTTTAAGTATAACCTGTTCCACGGTCTATCGAGTCTGTGACCCACATCTTTACCCTCAGGATCCATCAATCTATATGCCCCTGTTCCAACTATATCCTTAATGATATAAGGTCCATCCCATTTTTTCGCAAGCTTGCCACCACTTTCTCGCTAATATATTGGTGTTTCTCGCAGCACCAAATCACCTGGTTGAAATTCGCGTGTTTTAACACGTTTATTATATTCTCGGGCTAATCTTCGCTGGTAATTCTTCATATGCTGTAAAACTCTTTCTCTTTTTTCTTCTAATTCATCTAGCTTGGTTAAAATAATACCCGCACTGAGATTTTTCTCCCAAGCTTCTCTCTTTGTTGTTGGAATAATAATTTCAGTTGGTAGCACCGCATCGACTCCATATGTTAAACAGAAAGGTGACATTCCGGTAGCTTCTCGCCTGGTTGTGTTGTAAGCCCATACTGCATTATGTACCTGTTCATACCATGCTCTATTATGCCCTTCTAATTTTTTCTTTAATATATCTGCGATTGTCTTATTTGTTTCTTCTGCCTGTCCGTTAGCTTGAGGATATAAAGGAGTTGACTTCCCACACTTTATCTTAAATGCATTAAGTAACAATTATATATTCTGTCCCTCAAATTGTTTCCCATTATCAGATACCAATTGTGCGGGGATTCCAAATCTGCATATAATATTCTCAAATATGAATGTAAAAATATCTTTGTCGCGAATGTGTTGTACTGCCTTTACTTCTGCCCATTTTGTGAAATAGTCTGTAGCAACAATTAGATATCTTCTTTGCCCAGACCCCGGTAAAAATGGTCCCACAATATCTAAACCCCATTTTCCAAAAGGCCATACACTTGTTGAAGACGTTAATGGTGCTCCAGGTGCATGTATTTTCTTTCCGTGCCTTTGGAAATCTTCGCAACGCCTTGATATTTGTTTCGCATCTTCATGCATATATGGCCAATAATAACCTTGCATCTTCGCTTTGTATGCCAAAGATCTTCCGCCGATGTGATTGCCAGCATCCCCACTATGTAACATCTTTAGCACTTCTTCTCCTTCTTTTCGCGTTAAGCATCTGAGTGAAGGTCCGTTAAAGGATCTCCGGTACAGTATCCCATCCCTTAATTCATAATTTGTCGCACTGCTTTTTAGTTTGTGCGCCTCCAATCTATTCCTTGGTGTTTCTCCTCTCATCAGGTATGCATGAAGTTCTACTCTCCAATCTTCGATATTAGGTGTTTGTTCTCCACCTTCTATTATCATTACATCTACCTCTTCTTCTTCTTCTTTATTGATTGATGGTGATAAAAGTGTTTGTATTTTTATGCATCTCGCAGTTGGGTCTGTCATAATACTTGAGATAAAAGCAAAAGCATCTGCGAGTCTATTATCTTTTCTTGATATGTGTCTACATTTAATTTTTGGGATTCTCGCTGACAATTCCTCAACAAGTCTTTTGTATTTCCTCATGGATGATTCATTTGTAGTGTATTCCCATTTTATTTGACGAATGACCAATTGCGAATCACTGGTAATTCTCACATTTTCCAACTTCATTTCTATTGCGAACTTCAGGGCATGTATCACAACTTCATATTCTGTCTCATTATTTGTAGATTCAAACTCCAATCTGAAGGAAAAAGCCATTTTGTTGCCCTCTGGCGAAATCAAAACAATTCCAACTCCGTTACCTTCTCCATTTGATGATCCATCTACCAATATTTCCCATCTATTTGGCTCTGTTAATAAATCTCTCGGATTTCCATGTTCCTCTTCTACATCCATCATCTCTTCCACAACTTCATCATCTTCTAAAGGAAATTCTGCTAAGAAATCTGCGATAACTTGCGATTTTGGTGAAGATAATATTTCATACTTGATTTTGAAGTGTCCTATCTGTGCATTCCATCTCTCAACTCGCCGATCTTTTGAATTCTTCATTATCGACTCAATCGGTATTTTTGTCGATTACCCTTATTTCATGTGCATGAAAATATATGCGAAGTTTAAATGCTGCATAAACCAATGCCAAAATTAGCTTTTCAATTTTTGAATAACTTTTCTCTGCGGCATTGAAGGTTTTGCTGATATAATAGATTGGTTTTTCAACTCCTGCGTCTACTCGCAATAACACGGCACTTAACGCATGCGAAGTTGTTGCAAGATAGATTAATAATTCTTCTCATGGTTCTGCTGTTTGCGAAATAGATATATTCGTCAGATGTTCTTTTATTCCTTGAAAAGCTTTCTCGCATTAAATCTGTCCATCTAAACTTCGCCCCTTTTTTGAGTATATTGAAAAAATGTTTACATTTGTCGATGATCGCGAAATGAATCTTCCCAACGAAGCTAAGAGCCCATTTAACTTTTGTACATCTTTTACCGTATTTGGTGTTGGCATGTCACGAATCGCTTGCACTTTTCTGGATCAACTTGTATTCCTTCTTTTGATACGATGTAACCTAAAAAATTTTCCGATGCAACCCCAAAGATACACTTTTCTGGATTTACTTTGATGTTAAAATGTCTCATTTGTTCAAAAATTTTCCTCAGATCTTGGACATGATTTTTTGCTTCTTTACTTTTTATTAACATATCATCCACATACACTTCCAATGTTTTATGTATCCATTTCGCAAACACCTTTTCTACCATCCTTTGGTATGTTGCTCCAGCATTTCACAAACCAAATGGCATTTTTGTATAACAATATAACCCTCTTGGAGCGAAAAAAAAGATATGCTCCTGATCTTCTTCAGCGAGAGGTATTTGATTGTAGCCTTTATATCCGTCTAGAGAAGATATTCTATCATTTCCTGCTGCTGACTCGACTATTTATGGAAGATCTGGCAACGGAAAACTATCCATCGGACAAGCTTTATTTTGATCAGTAAAATATATACAAATTCTTATCCCCTTTTTCTTCTTTGGAACTACGACCATATTTGCTATCCACTCCGGATATTTTGCTTGTCTTATGATTCCTGCATCAAGCATCTTATGCAACTCTTCTTCTATTTGAGGATGATATGTTGTTGCGATTTTTCTGATTCTTTGTTTGAATGGCCTTACATTTTTGTCAATTTCCAACCTATGACATGCCACAGACGGGTCTATTACAGGCACCTCATCCATGTTCCACGCGAAAATATCTTTAAATTCTCGCAACAGACCAATAGTTCTTTCTTCTTCATCTGCCTCCATCTTAGTCCCAATTTTTAGTATTTTGGGTTCTCCTTCGGTTCTAACATTCACTTCCTTTGTTGGTTCCTTTGCGATTAGTAACCTGGCCTTAGGTTCTCCCATAGGTGTAGGTTCTTTTATCTCCTTCGCAGCTCGGTTCCTTCTCCCGAAATTTATCTGGGTATCGCTTTTCCTTCCTCTGCTCTTATCATATAAGCTCTAAATTCCTCTTCTTTATTTGCTTCCTTCGCCATTTTTATGTGATTTTTTCGCTTCTTTGCACGTCCTTCATATTGTTTCACTTCAATTTGATAACATAATCTCACTTTATCATCCTCCCCTCTAATTTCACCAATCCCACTTGGCATAGGAAATTTAATGCATTAATGTAATGTTGATGCTACAACTTTAATTGCATGTATTCATGGCCTTCCCAACAACATGTTGTATGGTGATTCCATATCCACTACACATAATGTCATTTGTGTCTCAATCTCTCCCAGCGAAATTCGCACCTCTATTTCTCCTTTTGGTTTTGTTGTAGATTTTCCAAAGCCATGAATATGATAAGTTGAAGGAGACATCTCTTCATCTTTGTATCCCATTCCTTTGTATGCATGGTAAAATATTATATTCGCCGAACTCCCCGTATTAACTAGAGTTCTGTTTATCGCCCATTCTTCTATGGTTTTTGCTGATTTTTCCTTTTCTTTCCGTGTGGTTATCGTGATTACCAAAGGAGATGTGTGGTTTAAATTTTCTCTTGGTATCTCTGCTGCTGTGAATGTAATCTTCTGTTTTTCTCAATCTTTCAAGGGTGACGCCTTCTCCATTGTCACGATTTTCTTTCCTTCAAAATCTCGTTTATGTATTCTCCCTCTGATATTTTCATGGAATTCATTAATCATTGTTTTTGTAATCAAGCTACATTCCAACTTTCTATTACATTCCTTGATTTTAATTTTCTCTACTTTAACTGATTTATCAATTTGTTTCATCGTCTTCTTGATTTGATCAATCTTAATAACAATCTCTAATCTTTAATCTTCAGTCCCCGTTTCTAGCGCCATATGTAATTGCAGGAAATCCTACAATACACACCTCACAAGAATTCGTAATATTCAATACATCTTTAAGATCAACAATCAATCTCTTTATTAATTGAGTTAGAAATTTTACAAGAAGGAAATGAAATCAAGAATATAATTGCTACTCTAGACTTTCTCTCTCCTCTAAACTTTCTCTCCACTCTAAAAAGATCTCTCTCTCTTTTCCTAAGCTTGTTCGGCTCTTTATATAGGACATTACATAGTGGATGACAGCTAAGGTGTCCTTTATTTTCGGATCTGACTTGCGACCTTCTCGCAAGTATTCAAATGTTAAATCTCGCAACACTCTAAATTTCGCTAGGTCTTCACATCTTTCTTGTGCTCAGGATGTCGTCATCCGTTGCGTCATTTTTATTACCCATCTGCGATATCTTCGCAGTGTGTCGTTCATAGATTTCACAAGCATATTGGTGTTGCGATATTCTGATCCTACAACCGCTCACGACTTGTTTGTGTTCTTGGTAAAACTATTCACAAAGGCCTGACTTATGTATTGGTATGACTTTTATTAGTGAAACCGATCTTAAGTAATCACCTGAGATGGTATGATCGAGTTTATGCCTTGTGTTTAACCGAATCTGGGTAAAGGGGAACCGATCCTATGAAGAGGTGCAACCCATCACAAAGGGGAATCGATCCTTGTATGAGGTGCAGCAAGGTTTATAGCAGAAAGGGGAACCGATCCTATGGACATGTGCAACACGTTTTTAGGCAAAGGGGAACCGATCCTATGGAAATGTGCAACACATATAAGTTAGATACCATATATATGTGGGGAACCGATCCTAGTACCTAGTTAACCGAATTTTGGGAAGCTTTTGTAACTATGCACAATACTCACATGGAGGTAGAACCGAAACTTGTTTTGGTAGAACCGTTACACCCATGATTTGTGATTGAGTAGTTCTTAATCAATCGCATAGTTCTTGAAAGTCAGGTGAACCAATTCTAAACTTGTTTGGAAGTGTGGCAAATCGGTTTCAAGGTTGTAAGTATGAAAGAGAACTTACAAAGTAAGGATGTCGGCATACTTTGAACACGTGCAATAATGTTTATATTTTATTGTTCAAAGTTATTCCTTAATAGCTACAGGAAGAAAATCCCAGGATCAAAATAAATAAGTTAAGAATCTTTTATTTAAGGTTGTTAATTTTATTTTAGGAAAATGAGAATTAGTAATGTGCATTTACTAGTTGAGATTTTCCAAAGATATTTTTGATCATTATTTTGGACAGAGCATTTCCAGGAATTATGGAAACCAAATTTGGAATGTATTGAATATCTTTGAGAATATTTTCGGTTTTGGAAATTCCTTGGTGTCCAAACTTCCTTGTCTATGAATACTTGAAGTTTGCATTTCTAGCAAACTAATCCTTCGTGACATCAAACTTCCTCGGTTGTGTTTTTACTGGTGTAGCCGCCTATTCGGAGAGGAGACTATCCTAATTAGGCGAAATCTCTTACGACCGCTCAGTTTAAAGTCTTCTTTTGGATTGAGAAGCTCTACGAGTACCGTTGGTGGGAAACTAGATAATTGCGGTTTATCTTTTGTTTTCGATTGATTTGATTGACTAATGGTGGTTGAACTTTGATTGCACCTAGTTTGTTTATGCTTGAGAATCTTCTCTTCTGATATAAGATTCACTCAAACTAGATCGAAGTTTCGATTGAGGATCTTTAGATGTTGTTAGTGCTAAAGACGATCTTGTGATAATCCATTGTTAATGAGACTCCGTTCGTGCATGATTGATCACAAGAGATTCAAGTTGTTGTGTGCAGGTGTTTATTGAAGATCTAAGAAGATTTGAAGACAAAGAAGATATTGAAGATTTCTGATTTGGGGTTCATAATCTTTGGTGTGCACAATACTTGTTTCGATATAAGAGGATCCAACTATAATCAGTTTATCCTTGTGGTAGATTAGAATGATTAGTTGTGTAGATCGGGATCAATACAATTCTTTGTGATTAAAAGTATTGATTGCAAAATCTTAACAATTACTTCGGTAATTGAGAATAAGATAGATATCTAAAACCTTTGACGAAGGAGTTTATGTTAAGATAAACGAAGAGCCTTTGTCTAACTCACATCACTTGGTTGAAGAGACTTGATACCAAATAGATTTGTTGTTCCTTTACTGTTTGGAATATGAACGAAAGGAATTGTTCCAAGTACGTGACTTATTCATAAGTTGGAGGCGTGGGAATACAGACGGAACTAGGTGAACTATATGTTTAGTTGCTTGGTCTCAACTATACGAAGTTAGGTTTAATTTTGTGTAACGGCTTAATCCTGAGAGTATTCAATTCTAGACAAGGTCCCGGGGTTTTTCTGCATTTGCGGTTTCCTCGTTAACAAAATCTTCTTTGTGTCATTTACTTTATATTTCCGCATTATAATTGTTTTATTATAATTAAAGTAAATTACACAAACGTTAATTCCTATTTACTTGATAAGCAATCCTATTGTGTTTGGTTAAGTCCAAACCTTTTTATCAAGTAAACATACTTCGTTGTTGTATTGTCTCGATCTCGTATCCATAGACGATCACACGAAGTGTGAACCGATTATTTGCCTTATCTCGAATCAGTCCATACAAAATCACTTTCGGAAAAAGGACTTATAGGTAGGAAAAGTTTTAGCTTGAGGTATATTAGGGTACCCTCGCCTTTTTAGGTTTGATATGAATCTTTATGGTGAATTTTTTGGTGTTTGATGTTTGCAGGGATTTCTCTTGAGGATAAGAAGAGTAGTTTATGTAAGTACTAATTTCTCATTGAAGTTTTTTGTGTGTCTGCATACTCTGTTTTGGTAGGACCTAAAGATTTTTGTGATTCTGGTCTTATATTGAGTAATTTGATATGATATATGTGTTAATAGCATGGTGCGAATGGTGTTTGAATTGGTTTTAGTATATGGTTTTTAGTTTATGTCTTACTGATTTTTTTTTAATGTTGAAGGATTGGAAGACCAATGGAAAAGGTTCTGTCACATACTATAATTGGATTTGTAGACAAATTCAGAAAGTTTGCATATACCAAGTGGCCTGAGCAAAATTGGTCAAAGGTTAGTGTAATTGCAATCATCGACGACTCTATATTTCTTTAATAGTGTAAATGAGTTTCAATTTGCTTTTATTATTTTCATAAAACTCTTCATGTTCATAAAAATTTGTTGACATCTTGTAGTCTAAATGAGCTTTTTGGAGGGCTACCCTAAGGTCATTTTGCTGCCTTTTGTTTGATCGAACCTGCATATTCTAAGGTTATTTTTCTGGTTTTAATGAAGTCATTATTTATTTATTTTGCATCAGCAACAACGCCAGCATGTCAAAGACCTTGTTGCAATTGTGAGACGAAAGGAAAAAATGTCGTTGCTTGTGAGCTTAAAAAGGATTGATTGAAATGATTAGAGTACTTTGTCAAATCTTTTCAAATTTTTGTACACTTTCCAAATCTTTTACATTTATCTTCTTGCTAATTTATATTTATGCATTACTGCTTCCTCATGGCTTTGTTGTTACATCTTGTCCTCTGCTAACATCCTTGGATATGTCAAATTGTGTATGTGTTAGTGACTAAACCCTTCATGAATCTGCTCAAGCTTGTGTCAATCTTGTTCCAACATCTCTCTTGAGGTTAGTGTTCCACTTCTTGTGTTATTATGTCCATTGAAATTTTCTCTCGCTGCTCGTAAAATGTATAATTTATGTTTTATGTTTGTTTTGTTGTGTATGAAGTCTGTAAAAATGCCAATGTTGACCGTTGTGAAGCTTTTTAATTGTGAGGACTGCCATAGCGTTTAATTATTTGGGGAGGTGTTGGAACTTCATAATTGTGGGTTATTGGCAGCAATGTCACTATACCTACCTCACTTGACTATCAGACTAATGCATTGCCAAGAGTAAGATTCTTATTTCCATTTCCTATACTGTCACATGACTTCAACTTTTTTTTACAGAGTGGCACTAAAATTCAGCAGTACATCCCTAGTTTCCCTTTCTTCGTGTGTCTTCTTTCAACAAAGTGTATTATGTATCTTATATCTTTTTATGCAGTTCTCGCTGTCCATTTGGAATCTACTAATGGACCAGATTCTTATTTTGTTTGTTATTGTAGGTTGGTATTCAGTCTCTCAATTTCGGTATATGCCCTAAATTGGAGGCACTTGACATTACAACACCTCTGATGGTCATGGTGGCCTCTCCTCTGTGTTGGCTGTCACATAAATGGTGAAGTCTGTCCTTCAACTTCATGTTGAAACTTTCTGGTAGTTAAGCTTGTAATAGGAATATAAATTTTAGCATTTGATGTTGTTCCAAATATATTGTAGATAGTTGAACTGTCGACACTTTTTAATACAATTTCAGTTTTAAAGGTATTATCAATTTAATTGTTTGATTAATACAGATTTGAAGTAGATATTGACTCAATTTCGATTCAGTTTTTATTTTAGATTCAGATGAATCAGTTTTGATTCAGCTGAATCAATTTCATTTATTTAATAAAATATGTTCAATATAAACGACTGCTTCTATCAGTCATATAGATTGACTGTCCAAGGAAGTCATTTCTGAAAAGTTTCAAGTGCTCCCAGGCGCAGTCATTTTGAGAAATAAGACTACCGATTTAGAGATCCCAGTAGCAGCCATTTTTAGTGATTTGATGGTTATTTTCAATGATGTTGTAGTAAGAAAGGTTCGTTCAAGACTTGTGAAAGCAGAATTTTTAGACTTAATTTTTGTAAATAAAAATAACAAGCTCAATTAAAAAGTTGTTTGGAAATTATGGAGAGGCTGGGGCTAGGATTCCGCTATTTACCAATTCCAAAGTGATACTAATTACAATCATGCAATTTCACACGTTCAATTTGATTCTCAACTATTGCAAAAGTAGATTTTTTAGAAACAACAAATGTTAATCCAAAGCATGGGATATCAAAACCCTAGGCTAAGCATATTCCATCAATATAAAATACAATTTGTAGTTGCAGGAAATCCCACAACACACCCCATGTAATATTTTCTAAATTTAAACCTATTTCATAATCAAAATAAAGATTAAAGTGCTAAAATTATAAAATGGACACAAGGATTTTTTACATGGTTCGATCAATGTGATCTACATCCATGGTTCTTCACTATGATTGTTGAATTTACATAAAGTATTACATTTAGAATCTCCATTAATGGATATTTTGTAGAGCCCTAGATCTAGTTGTTTGGGGAAGAAGATGATAAAGAAAATAATAATCTCTCTCTAGAAATATGTCTCTCTACAAAAGTGTCTCTCTCTTACAAAAATATTATCCTTCCTCTTCTCTCTCCTACTCTTGTCTTTATATAGGTGTTTACATACTGGATGACAGCTCACATACAACTCATATTCTCGTAGGTCTTTGATAATTTCGCAGGCTCTTGCTACCTTCTCGCGAGCTATGGAAATGAATGAATCTCGCACACTAACGAATGTTATGCGATATTTGGATCCTACACAATTGTTTAACAAAAATCATAAAATCTATTTTCAATCTAGGCAAATAATCATAATTAAAAATTGCAGAAATTAAAGAATTACCACTTTTTCATTGGAAAGATAGCTTCCTCCATCGCCCCAAGGATTGGGTTTAGCCCATCATTGTGTAAACTTTCTCAAAGTATTGATTCATGCTCAAAAATTATTTACAAAGATGAAATGGAGCGAAAATGATTAAAACCGGGTGTTTGCAACGTTTATAAATGTTGCAAAACACTGTTACAAAGAACGATAACAAATATGCGTCACAAGCTTTGCAGTAGTACGACCCTAAAGGTTACTGGCTGTTGACACTTGTTGAAGAACAGCGGTCTTTGTTTGTCTGTTCTTCGTCTTCCACAGGAGCAGAAAAATATTCTCTGCAACTCAATCTTTTCTGCTCTGTGATGTTCCAAACTCGCCCCAAACTCTCCTCTCTTATTCTATGACATCCCAGCACTATTTATAATCACCCCAGGGCCAAGAAATCTTGGTAATAACTCGATATAATCTCCAAAGCTAATTACGGAAATATTTCCTGTTTTCTCTTCTCGCACGAATATCCTCAACCTGTCACATGCGAGAATCCTTCCAACTCGTTTCTCCTCAACTGTGAAGTAGTTAGACACGCTGTGTACACACGAGATTCTCCCAAAAATAGCTCAAAATATCTCGAGCCCTGTTTTCCATAAAACCACGTAAACTTCCCTATTTTGTTGCAAATCAATACGAATCTTCTCCTTTTATTCTTTTAAGACTATTACCAACCCTGTTTGACTTAAACAGGTGTATCCCAATCAATCTCGTCCATTAAGTTTCTCTCAAACACCTCCAAAACTCGATCCAAAGTTCTGTTCTTCCGCTGCTACTATTTCCCTCCAAAACTTGATTTTTGAAACGATGAAGATGGTGTCCCCCTAACCGAACTGGGGGTGAGAATAGCAGGTGCCCGACTGAGGTGCCCCTTATCCAAACCGAGAAGTCCGAATAACACGTGTCCTCCGATGGTTCCTTTACCAACTTTTCGAGCCGATTTTTCCAAAAATGTTTATTGCCCTAAAATACCTACAAACACATAAAACACCATAATAAGTACAAAATCGAGTACCAACAATGCAGAAAATTGAGGACAACTTAGACACAAAAATGTGTCTATTAAATACCCCCAAACTTATTATTTGTTAGTCCTCGAGCAAATTTATTCTAGAAAATAAAATGACTACACTTAGCATGTGCAGCAAGCCGTTAAACCGCTAGGTGGCCCTAGTGGCGGAGTGATGTCTCCCGAGGGTTTACCAGAGGTGTACCCATAAAACCTTTACTCCAGACCCTAGCTATCTACGCAGAACCTTGGAAGGCACTAAAGAATCTCCTTGGTTTGAATACTTATTGACTACAGGAGGAAGTACCCTGATGCGAAATTCCAATTGTTGTACACGAGTTTGCACTCAAGCATATTAAAAATTCATATAAAGTGACAGAGAGCTCTACTCGGATAGTTTCCGGACATCATAAACCGAGTCAACCAATCACATGGATAGATTAAGAAGATGGATGTAGAGAAAAATGTGGATGATGTTGACTAAGGTGAACCTATCCTAATGGTGAGATCTTGGTCGGACTAATATCAACATACTTGGCATATACAAGGGAACTAGTGGTCGATAAACCTAACTCTAGGTCAACTCAGCTGGCATATACAAGGGTACCAGGGGTCGACTTTATTGTATTTATTCCGGTTGGTCTGGTGGTACGGTCTCAATTTTTATTTTTATTTTTGGTATCTCAATCACTCTATTTCACCCTAGCTAAAAAAAAATAAAATAGAAGTGATCGGGATTCTTTCGATGTTTCCATCACGGGATATTGCGAAACTACCATGTTTTTTAATTCTAACACCTGAGCTCTGTGCTTTTATGAATAGACTCTTTAGATGTTTCCATCTAATCAGATTGGTTCCTCAACTCCTATAACCAAGATGCTTCCATCCACTTAGATTGGTTAGTGCCATCCTTAAAAAACATAAATTTCTAGGCTCTAGAGTTTTATTTATTGCAACTAAAAAGTTTCTCCCGTACCCCCAAACTAAATCTAACATTGTCCTCAATGTTCTAAAGATGAAATTAAAAACATGAACAAGGAGAAACCGTTACCACTAGAAGGAAATGAGGAAAAATATTACCGTGTTGCATGAGCAAGGGATACCTCCCAAGGAGTGCTAAGTTTAAAGTCTTCAGCCAGATATCAAATACCTCAAAAAGGATCTTCAACTTCCAAAGTCATACACCAATATCCGAAATAGTTGTGGGTCCATAAGACCAAATAGAGCTAACACCAATATCAGACAACTGCACTGGTTCAGAATAATGGATAGAAGGAGCACATTCTCATCTAAGGTATCTGTCAAGACAACTAGGTTTATCTGGGGCGCGTTATTGAACTTCATAGGTGTGTCTCGATAAATAGGTTTATCCGAAAAATGGGTGTCTAACGCCTGGGTTACCTCCTGGACAGTATCAGGAGGATCGGGTTGCTGAGTCTGAATAGACTCGAGTAATATCTCAGACACACAAGGCTCGAGTCCCAAGTTAGGGACTCTAATTAGGGATTTGTGACAATCACAAGAACTATCACTATCCCCAAACTTAGGGATTTCACTACTCATAGACAAACCTCTAACTATTGCTTAAATTTCCGGATCTTCAGAGTCCTTAAAATACTCAAGAGATTCTTCTAGTTCTCTACCCCCAAACTTAGGGTCATCATTATTCTCAGAAAGACCTAACACTATTGCCTGGATTTCTGGGTCCGTAGAGTCTTTAAAATACTCAAGGGCTTCTTCTAAAGATTGATCACACATTTTGTCTAAGAGAATGGTTTACTCAAATTCATCTAAAAAATCTCCCAGTAAAGTTTCATGCCAATTATCCTGAACTAAATCCTGAACTAAAGTGCTAATCATATTCACTTCTTCTAAATCATCATTCTCAGAAGGTTGTCTAGTAACATTAAAGACATTTAGTTCAGTGGTCATATTACCAAAGGATATGTTCATAAGCCCGGTCCTAAAGTTGATGACAGCGTTAGCTGTGGCTAAAAATGGGCGACCTAAAATCACCGGGATTTGAGCACTTGGGTCCTGAACGGGCTGGGTGTCTAGAACAACAAAATCCACTGGATAAATAAACTTATCAACCTCAATCAGAACATCCTCTATGACACCATGAGGGACTTTGACAGACCTATCATCTAATTGTAGTGTCATTTTAGTCGGTTTCAACTTACCAAGACCTAGCTGGGTGTATACATGATATAGGAGTAAGTTAACACTATCTCCTAAGTCAAGTAATGCCTTATCGACCATGTGATTACCAATTGCACAAGATATGGTGGGGCATCCAGGTTCCTTATACTTAGGGGTGTTTGGTTCGGAATAATGGAACTTACTTGACCAGCTAAAAGGCTTTCTTTTGGACATTAAGCTTACGCTTTCGTGTACAAAGATCTTTAAGGAACTTGGCATAGCGGGCATCCGCCTAATTGCTTCTAATAACGGAATATTGATGTTCACCTGTTTAAATGTTTCCATTATCTCGTTGAATGTCGACTCCTTCTTTGTTGGGACTAACAACTGCGGATATGGGGCTCTAGGAACAAAGCCGGGATCAATATGACTCTCATTGGTCTCTTTAGAGACTCTATCAGTTTCTGGCTCAGAAGGGTGAACTACAGCATGTTCACTATCAGGCATGACAACCTTGTTGTCTACTGTTTTACCGCTCCTAAGGGTTTTTATCGAGTTCACATGGTTTGATGATTCCTCACCAACTAAAGATATTTGATGGACCCCCCCTAGGATTGGGTTGAGTTTGACTAGGAAACTTACCTCCTTCTCTCTCACTTAAATACTTAGCTATTTGACCGACTTGAAGTTCTAATTTAGCAAGAGTCCGGGAATTATCCTTATGATTTCGCTGGTTTCTTGTTGAAAGCTAAGGTGGTTAGATGATAACATATCATGGTTCTTTACTAACATAGTAAGAGCTTCTTCTAAGGTAGAGATCTTTTTCTCGAAGTGTTCAAAACTGGGTTTGACCCGAAGGGTTCCGAGTATAACCAAAACACAGGGGAAGCCGAGAATTACTAAATCGACCTTGATTCTCGGCCCTTAGACCAAGAAAAATTAGGATGGTTTCTCCAACCAGGGTTGTAGGTCTCGAGTAGGGTCAAACTTCGACGGTTCTCAAACCTAGCATTGTTATATACGGCATGAGCTTGCTCTTCACTAACCCGACCTTCCCAAAATGAGTTATCGGGCTCTATTCCACAACTAGAGACTTGAGAGGCTCTATTAGGTTCAACAAGGGACCTATTTTTTAGACTGACCCATTTCCAAAGCTTCTAACCTTCTAGACAAAGCAACAAACTTAGCATCTGACGCAAAACTCGTATCTACCATAGTAGTGCTACTTCTATTAACCAAGAGTCTTTTAGGGGGGTCAACACAAGACTCCCACTGTTGGGATTTCTCAGCAACAACTCCTAAGAAGGTAAAAGCATCATCAGCATTTTTACTAGTGAACTCACCAGCGCACATAGACTCGACCATGGCTTTGGTCGAATAGTCTAAACCATCATAAATAATCTCTACGAGTTTCATCTTATCAAATCCATGGTGAGGGCACTTGGGATAGGAGATCATTGAATCTCTTTAAAAACCTATAAAGAGACTCTCCCTCTTGTTGCATACACCGGAACTAATTTTTCCGTCTAACATTTGTAGTTTTATGCTTAGGGTAGAATTTCATATAGAAAGCGACAATAAGTTCTGCCATGTTTCAATGGATTTAGATGGTAGGTTGTTTAGCCAGGTCTTGGCTTTATCTTTAAAGGAAAAGGGGAACATCTTAAGTTTCAAAACTTCATCAGTAAGGTCTTTTATTCTAACTGTACCACAAATTTCCTCAAAGTCCCTAATATGAAAATAAGGGTTCTCATCATCTTTTCCTAAGAATATAGGAATCATCCGAAGAATACTAGGTTTTATCTCGAAATTAGCCGTATTGGTCGGCAATTTAATACACGAAGCTCGGTTGGTCCTAGTTGGGAACATGTAATCTTTCAAAGTTGCCATCGCTGGCACAGCTGAAGTACTACGGGTACTTTCCTCACGAAGAGAAAGATTCTCAAAACTGAAGTTTCCAAAAATGGGGCTCTCAAAAGAAGAGTCTTCGAGCTCCCCGCTTCCACAATAAGAATTACTAGGTTTTTCACTAATCAATCGACCTAGATTGTCTCTTTTCCAAGCCCGCACTCTAATAACCTCGGGCATACACCAGAAAAAAACAAAATAAAAAGAAAAAGAAAAAAAATCCTAAAAGGAAAGGAAGTTCTATGCAAACACAAACAAGGCTGACTCCACAGCAAACCTAATGATTTCTAGCAAACAAAAAGCATGATGGCTCCACTTAGATTGTTTCTAGACCATCTTCTACTCTTTCAAAAAAAGAACTCGTTACAATCTGAGCAAACCTCTCTGGAATCAATCCTAGTTAAAGTAAGTTGAATAGAGGAGAGGGAAGCTATGTGTAGCTTTGATACCCAAGGCCTACCGCATTACAAGGCAGCACAGTCACGCATTCAACTCACGGAAACCATCATGAACTTAGAAGTATGCTTAAAAGAGTAACCAATATTTTTCGAACGACTTTCCTATTAAGCTCGTTACCCTATAGGTCTCGTTCTATTCCAAATTTTAAAGCTTAGGTTCGCGTTAAGTATCGTTTTCCTAAGGCGGGCAAGAAGAGAACGGTGATGAAATCCGAACCCTTATCTTGTATGGCTAGGCCTTGCCCTTTACTAGGAAATTAAAGCAGCCGTATTCAGTTCCTCGACATATATGCAAACGAAGGAATACAGTAACCCGCTGACAGGGGATTCACGAGTGTTTCAACAAACTTACCTCCCGTTCCAGATGGGGGATGAACCGTTGTAGTCAACTCGGGCCACGATTCCAATGTCGTGTACGAACCCAAGGGGCCGAGGCGACATCGTAATCGCCGTCCTTCTCTGCACACAGTTTATATTTAAACTACCCTTCCGTAGGGTTTAAAAATAATGTCCGAAAGCTTAAAGTCCAAAGTCCAAAAATAAAGTGCAAAAGAAAGGAAAGTCTAAAAAAAATAAAAATAATATCTAAAAAAAAATAAAAATGTCTCACTTTTTTTTTTCTCTCTCTTTTTTTTTTATCAAATAAAAAAAAATCTTCTTCTTTTGCTCCTTTCGCCTTGCCTTTTACTCCCAGTCTTTAAGTATTCACCAAAAGCTTTGGCAAAATTTTCTTTCGCTCCAAATTCCAAATTTTGTAAGGAAAACCAAAAACCCAAAAACGTAAAGAAGAACAAAAACAAATAAAAACCTAAAAAAGAAGAAAAATCTAAAAACTCTAGCCTAAAGACAAGTCCGCGTCGGCGGCGCCAAAAATTGATGGTTATTTTCAATGATGTTGTAGTAAGAAAGGTTCGTTCAAAACTTGTGAAAGCAGATTTTTTAGACTTAATTTTGTACATAAAAATAACAAGCTCAATTAAAAAGTTGTTTGGAAATTATGGAGAGGCTGGGGCTAGGATTCCGCTATTTACCAATTACAAAGTGATACTAATTACAATCATGCAATTTCACACGTTCAATTTGATTCTCAACTATTGCAAAAGTAGCTTTTTTAGAAACAACAAATGATAATCCAAAGCATGGGATATCAAAACCCTAGGCTAAGCATATTCCATTAATAGAAAATACAATTGTTTAACAAAAATCATAAAATCTATTTTCAATCTAGGCAAATAATCATAATTAAAAATTGCACAAATTAAATAATTAAGAATTACCACTTTTTCATTGGAAAGATAGCTTCCTCCATCGCCCCAAGGATTGGGTTTAGCCCATCATTGTGTAAACTTTCTCAAAGTATTGATTCATGCTCAAAAATTATTTACAAAGATGAAATGGAGAGAAAGTGATTAAAACCGGGTGTTTGCAACGTTTATAAATGTTGCAAAACACTGTTACAAAGAACGGTAACAAATATGCGCCACAAGCTCTGCAGTAGTACGACCCTAAAGGTTCTGTCGTTGACACTGTTGAAGAACGACGGTCTTTGGCTGTCTGTTCTTCGTGTTCTTCGTCTTCCAAAGGAGCAGGAAAATATTCTCTGCAACTCGATCTTTTCTGCTCTGTGATGTTCCAAACTCGCCCCAAACTCTCCTCTCTTATTCTATGACATCCCAGCACTATTTATAATCACCCCAGGGCCAATAAATCTTGGTAATAACTCGATATAATCTCCAAAGCTAATTACGGGAAATATTTCCCTGTTTTCTCTTCTCGCACGAATATCCTCAGCTGTCACATGCAGAATCCTTCCAACTCGTTTTTCCCTCAACTCTGAAGTAGTTAGACACGCTGTGTACACACGAGATTCTCCCAAAAATAGCTCAAAATATCTCGAGCCCTGTTTTCCATAAAACCACGTAAACTTCCCTATTTTGTTGCAAATCAATACGAATCTTCTCCTTTTATTCTTTTAAGACTATTACCAACCCTATTTGACTTAAACAGGTGTATCCTAATCAATCTCGTCCATTAAGTTTCTCTCAAACACCTCCAAAACTCGATCCAAAGTTCTGTTCTTCCGCTGCTACTATTTCCCGCCAAAACTTGATTCTTGAAACGATGAAGATGGTGTCCCCCTAACCGAACTGGGGGTGCAAATAGCAGGTGCCCGACTGAGGTTCCCCTTATCCAAACCGAGAAGTCCGAATAACACGTGTCCTCCGGGGGTGCCTTTACCAACTTTTCGAGCCGATTTTTCCAAAAAATATTTATTGCCCTAAAATACCTACAAACACATAAAACACCATAATAAGTACAAAATCGAGTACCAACAATGCAGAAAATTGAGGACAACTTAGACACAAAAATGTGTCTATCATGATTGTAAGGCTTTTTTTGGTAAACGTATTTTTTGATTTTCCACTAGTGAGAATCAAGTTTTTCATCTAACGGTGAATATTGAATGCTTTGTTACAAAGGTAACTTAGATTGCAAACCCTGATTTGAAAACTATATAAAGGAGAACTCTAGCAACTGGGAAACCTAATCCCCACACCTCCTGTGTGTTACTAGTTACATAACTAGAGTCGATTCTCCTTTAACCTTAGGTTTTTTCTCGAGACCCTGTAGGTTAACGACTTGAAGACTTCATTGGGATTGTGAAGCCAGACCCAACTATTATCTTTGTAGTTGCGTGATCTGATATTGCTGTTTCTATCGTCTTGAGTGCAATTGGAATAATTGGCTCGAGATTTTATATCTCCGATAGGCAAGACATAAAAGTAATCACAAACACTTCGTCTCATCGTTTGTGATTTCACAATTTCTTCTTTCGCTAGTCGATTATGATTATTGTGAGGTGATTGATAATTCTAGGCTGTTCTTCGGGAATATAAGTCTGGGTTATCAATTGGTCCCTGTTCACCTTGATTTATCAAAATACAGAATAAAAACTCTTGGGTATTTCTGTGGGAGATAGATTTATTCAATCCTATAGACTTTTCTGTGTGAGACAGATTTGTCTATGAAAAGACGAGGGTACCCAATACACCACAATCTTTTATTTTGATCACAACCTATATAAGACCCACTGTGTATAAACCTCTTGGAGCAACAATCACTCAAGGAATATTTCAACACAGTGTCCACTTGAAATAGGGTTAGTCCGAACTGTCCTAACACGTGAATAATTATATCAGACAAGTGGAGAAATCCAATACACTTTGTGTGATCGTCTATGGATATGAAATCGAGACAATACAACAACAAGTGTTCACTTGATAATAGAACGGTATAATCGAAACCTTATAAGATAAATATCAAGTGCCTGGTTAACATACAAGTGTAATTACTTTAATTATAATATAAAAACAATTATAATGCGGAAATAAAGTAAAACACACACCAGAATTTTGTTAACGAGGAAAACTACAATCTTGTAGAAAAACCCCGGGACCTAGTTCAGATTTGAATACTCAATGAATTAAGACGCTATAAAAAGTAAACCTGCAACTTCGTGTAGACAATACTAAGTAAACTAAAATCCTAGTTACTCAGCTTCAGCAGTATTCTTGTTTTGACAATATCTAGCAGAACCGAAGTTCTCTATACATATTTGTTTTGATAATATCTAGCAAAACCGAAGTTCTCAATAGATATTTGACACTAGATATCCTAGCAGAACACGCGTTCTCTTTAGGACTTAAATCTAATATATCTTCTTAATGGTTCAATCTTTCAAGATAGGATTCCTTTGGATCGTATTCCAAACAGTAAAGGATAAACTGTTTGGTAACAAAACTCACTTTATAATCATAATACCGAAATATATGATATAATCACAGTTAAGGATCTTCTATTTTTAAGACTTGTTACCAGATCCGAAGTTCCTCGGTTACAAGATCAAACAAGACAATGATTAATGAAATAATCATTCTTGATTGCAAGGTTTATGATAAAATCACAAACTACTTGTTGATCTTAAAAAGGGTTATGTTTATTGAAAATAAACAACCTCTTTAATCCCGGAAAATCAAGTCACAGAAAGTTACACCAAGATCAAAACACAAGAACAAAAGTCTTCAAATCTTCAATCTTCGATTTAATCTTCAAAGTAACAACCTGCAAAAACAAACTTGATTCCTTATTGATTTGTCGCACAGAACGGAGTCTGTTAACAATGGCAGATCAATGAATCTATCTTACGGATCTAGAAAATCTTAGATCCGTAGAAACGTTAAATCCTTGATCTAGTTTGAGTGAGCCTTATATCAGAAGATAAGTTTCTCAAGAATAAACAAACTAGGTGCAATCAAAGTTCAACCACCGTTAGTCAATCAAATCAATCGAAAACAAAAGATAAACCGCAATTATCTAGTTTCCCACCAACGGTACTAATAGAGCTTCTCAATCCCAAAGAAGTCTTTAAACAGAGCGTCCATAAGAGATTTCGCCTAATTAGGTTACTCTCCTGTCCGAATAGGCGCCTTCACCAATAGCAGCACAACTGAGATAGTTTGTTGTACGAGGATTAGTTTGCTCGAAATCATACTTATAGACTAAGGAAGTTTGGACACCAAGGAATTTCCAAAGCCGAAAATATTCTCAAGATATGCAATATATTCCAGATTCAGTTTCCATAATTCCTGGAAATGCTTTGTCCGAATAATGACCGAAAATCTCTTAGAAAATCTCCAACTAGCAAGTGCACATTACTAATTTTCATTTTCCAAAAATAAAATGGATTTTCTTCCATTAGCTATTAAGGAATAACTTTGAACAATTAAAGATTAGCGTTACTGCACATGTTCAAAGTATGTCGACATCCTTACTTTGTAAGTCCCCTTTCATACTTAAAATCTTGAAACCGATTTGCCACACTTCCAAACAAGTTTAGAATTGGTTCATATGACTTTCAAGAACTATGTGATTGATCAAGAACACTCAACCACAAATCATTGGTTTCACGGTTCTACCAAAACAAGTTTCGGTTCTACCTCTATGTGAGTACTTTGCATAGTCACGCTAGTTACCAAAATTCGGTTGACTAGGTACTAGGATCGGTTCCCCACATATATATGGTATCTAACTTGTACTTGCTGCACATGTCCATAGGATCGGTTCCATTTTTCCTAAAAACGTGTTGCACATGTCCATAGGATCGGTTCCCCTTTCTGCTAAAAACTTGTTGCACCTCATACAAGGATCGATTCCCCTTTGTGATAGGTTGCACCTCTTACTAGCACTACACCTTTTTAGGGATTCGCAACGGACCCTGGCTGTTGCTGACTGTGTTCGCAACGGTAGATACCTGTTGCAAAACACTGTGTTGCAATTTTTCGCAACGGCATAAGCTCCGTTACGACTCTCGGTCAGCAACGAGGATTCGCAACGGCATCTTCCGTTGCGAATTTGTTCATTCGCAACAGAAGGCTGTCGTTGCTAAGCTGTTACTAATTACAGGAATGCCCCTACCCTGAACTATATGTTATTGGTTGTGGTTCTAATTTATTGGTTCTGGTTCTACTTTAGCAACTGATCATGGACGTTGCTAATTTTTTGCAACAGAAAAAAAAAGGTTAAGTCTTCACTGACCTGGTCAAAATCCATTTACCCAAAATTTACCCCCCCTGCAGTTACCCAGTTCCCCATATTCATCATTTCTACAGATATATTAACTACAATGTCATTCATTCAATAGACATACAAAACTGTATTATATGATGAAAAAAGGATTCTTAATTCAATTGAAGTTAACAAAAAGTATGAGTATTTGATACAAATGTATACTAAGTATCACAACAAACTAGCGCACACATACAAACTTAGTTGCTAAGTTCAGTTCTTAGAAAGTTACGAAATTCCTAAGTTCTTCTTACTTAAATCACTATTAGGAGATACTACATAAACTTACAAATCTTGCAGCTGCTCCTATATAAACTTACAAATCTAGTATGCTTCAACTGTGTTGTTATCTCATCTTCAAACTTTGAACTGCATAAAGTTATAAAGATTGAGTCAAAGACTAATAAAGAAATAATAGGCTATATAAGCAAATCAAAAAAACCCAAATACTTCGCACTAACACGTAGCTCATGCAAGATATTGATAGTATCAAATTACACTCAAATTTACATCGGCTACTAGTTTACCTCAAAAAAAAAAAAAAAAAAACCAACTTGGTTTCTCTTCATTACACAGCAAAACTACAATGCTACAAAAAATTTGGACACCCTAATTCCATCAAACGCAACAAACATTTAAAAACTAAGTTTGAGTAAACTAACCATACCCAAATCACGAAAACAACAGAAATCCTAGAAATTGAAAGAAAAAGGAAGAAGATGAATACCCATATATAGATATGAAAAGAGAATCTTACGCTTTTCATGAACTTGGCAAGCATTTCCTCTAACTGTGTTACCATCTTCTGAGTATTCAAGAGTTGATCTTTCACTCGTAAATGGGAAACTCTCTCTTCTTGGCACTTGTTCTCATTCAGCTTTCGTTGCTCATGCAATTTATCAGCAACTTTAGTGGATTGACATTTAGGCTTCTAAAAGGAGGTCGGATGACTTCCAAACTTTCCAGCGCCTCCAACTGGAGTTCTTAAAGCCAATGTCAGCAAATCGATGTTTCCATCACAAACTAGGGACCCATCGTCTACTTGCTTTTCAGTTCATCCTGCGTAGATTCAAAATTAGACATTTGGAATAACTTCCGAGTATATAACATCATACAGATGTGCAAAGGATCTCTTTTTGGCATCTTTATTCAACTTACGATAATCTATGCTTGTTCTCTGGTAATATCATCATCATACTCCCCATTTTTGTTCTGACGTGCTTTCTTCCATAGAACACACCTATAAATTTCTTCAGGGGTTACTCCTTCACTTTTTTTTTCTTCTATTATACCAATATTAAAAAGGGTAAAGATTGACTTCAGGGATTCCACAACATTATCATCCTTAATGAAACTTTAAATAAATGAGCATATACCATTTTTTTATCAGACCAGCATAACTTGTCCGACCCAACCGGTGAGGATGAATGTTCTTCCCACGCCTTTCTGACTATGATTGATGGATAGCCTAGAACAGATTAATTACCATTACATGATCGGTTAGACATATATATGACGTACAACACAAAAGAGATTGATAGAATTGCAGTAATCAACATATGCACAAACATATATACAGAAATAAATAAAGCAAAGAATTTAGTGTAATAACTGGATAGTATGTAGTAAGATTTATTGGAAAAGAAGCTTACAACAACTGCGAGGCCCATCTGAACAGGGAGGGAGAACAACAAATGAGAGATAGTATAACCATGGGATCTGCAATGAGGTGATCAGGTTCGCTAATTACTCTGTGCGTAAGTTTAAAAAAGGTAAAACTAGAAGGAAAAGTGTGTAGAGTTCAAGGATAGTTACACTCTGCTGATAAACGAAGATCCGGATGATGAGTACCCAAACGTCAGATTCGGAATTGAGAGTTTGAATAACACAGATCCTCCCAACTGCATGAAATGGAAATTAAACTTTCAAAAAGGATACACCTGGCAAATGCTCACAATCATTTCGAAAATACCAAGCATTGCAAGAAGTTCCGTAAGGTCTTTTTTCTTAACACAAAATTCCTGCATATACCGTGGATATACAAGTTATACAAGTAAATGAAAGAAGCAACCTCTTTATCATGACCATCAAAAACTATGAAGGTACATAAAAACGCTATAGGTATCGACTTATCAATATTGTTATCCTCCGGATCTTAAGAAAAAACTATGATATACCCTAGACATATCCAGTGGACTCTCACCAGTGACAAGCTATGGATGAATTTGAGCACAAGATGATTTCTGACCTCTCCAACATTACTTAATGCATAACCAAGCGTTCCAGCAATGACAAGCGCGTCACCAAGAAGAGGAGCCGACCCACCTGGAAATGATTTCAATTAGTACCCGGACAACTGAACAAACAATATTGCTTAATGCGATATTTCAATCATTGAAGTCGTTATATAAATCCATTCACTTGCTCACTTAATCAATTGAACTGAACTAAGAAAATCAATTATCTGATGATCCACCACAGGTCGAATATGACAAGAGCACCAAACAAAGACCCACCACACACATAGCTGTACCAAAGAAATGTCATAGACTATATCTATTCCATATGAATATCCATGTTAAGATCATAACCCATGGTGTTGTCCAGCAATCCAATAACGTGACACTCATAATCGACGAAAATTGATATGACTTAATCACTTCAAATCAAAACACATTCCAAATTTAGTACCAATGATTACACCAAAACACACCCTAATTTCAATTTTGCTACTTATTTCCACCAATAAAACATAAATTCTTCAACTACTAACCCAAAAAATTGGCTTGAACATAGATAAAACCCAATAAGAGATACCAATACCAAGGTACCTGCAAAACCAAAGATTCAATTTTTATTCCGTAAAATTGACAAATTGATAATGAGTTGATAAACTGAACCACCCAACTGTTCTTACCATCAATTTCTATCGACAAAACCAAATATAATGTCTATCAAGATCATAAGAATCCTGCAATACACATAAGAGACACATTAACAACATGAACTATGGGATGACTAGTAGGAAAAAATGGTACATGCACCAACACATTTGAGCACAAGGAAAAATTAATTCTTCAGATACAACAGTGTGCGAAGAGACTTACCAATCCAGAATCAAGAGGAATAATACGGAAACCGAAAGGTATGAGAGGTGCATCAAAAGAGGAATCCATGGGAGCAAAGATGAGTTCAGCACAGGTTCTACATCCTCACCTTGAGCATCTGTTGAGAGGACGCCTGCTACTGACCTAGCCTCGACATTGACTGCTAAATATAATCAAATTTCCAAGTACACCACAGGCGAAATGCAACTAAGATTTTCTATGACAGAAGAAATCATTCAAATTCGTTAAACGAGGAGTGAACATGACCAAGTCAAATATCCTCTTATATGCATAATCTAATAAAATTAAATACTAATAGTCAGCTAAAAGCAACTGCGTATTCCCATCTATTTGTGTAAACAATGACAATAAAAATTGAAAAACACAAACAAAAAAAATGATACCAAATCATTAGGGGTTAAACAATATAACAAGGTCGGACCCTGATTGACGCATTTATGTGTTTATTTTCATCTCGATTTTCTATATTGTTAGTACCCATTTTTGTACTTATTATGGTGTTTTGTGTATTGGTAGGCATTTTTGAGAAATAAACATTTTTGGAAAAAACAGCTCGAAAAGTTGCACCCAGAGGAAACCTACTATTCGGACTCCCATTTTGGATAAGGGGTAACCTAATTACTAAGGGGCACCCCATTTCCAGGCAACTACTATTTGCACCCCATCAGAGGATAAGGGGAGGTCATCTTCAAGAATTTAAATTCTCTATTTTGGCATGAAATTTTGCAGCAGACGAACAAATTTTGGAATCGATTTCTACTCGAGTTTTAGAGAGATTCAATTGCCAGAACTTGTTGGGATGGACTTGTTATAGATAAACAGGGCTGGTATGATTATTTTAATGGCGTAAATTGGGCTGGATAGTTGATTCTCGATAAAACAGGGGTGTGGAGAGTTTCACGTTTTCTGAAGTTGTGAAGAATCGAGTTTGGTCTCTGTTTTGGATTGGGATGAACGGAGTTAGTATGGGTGTTCGAATGGATTAAACAGAGCCGTATCATATGATTCACGATTAAACAGGGAAGTTAAGAGGTTATGGGAAGTTCATGTATTTTCGGAAGTTACTCAAGCAAATATGGAGAATATTATCTTAGGATATTTGATTCTATCAGTTCAGGGAAAGTTTCAACATAACAAAAAGCCGCATAAAGATAAAAAAATGAAAGGGAGAGGAGGCCGTGACTTGGCTTGGAATAAAAAAATAAGAGATTTCGGGAGTTATAATCGGCCCTGTGGTGTATATAAGAGGTAATAGAAGTCACAACAAGGGAGTCGACACTTTGGGGAGGTTTGAGAACGCTACAGAGCATAAACAATTGAGTTGCAGAGTTCTATAGGCGAGAGGAGGAAGAAGAACAGAGAACAACACTTAAGGAAAGTCGCAGAACCCGTGGCCTTTTCTTTCAAATTTAATACCTTTGTGTAGATTCGTAACAATTTTTCCAACAATTAATCGAATTCGCAACAGTTCTGTTAGGGTTTCTTTGTAACAGTGGTTCTGTAACAATTATATCTGTTACAAACACGCTGTTTCATACCTTCTCCTCTATTTAATCAACTTTTGAGCAACAAACATGTATCTTGAGCAAGTGGTTAATATGAGGAGAACCCCATTGCTGAGGCGACGGAGAAAGCCAATTTTCCATGATTTGTGTGGTAATTGCTATTTAATTAATTTTTGTAAGCTCTTTTATGATTATTTTCCTTGATTGAGAATTGATTGAATGGTTTTTGTTAACCAATTGTGATTTCTCTTGATAGGATATGCTTAGACCTAGGTTTTTGATATTCTGTTATTCTGAAAATCTACTTATGCAAAATATTAGAATCACTTTAAACGTAAAGAGTTGCATGAATATTGATTAGATTAAATCACATAAAAATTGGATATTGGTGGAATCCTGAGTCTCAGTGCTTTTAAAATCTTGATACAACTTATTCTGAGTTTTCTAGTTTTATTTGAATCTAAAAAAATCCTCCACAAGTCTGAGAGGAACGACATCTTTCTTACCACTTTACAACAACTTTCAAAATCACATCAATTTTTGGCGCCGCCGACGGGGACTTGTTATTAGATTTGTTTTTAGGTTTTTAGTGATTTTTATTCTTTTGTTCTATTTTACGTTTTCTTGGGTATTTGTGTTTTGGTTATAGGTTTGGATATTGGATCGAAAAGAAAGCTGAGCCAAAGATATTGGTGATAACTAAAGACTTGGAATCAAAGACAAAGCGAAAAGAAACGAGGAAGAGACAAAGAATTTTATTTTTATTTATTTTATTTTTAGTTTTTTTTCGAAAACTGTATTAGGGTTTATAATTATTTTTGTAATTTTTATTTTTATTTTTGGACTCTTTGGACATTTTTGGGACTTTGGACATTATTTTTAAACCCTACAGAAGGGTAGTCTTAAATATAAACTGTTTGCAGAGAAGGAGGACAATTACGATATTGTCTCTGCACCTTGGGTTCGTACTCGACATAGGAGTCGGCCCGAGTCGACTACAACCAATTCATCCCTCTGTCCGGAACGGAGATAAGATTCGAACACTCGCGAATCCCCTGTCAGCGAGTTACTGGATTCCTTCGTTTGCATATATGCTGAGGACTTGAATACGGCTGCTTTAATTTTCTAGTAAAGGGCAAGGCCTAGCCATACAAGATAAGGGTTCGGATTTCATCATCGTTCTCTTCTTGCCCGCCTTAGGAACACATAACCTACGCGAACCTAAGCCTTAAAATTTTGACTAGAACAAGACCAATAGGGTAACGAGCTTAATAGGAAAGTTATTCGAAAAATATTGGTTACTCTTTTAAGCACACTTCGAAGTTCCTGAAGGTTTCTGTGAGTTGAATGCGTGACTGCGCCGCCTTGTAATTTCGGTGAGGCCTTGGGTATCAAAGTAACCGGTTGTCAGCCGACACAAATATAAATTACACTTTCTTACTACTCAAAATATATAATGAAGCAAGGGCAAGAAAGGATCGTTCCCACAGAGAGGTCTAGGTTGTCAATATGTTATGGTTTCCTATATAAAACACCGAGGATTTTCTGATTTTTATAAACGGAAATAAATAAAAGCAAAGCAAATAAAAGTAAACACGCAAATCAAGGAGGTGAAAATATTGGATAAAGATTTCATCTTCAATTGTAAACAAGTTTATGAATATATGAATAGAATTCGTATTTAATCTCGCTATCATCAAAAGCCATAGAATACCTTATTGCAAGAATACTAGGAAATTTCCTAATTCATCACACACACATTAGAGCTGCGTATGTGAATTCTACCTAAAGAATAACCTAACGCCTTGCGCTAATTAAGTTCAATTTCTAGGAGCATTAAGTTTTAGAAATAGGCTAATCAATGCAATTGTAATACATTGCGCAAACAATTCGGACAAAGGTCAATTTCTACATATGACTACAAGGATGTATCACTACAAACCATAATCATATTATGCTACTCGTATTCAAGGTTGTCGCTCGATGAAAACCCTAAAATAGCTATAGATATGGATGTGAGTTCAATCAATTCTAGACTTAACTAAACAAACATTCAATCATATTGCAATACATCAATCATGCAATTATTATAACCCGTAGAAATCAAACGATAATATTGAGAGAAAACTAATTCATAAAAATCATAACTTGGTTGCAAAATCCAACTACATCTTCAACCAATAATAAAACTTAGTTACTTGTGTTTTTGGAAATCATCATAGAGAGTAAAGAAGAAAACTATCATGTGAAACCCTAGAAAACAAAGTAGAGGCAAAAAGATAGATAAGATAAAAGATATCCTTGATTAGGTAAAAGTCTTCTCTTTTTATATGTTTCTCAATTTCCATAAAGGATACTCCTTCCAATATTAGGTCTTCTCAAAACCCATCTCCAAGTGGTCCACCAAGCCCATGTGTGAGAAATACCCATGTGAAATTATGTCCAAAATTCGTCGACGGAAAACTGGGATTATGGCCGAAAATCTGCCGGAAAAGTCATCGGAAAGTATCTCAGGTGACCGGCAAAGTCAACCCGGTCACCGGTCAACGAGTCGACTCGGTCAGGTCAACGAGTCCAGGCACTGAGTCAAACCGTGTCAAGCACCGAGTTAAATGACTCAACCCAGGTCAGATCATGACTCAGATGTGAGTCAGCTGGCTAGTCAAGCAATTCAGGCCATTGCACAGGCCTACAATGTGCTGCACAATCATTGTGCATCACCAATTTATATCCAGCCATGATGGCTGCTCAGCTCAGCCACCAAATCCCTGTATACAACTCAAACAAACCTTCTCCATTTCAATCACTGCCATCAGACCATCTCCTGCAGCTCACAACTTCCTGCGACATCTCAAGCCTAACTCCAGCTCACTTGCACATTGCAATTCATCCCATTGCCTCGAGCCATAACCATCTGATCAGAAACACCAATTTCTGCAGCTCATTCACCTGCTATCATTTCTCAAAATCCCTGGAACTATATGTTCTTAATCTGCAGCTTAATTTCTTCACCAGAATTGCACCTGCAATAGCTGCAACTCTGTTCATACCTCATACTCAAACCTGCATTGACCCATAACTTCAGCTGCAACCTTGGGAATCTCCATTGCTTCTTTTTCCTGCAATTTTACACATTCATTCACCTAAACATACATCTATTTCAGCTTCAATCCATGTTCTCTCCCTGGCTCAACAAACACCACAAACCCATTGCAGCGACCACCATTTCCTAACCACCGAGAACACCACAGTTCAGACTGCAACTTCAATTTCTGCAGTTCCCAGTTCCAACTCCTGCTGCAATTACATCTTGACATCTCAGACCCTGATTTCACCTCCACAGCAAATTCATCTCCCTCATTCTGTGAATCAACACAGACTACTTGCTCACTTGATTTCTTCTTATTTATCCATAACCATCAAACCCTTGAGCTAACAGTTCACTTTTCTTTGTCGCTGAGCCATTTCTCTACTGTGACTTCCACAGAGACTACCACCAGTTCCATTGCATACAATACCACCAACAAACCAACATTACCTGAGTTCAACAGCATCAACAACCTTTTGCTTATGCAAGTCCTCCATCTCAGTCACTCGACTCCATTCCATCACCGATGCCATCATGCAGTCTCCACAGTCTCGGCAACCTTTGTCAAAAGCCTTATACGTCATTAGCAATTATTCACAACACCATCGATCAAATGCATCTTCTCCAGCTCTGACATCGTCATCGCTGCTTCGGGCTCAACTGCCATTCTCTTCGCGTCACCACTGTCAACACCAACTTCCAGTACTTCACAAGCAACAAAATCCACTAGTAACTTCAACATCATCCCACTACTGCCTTTACCTGCAATTCCACTACTCCATCCATAAGTCCATACCTCCACTGCATCCACCAGGCCTACATAACCTACAGCATTGCCCTGTAACTCTGCATCACCTCAGAGACATTCTCAAATTCTAACCAAGTCCCTGCAATCGAAACCAAACATCACAGTGTTACCAGCACTACCAGACTCTCCTCTTCTCAGTTGTTGTAGCTTCAAAACCACCAGTGCTGCAACTTCTCCGCTTCTCGAACCACAACACCAAATTCGTCTCCATTACAGCTCAGTTCAACCCCAGCTGCATTACTTGCACAACCTCCAGAGCCATTACCACCATATCTCAATTTCAGCCATACAAATCACCATCTGCAATACCTCAGAACCCTTGCTATCAAATTAACAGCCGTGACAAACCCTAACTCCATATTCTACCTGATTCATGTCTTTCCCTGCTACTGAATTCAAATCAAACCCATTGTTGACCCTATTTAAAATCACCACCAGCTGCAATTCCTGTAATTCCACCAGAAACCCAAAAATTCTATTACTCTGCTGGAACTTCAAATTCCAGTTAAACCCATCTTGTAGCTTCTGAAATGAACCAGCAACAAGCCTAATTCTCTGATTTCTTCTTCCATTCTCAATCGACTGCAAACCCATTGTTTACAAACCTGATTAATCTCCAATCGAACCCCAAATTTCTTCTTTGATTCTCTATTCATTTCTGTCTTCTGTGCTTCATCAATTGCTGTAAAACCTTAATCCAGATCGTTCTTCCCTCACTGATTTGCCGGTGAATGACACAGACCCAAGCCTTGTCTCGACCAAAATCCCAGCAAATCTGAGCCAATGCCCCTAACCCATCGCCGGCGTGAACCCTTGTTGCACAGGTCTTGGTCTGTGTTGTAAGAGAGGAAACAGAATTGTATTTGTTCTTGAATCTGAACTCGACCTAGATGAGGTCTAATACCCTGAAAATGATATGATCACCCGCTACTAGGATATGGGCCACCTAGCAGTTGCCCCTTATCTTTCACTGCGCTCCCAATATCATCTGCCCATGAAATGACGACTTTGTCCTTCTTGCTTACTTTGGACAATTTCTTCTTATTTTGCTCCAATGACTCCAAAACACCTATAAACTCAAAAACACGCATAAGATACATAATTCACACGAAAAATAGCAAAGAAAGCATAAACTCTAGATAGTAAATACGGTGTATTTTACACCTATCAGATTCCCCCACACTTAGACTTTGCTAGTCCTCGAGCAAATCAAACAAAATAATTCTAAAACATACATACAACTCCGTGTCGTCGAGGCTACGGTCACTTTTAGCATAAATAACAAGCCTTTAAACCCCTAGGTGTCCCTAGTGGACGAGTTATAGTCTCGTGAGGGTTTACTAGAGATATACCCACAAAACCTATTTTTCCAACTTACTAGTTCTCCATAATGATAGCATCCAAGCGCTAAGAAGACATAGAAATTCTGCACACTAGTCATAAGAAGTTAGACACATAAATGAACACAATCTCATTCTTAAAAGTTGAGAGAGAAATAACCATCCCTTCTCGAAAGAAATTCGGGTTCGGAGTGATCAAAAGTCTCGACTCTGCCTCACAAGAAAGGGTTTTATGAAGTTACGCTCAATAATAAACAACTTTTTATGGGTCACACATGTGTCCAGGTTGGAATGAAGAAAGAATCCTGTGACACGTTGAATGGTAGGAAGGTAAAAACCCTCCGAATTGTTTTGAAAACCCACATCTTTTATCATTTTTTTTTTGAAAACCCATTTTTCTGACGATCTCTACGAAAGGAAATCAACCACTTAACGAAGGTGGGAATATGCTTACTTACCTCGTTATCCGTTCGACGTGCAGCTAGCACCACTCTCACAGCATCCATAGAAACGTCTTCGGTCTTCAACTTTTGATGATAACTCTTGAACTTCGTAGAATCTCGACAATATGATTCTTTCCTCTAATTCCGTGTTGCTTGAAACTTCATTATAAATATTTTTTCTTCCATTGGCTTTATTGAAAGAATACAAAACTAAAAACGAACTATACAAACCCAAAATATAAATTTTCTTTTTTTTTTTTTTTTTTTTTTTGTTTTTTTTTTTTTTTTTTTTTTTTGGAAATAAGAAATAAAACAAATACAAAATAAAAACAAAACAAAATAATAAAAACTATTAACAAACCTAAAAATTTTTCTCTTTTTTTTTTTTTTTTTTTTTTTTTTTTTTGACAAGAGAAAGTAAAATACAAATAAAATAAAAACGTAAGTACAAAGGCCATGGTGTAAGTACTTTACCGCTTTATTCTTCACAACTTATATGTCTTGATATCATAAACTTCTCGAACTCTCATCCTTGATAATTTTTACTCTTGTACAATAGTCTTCAACTTATAAAAATTCTGCTCCTTGTTTTGTTGCTTTACTTAAATCTGAAATCTGCTCAAGTTTTTGTACCGTTGCTTGTAAACCTCGAACGTGTTCAACTTTCCTTCAAATTTGTGATGCTCCTCTTGTTGATGATGATGGTGTTTCTATGGACCTGTTGGTGTTGAGAGAGATAAGGTGGATGGTGCTAACTGCGAACAAGATTGCAAGTGGTATGTAAGTTAGCAATTCGATGTCACCATCATGGTTGATAAAATAGCACTCAAGAGATCAAAATAGTGCTTCTATGGTGGGAGGTTGGACAGCTCACCATTCTGCCCGGAATTTACGCACGGTGACACACACTCTAAAAGCACAAATTTAGACAGGTACAAAGAATTGAAGGTCGGTGCCTCACATTATGTAACATGGGTAGTCTCCACTATAGGGGATCACTACTCTAATACCGAATTCAGATCCGCACCTTATTTGCCACTGGCATGGTTAAATCCAACTTTAACTCTCATACAAGTAAGAAACCCGATCATGTTCTCTGTCATCTCTAAGTTCAGTCACTATTATGAGATTCTCGATGTAATCTTAGCGACATGTATACTACGTGACTCTAAACTAACTACAAGTTGGAGTTTTTTATTCACTATTTTACACAAAAGTTGAAAAAATTTGAAAAATTTACAACGCAAATGCTTAACCACTCCCCCACACTTAAACTTTACATTGTCCTCAATGTAAATTGAATCGTCCAAAGAAAGTCAAGGTGGGAAATCATATAATAATTTGCGAAAAGAAAAAGCTAAAAACAAGAAAAGAAAAATTAAAAGATAAGAGATACAAAACCTATGGGTTGCCTCCCATGTAGCGCTTGGTTTAAAGTCGTCAGCCCGACTATATCCTTGCAAAATTCATTCCCCATATACCAACAATCTGAAAAGCTGGGGATCCTTCCATAGAACCTGTTTTGGAAACACTAGCTTCACAAAAATATTAGTAATATAAAACAGAAATGAAGCTATTAGCCGATAAAAGCTTCCCCCACACTTATTCTTGTCTACACGTGGAAGTGTATAAAGAATATAGAAGTTGGGTACTTCCATTGTTTCTTGTTCCAAAACCTGCATAGTATGAGAATCAAGTATCTCTAATGGTGGAAAACGATAAACAAAGTCATCCAACAATATTCTCGAAGCACATACATTCAAACCAATAAGAGGTAAAGGAGAAGAAATAATAGGCAATGGGTTAGACAAACCTTGCACAATCTCTTGTATTACAGAATCCTCTTCATCCTTGAAAAATTCAAGTGAATTATTCACCTCTTTTATATCATGGTCCTCTATCAAACCTTGCAACCATTCTTCGTCCGTTTCTGCCTTAACCAAAGTTTCGACACAAACATCATCATTACAATCATGTGCAAGCTCAATTGGGTCTTCCACAATAGTGGTCATAACGGTCTCATTCTCAACATACTCCTCTTTGTTGAAAGGCACATACTCCACTGCAGATTCAAGTCTCTCACCTTGATCGCAAAAAGACTCCATTGTACACTCCTTGGGGATGTCACCATAAATTGGTTCAAACGATGTATTTTCATAATAATCATCATCACTATCATAGTCAACATAAGATTGGTCCTCGCTGAATTTATTTTTGCTAATCTCGAACTCATCCTTTTGAATAGGTGAATGATCATTATTACGATCAAGAGTTGAGTTAACTATACAAATATCAACGAAAGTCCCCAAAGGTTCTCCCTTTTCAACATAATTATTCATTTCCTCTATGTATTCATCAATGCCCTTTCTTACGTCGGAAACACCTCTTTGAAGCTCTTGGAGTGATCCATCCAAATTCTGAATATAGTGTTCCATTTGTTTGTAAAGCTCATTCGACAAAGAAAAAGTAGAATTACTTACTTCAGTATTGCTAGGCCAATTATCTTCCCTTTGAATGGGTGAATGATCATAACTACGATCAGAAATTGGGCCATACATACTATGAGCACATTCGGTCGATGAAATTGGTTCCACGCTTGGTTGTCTACGAATTGACTCCATGCTGTCCATAAATTGTTGCATTTCATCTACCAAACTAGAAGAAATATTAATAGGAGCACAAGTATCATCCCCTCTTTGTGGTTGCTCACTTAAATACCCACCGTAAGAAGGTTGGAATGTATGAGAATAACTAAAAGGGTACGTGGAGTATTGACCATAAACAAAGTATTGGTTTTGGTTGTACTCCCCATAAGGGTGATAGTTGTCATATTGTTGAGGTTGAAAGCCGTATTGATTGCTCCAATATGCTCCGTCCATAGAAATTGGTACCTGAAACAAGATTCTCAAAACTCGGTTAAGAACCAAAGAATAAGAAAAAGTAAAACAAAACTAAAAACAAAAATAAGAAACCAAAAACAATTAACAACCGCTGCCTCCTCGGCAACGGCGCCAAAATTTTTTTTTTTTTTTTTTTTTTTTTTTTTTTTTTTTTTGAAATATTTTTTTTTTGACAAGAAAAAGAAACACAAACTGAAAATACAAATAAAGATTTCATCTTCAAACTGAAAACACAAACTGAAATATTTTGGCGCCGTTGCTGGGGAGGTGAAAATATTGGATAAAGATTTCATCTTCAATTCTAAACAAGTTTATGAATATATGAATAGAATTCGTATTTAATCTCGCTATCATCAAAAGCCATAGAATACCTTATTGCAAGAATACTCCGGAAATTTCCTAATTCATCACACACACATGAGAGCTGCGTATGTGAATTCTACCTAAAGAATAACCTAACGCCTTGCGCTAATTAAGTTCAATTCCTAGGAGCATTAAGTTTCAGAAATAGGCTAATCAATGCAATTGTAATACATTGCGCAAACAATTCGGACAAAGGTCAATTTCTACATATGACTACAAGGATGTATCACTACAAACCATAATCATATCATGCTACTCGTATTCAAGGTTATCGCTCGATGAAAACCCTAAAATAGCTATAGATATGGATGTGAGTTCAATCAATTCTAGAGTTAACTAAACAAACATTCAATCATATTGCAATACATCAATCATGCAATTATTATAACCCGTAGAAATCAAACGATAATATTGAGAGAAAACTAATTCATAAAAATCATAACTTGGTTGCAAAATCCAACTACATCTTCAACCAATAATAAAACTTAGTTACTTGTGTTTTTGGAAATCATCATAGAGAGTAAAGAAGAAAAATATCATGTGAAACCCTAGAAAACAAAGTAGAGGCAAAAAGATAGATAAGATAAAAGATATCCTTGATTAGGTAAAAGTCTTCTCTTTTTATATGTTTCTCAATTTCCATAAAGGATACTCCTTCCAATATTAGGTCTTCTCAAAACCCATCTCCAAGTGGTCCACCAAGCCCATGTGTGAGAAATACCCATGTGAAATTATGTCCAAAATTGTCGACGGAAAAGCTGGGATTATGGCCGAAATCTGCGGAAAAGTCATCGGAAAGTATCTCGGGTGACCGGCAAAGTCAACCTTGGCCAATGGCCAACGAGTCGACTTCGGTCAGTCAACGAGTCCAGCACCGAGTCAAACCGTGTCAAGCACCGAGTTAAATGACTCAACCAGTCGATCATGACTCGGATGTGAGTCACCGTGGCTAGTCAAGCAATTCAAGGCCATTGACGGGCCTACAATGTGCTGCACAATCATTGTGCATCACCAATTTCTATCCAGCCATGATGGTCGCTCACCAAACCACCAAATCCCTGTATACAACTCAAACAAACCTTCTCCATTTCAATCACTGCCATCATACCATCTCCTGCAGCTCACAACTTCCTGCGACATCTCAAGCCTAACTCCAGCTCACTTGCACATTGCAATTCATCCCATTGCCTCGAGCCATGACCATCTGAGCAGCAACACCAATTTCTGCAGCTCATTCACATGCTATCATTTCTCAAAATCCCTGGAACTATTTGTTCTTAGTCTGCAGCTTAATTTCTTCACCAGAACTGCACCTGCAATAGCTGCAACTCTGTTCATACCTCATACTCAAACCTGCATTGACCCATAACTTCAGCTGCAACCTTAGGAATCTCCATTGCTTCTTTTTCCTGCAATTTTACACATTCATTCACCTAAACATACATCTATTTCAGCTTCAATCCCTGTTCTCTCCCTGGCTCAACAAACACCACAAACCCATTGCAGCGACCACCATTTCCTAACCACCGAGAACACCACAGTTCAGACTGCAACTTCAATTTCTGCAGTTCCCAGTTCCAACTCCTGTTACAATTACATCTTGACATCTCAGACCCTGATTTCACCTCCACAGCAAATTCATCTCCCTCATTATGTGAATCAACACAGACTACTTGCTCACTTGATTTCTTCTTATTTATCCATAACCATCAAACCCTTGAGCTAACAGTTCACTTTTCTTTGTCGCTGAGCCATTTCTCTACTGTGACTTCCACAGAGACTACCACCAGTTCCATTGCATACAATACCACCAACAAACCAATATTACCTGAGTTCAACAGCATCAACAACCTTTTGCTTATGCAAGTCCTCCATCTCAGTCACTCGACTCCATTCCATCACCGATGCCATCATGCAGTCTCCACAGTCTCGGCAACCCACTGTCAAAAGCCTTATACGTCATTAGCAATTATTCACAACACCATCGATCAAATGCATCTTCTCCGGCTCGACATCGTCATCGCTTCTTCGGGCTCAATCGCCATTCTCTTCGCGTCACCATTTGTCAACACCAACTTCCGAGACTTCACAAGCAACAAAATCCACTAGTAACTTCAACATCATCCCACCACTGCCTTTACCTGCAATTCCACTGCTTCATCCATAAGTCCATACCTCCACTGCATCCACCATGCCTACATAACCTACAGCATTGCCCTGTAACTCTGCATCACCTCAGAGACATTCTCAAATTCTAACCAAGTCCCTGCAATCAAAACCAAACATCACAGTGTTACCAGCACTACCAGACTCTCCTCTTCTCAGTTGTTGTAGCTTCAAAACCACCAGTGCTGCAACTTCTCTGCTTCTCGAACCACAGCACCAAATTCTTCTCCATTACAGCTCAGTTCAACCCCAGCTGCATTACTTGCACAACCTCCAGAGCCATTACCACCATATCTCCATTTCAGCCATACAAATCACCATCTGCAATACCTCAGAACCCTTGCTATCAAATTAACAGCCGTGACAAACCTTAACTCCATATTCTACCTGATTCATGTCTTTCCCTACTACTGAATTCAAATCAAACCCATTGTTGACCCTGTTCTAAATCACCACCAGCTGCAATTCCTGTAATTCCACCAGAAACCCAAAAATTCTATTACTCTGCTGGAACTTCAAATTCCAGTTAAACCCATCTTGTAGCTTCTGAAATGAACCAGCAACAAGCCTAATTCTATGATTTCTTCTTCCGTTCTCAATTGACTGCAAACCCATTGTTTACAAACCTGATTAATCTCCAATCGAACCCCAAATTTCTTCTTTGATTCTCTATTCATTTCTGTCTTCTGTGCTTCATCAATTGCTGTAAAACCCTAATCCAGATCGTTCTTCCCTCACTGATTTTCCGGTGAATGACACAGTCCCAAGCCTTTTCTCGACCAAAATCCTAGCAAATCTAAGCCAATGCCCCTAACCCATCGCCGACGTGAACCCTTGTTGCACATGTCTTGGTCTGTGTTGTAAGAGAGGAAACAGAATTGTATTTGTTCTTGAATCTGAACTCGACCTAGATGAGGTCTAATACCCTGAAAATGATATGATCACCCGCTACTAGGATATGGGCCACCTAGCAGTTGCCCCTTATCTTTCACTGCGCTCCCAATATCATCCGCCCATGAAATGACGACTTTGTCCTTCTTGCTTACTTTGGACAATTTCTTCTTATTTTGCTCCAATGACTCCAAAACACCTATAAACTCAAAAACACGCATAAGATACATAATTCACACGAAAAATAGCAAAGAAAGCATAAACTCTAGAGTAGGCCAGTGACTGTACTTCAAGACAATAAGGAAGCTTTAGGGTGGACCATAGAGGATAAGGACATAAGTCCTACTTTGTGTATGCAGCAGATGCATTTAGAGGATGAACCACCCGATTATAACTTAGATAAAGCAATTGACCTTTTCAGAACCCGATGGTCTAGAAATTAGGAATATTGTGACTAGTCTATTTAGAGACACCGAAAATTCTAAGTTTGGGGGTGGACTTGGAATATATGCCTCTACCATTTCACAAGAGTATCTTCATAGAGCAGTTCAGTTGTTAGAAACCCATCCTCTGGTTGATGTGGTTTATCCAGGATATGATACCCAGATTGACTTCGTCTTCCCACCAAATATTTTTCAACCAATTGTGGGAACGTGTGAGTTTCAAATGTGTCAGTTATTAAATTTTGAGACTAAGCCTAAGTACTTTAGGAGATTAATATCGACACATTTTCTTATGATTGACCGCCAGTTTCATCGTGGTCAATTGTATGAGTCAAAACTGATTGACTTTAAGGATCCGCAATTATTCAGGTTATTATTATGTGCTTCTAAGTTTTTTATTTGAGTTTTTCCAGACTCTAATACCTGAATCGGATCTTAGCTTTGAGGAATTCCAGCACATGAAAATATTTTATCTCGACCCAGTTATAGAGCCTGAACCTGAACCACAGCTAGATGTAGTTGTCTTAAACAGGAAACTGGACAAGGGTATGCTTTATTTGGCATGTTGCAGATTCCTTTTATTTGTGGTAGCTTTATTTGGTTTTGATGACCCACAGAAATTCCGGCTATTACTTTATGATTTTATGAGGTGACTAATGTTTTCTTAGTCTGGCTGAAGACGTTAAACTTAGCACTTCTTGGGAGGTAACCCAATATTCATGCGACACGGTAATATCTTTCCTTAACTCTTTTACTTCAAATGGTAACAGTTTCTCCTTGTTCATGCTTTTCATTTTATCTTTAGAACATTGAGGACAATGTTAGATTTAAGTTTGGGGGTATGGGAGAAACATTTTAGTTGCATTGATAGACCCCCAATTCATACTTTACTGCAATAAGACCAAATCTAAACCAATTCATAGTTTACTGCAATAAGACCAAATATAAACCAATTCATCTTATTTTACTGCAATAAGACCAAATCTAAACCAATTCATACAACTCCCACATTCCAATGGAAACCCTAGGATTCGATAAAACATAAACTTAAATCAATAAAATGGAAAAATAGAATCAGTTGAAACCCTAGAAATAGAGCTGAAACCCTAGAATCAATTAGATTCACATATGAAACCCTAAATACGAAAGAGAAAGAATAAATTGAAAAACTGAAATTGAAAAAAACAGATTCACCAATAAAATCGAAAAACTGAAATCAAAGATTAAACCCTAAAATGGATAAACTTAAATAAAACCCTAGGATTCGATAAACTTAAATCAAAATCTCTAAATCTTAGAAATCAAAATCTCTGAACCCTGAAAGTCACAACTAAAACCCTAGATATCAAAATCTGTAAACCCTAAAAATTAAGTCAAAGATTATACTTGATGATAGAGTTCTACATGATGATAGAGTTCAGAGATTGAGAAGAGAATAAAGAGCTTAGCTGAGCAGATCGAGATGGAAATGAATATGGAGAGGAGAGGAGAGGAGAGGAGAGACTGAGTCTGTGGTTGTGGCGGAGAAAAAATGAAGATGAAATCGACCAAGGGGAAAGATATAGTTAGATTGGGAATAAGGGTGAAAAAAAAACAGAAGGCTTTTGACCAAGTTTGACTGGGGCGTGTTTATCAGTCCTAGTGTTCCTGACCACACACATGCTTCGCATGCTTGAACCCAGCACAGTGGCAATTCGCAACCTTATCAGCGCGGTTGCAAAATTCGTAACAGATATTCGTCGTTGCAAAATATTAGCAACGAGGATTAGCAAAAAAAATTCGCAACGGCACTTGCAAATCCCGTAAAATGGTGTAGTGTAGGATCGGTTCCCCTTTACCCAGAGTCGGTCATACCAATAACACAAAATCGATCATACCATCTCAGGTGATTACGTAAGATCGGTTTCACTAATAAAAGTCATACCAATACAAAAGTCAGGCCTTTGTGAATAGTTTTACCAAGAACATAAACAAGTCATGAGCGGTTATACTAATCACAAATATTGGTAGTTCAAAAGATATGTAATGAATAACATTACCAATAATGCCTGGAGATTTCTCTTTCGATTCACAAAACAAGTTCATGAATTTACTTCCTTAAAACAAATGTAAAACATTGTTTCATAGGATGAAATCTTCACCTTATACCCATACATAATCACAATAGCATTCAATCGATTATGTCGATGTCTTATCTACAAAGTTTAATGGTTAAGCAATAAACCTCGTATTGTATTCCTTAATACTATGTCTAACTAGAGTATAATCATTCATGCTTCGCAGTTTTGTTTTCAATATGTACGACTTGAAAGATACGTTAGGGAATGAAACAGTTCAAGTCAAATATCACTAACCTCAAGTGCAAGGATGATGTTGTTGTTGTAACTCCTTACTTCTTCAATTCTTCAAGTCTTCGCAATACTTGTAATGTCTCATATATTAATACTTTCAAGCTAACCTATACGAAGTTGACTCTAGTACATAATCAAGCGACTCTTAAAATGAGTTTTGGCTCACTAAAATATGACAACCAAACTTGACATACCAACGCTTGGTGGGTTCAACGGAGTTATGCTCTAACAATATGCCCCTTTTTCAATTTTAGTGACAAAAATCTTACATCACTTGGATAAACATATTACAAGAATTCATCACACATACGCTTGATTCCCGAATTCAACAACACAATAACCTGTATACATTCAATCCATAAATGCCGATATTGACATTATAATAACAAAGCTAATACTCCCCCTAAAGGTGAGATAGGTAGATTTTCAATCCGCACGTCTTTGTTATTCTTTATAGTCCATATAACTACAAGTATCATATGGTATGCTACTCCCCCTTAGTTTATGCTTTTTCTCTTTCGTTAGATAAACTTTTAAGCACCATTGTCCTTTCCCTTAGTGATACCAATCAATATAAATCAATACTAGTATCACTTGTTTACTCCATATATTTCTCCCCCTTTTTGTCACAAAATGACAAAGAAATGAAAAAATAAAGGACAAACCGAAAGGATCTTACAAATCTCAAAATAGACTTGCAACCTATAGAGTTAAGCACGAGGGTTCCACACACCATTTTTGATAACCAATATCAAAACCGAAACTACAAAGTAATTTTGTTTTGATATGTTACCAAGGAAACAATTTCCCGAAGCAATTTTCCCTAATAGTTTAGCAAACCAAAAATCAACTAAGAACCTTAGTTCCTTTGCTAAACCGATTATACAAGTACAATCGCTTGTTCGATAAGACCAAAATAAAGATAACTATATTTTCCTCATCAGGTTCTAATTATCCATATAACTTAGACATTTAACTTTTAAACAAGACAAGTACTAGGTTAGTTAACTAGCATTTCTTGTTAAGGCATTCAATTAGACTTGAATAACCGAAACCTCCACTTTGATAAGTCTAACTAAGATCATAATTAACTTAGTTTCTCTTATCCGGAATCGAATTGGACTAAACAATTCATCCCGTAAACCTTTTCTTTCGTTAAGCCATAAACAATTCATACAAACCAAATAAATCAACTTGCATAATTATTTACCTCAACTGGAAGCAATTGAAACAACATAGACATTAAAGCACCGAAATTTTTTAAGCCTAAACGATTAATACCACACAATAAAGCAAGATAACAATAGTTTTTCTTAACCGGAACCAATTGAATCACACACGCATCCATACACAATAATGGAATAAAACATCAATTGTACCGAAATTTTGTTGAGCAAAAGCAATAAATATACGCAATAAACTCAGGCTTTTCTTAAACAGGAAAACGATTAATTAACAAATTCATTACCTCAAATTTCGCATCCTTTTCTCCAATATGTTTGCATCTTCTTCCAGGGAGAATTGATATCGAAATATCATATGTTGTCATCCTTATGCAAAACAAAAGAATAACAACAAACAACCTTTACTAGAGAAAGGTTGAAGTGGTTTTAACTATTACGTTCCAATAGTAATAAGCTAATACCAAAAACTCATATGTATACTATATACACAACTTATGAGAAATAAATTGATAATAGTATAATCATGACTCACATATGGGATTAATTGTCATCATCCTTTTATGATTATTTATTTGATCAAGCAACCCAAAAGGTTAGATATGAAAATCGCTAAATCAAAAGTCACAAAATCATAAAAAGGTAACCGATATGAGACCTAATTATCTCATATAACGATGACAACATGGAGCTACATTCATTTGATCAAGAATGTTTAGCACAATATTCTGAATGTCATGAGTATTGAAACTTATCATTCGAGCGTCATCATTGTGACTATCTTTTGATACCTTCATGTTTGTCTTTAGAAGACTTTGGACACCATTTAGAAATGGGTTTTACAGGAGCAACTTTGTTCTTCCTATTATTTCCTCTTGAAATCCAAGATGAATCTCTAGAGGAAACATTAGGGTAATTGAAATGTTGAAAACTCGAGAGTTGGTCTTTTTCCAATATGGAATATCAGATCTTGTCTTTACAAAGTTATCTTTCCTTTTATTGTTTGAGCGATAATGAGAAAACTTTGTAGAAGCCTGATAAGCAAACTTTGAATTATCATTACAATAATTATTTTGCTCATTTTTGGGAAAATGATGTCCTAATTTAGCACGAGAAGCATTATTGAGTTCAGCCAATTTTGCGGAAACACGTGCATCTATAGCTTTCTCATTCCTTTTACGGAATCTGCACCCCCTTTCCAAGTGTCCTTTATTTCCACAATAAGAGCAATTCTTAGTAACACATGAAACATGAGGCTGTGTTACCTTGTTGTGGATTCTCTTTCATTGGAGTTTGACGGATTTTACGTTTTCCGTCTTTTGCTGAAGATGAAGGTGGTACAGATTTTTCCTTTATGGAAGAGCAATCTTTTGTTGCACCTTTTGAATCAATTTCTTCAGCAGAGTCTTTAGGTTTTACAAACTTTGTCTCCTGTTTAGTATTCAAAGTTTATTTACCTTTTTAGCCCAATCCTCACGTGTCACGAGGAACTCTAGTTGACTTAAACATTGAGTCAAGTTGTTTTGTGCTACTATCGAACTTTTTCAAGTCGGCTTTTAGTCCCATATTCTCTATTTCCAATGTTTTTATTTTTTCGAGAGCATTATCTAGATAAACCTTAAATTTATCAATTTGAACTTTATGATCTATTTCAGATTCGTTAGAATTACTTACCTTAGTTTTCTTCAGGTTCTCTAGCTCCGTATGTAGTTTTCTTTCTCGATCATGACTTTCTTCGATCTGCTCTGTGTAACATCTCATGTATTCAGGATAATTACCAGCACCAATAATCTCAATATCGTTCTTCAATTCATCAAGTTCCTCTTTCAATCTTTCATTATCTTCACGAAGATCACATTCAAGTGCCTTTGGCTCTGGAGTTACTTCATTATCCTTTTCAGGTGTGCATTCAACAGTTGCAGTGAAAGCTTTGTTCTCTTGATCCTTGGAACAATTAGAGCTATCATCATTATTTTGTTCTCTATTCTCTACACATTTATTTGTTTTTTGAGAAGGAGAAGATGTATCTTTTGAATAACTCCTTTTCTTTTGTCTTAATAACTTTCTAAATTTTCGTGCAGTCGTATCAACACTACAATTCTCAGTTTTTGTATCCGAAGAACAAGTCTTAGTTACAGCTTTAAGGGTAATACTCTCTTCATTCTTGAATTGGTATTCAAGGTCAAAGATATTTAATTTACCAACTAGAGCGCTTCTAGATAGTGTGGAAAGATCATTTTCTTCCATGATGGCACTCTTTTTAGATACGTATCTTGGTGGTAAAGACCTTAGAGTTTTACACATAATATCTTTATCTGAAATAATTTTTCCTAAAACGTAAAAGGCATTCACTATTTCAGAAAGTTTTTGATCAAACTCATCAAAGGTATCGTCTTCATCCATACGAAGGTTTTCCCATTTAGAAGATAAGGTTTGAAGCCTAGCTTCTTTTTCAGAGGCATTCCCTTCAAATACGATATTAAGAATATCCCAAGCCTCCTTTGATGTTTTACACCTGGTTACATGATGATGGAGGTCTCGAGTTACAACGTGGATAGTGGCGTTCAATCCATAGGAATTTTTCTTCGAAAGCAATTTTTCTTCATTATTGAATTCATTCTTAGTCCAATCTCAGTGGTTGAGTTGTTGACCAGTACTTTTGGGTGTTCATACCCATCATTAACTAAAACCCAAGTGTTAAAGTCATGAGATTGCAGAAAAGACTGCATAGTCATTTTCCACCATAGATAGTTTGAGCCATCAAACCCTGGAGAATCAACCATTTGATTCAAAACTTATAGGTTGGATCACGCCAAACACAGATTGTAAGATCTTTTTCGTGTTTGCCTGCTCTAATACCAATTGAAAAGACGAGGGTACCCAAATACACCACAATCTTTTATTTTGATCACAACCTATACAAGACCCACTGTGTATAAACCTCTTGGAGCAACAATCACTCAAGGAATATTTCAACACAGTGTCCACTTGAAATAAGGTTAGTCCGAACTGGCCTAACACGTGAATAATTATATCAGACAAGTGGAGAAATCCAATACACTTTGTGTGATCGTCTATGGATATGAAATCGAGACAATACAACAAAAAAAGTGCTCACCTGATAATAGTACGGTATAACCGAAACCTTATAAGATAAATATCAAGTACCTAGTTAACATACAAGTGTAATTACTTTAATTATAATATAAAAACAATTATAATGCGGAAATAAAGTAAAGCACACACCAGAATTTTGTTAACGAGGAAAAATACAATCTTGTAGAAAAACCCCGGGACCTAGTCCAGATTTGAATACTCAATGAATTAAGACGCTACAAAAAGTAAATCTGAAACTTCGTGTAGACAATACTAAGTAAACTAAAATCCTAGTTACTCAGCTTCGGCAGTATTCTTGTTTTAACAATATCTTGCAGAACCGAAGTTCTCTATAGATATTTGTTTTGATAATATCTAGCAAAACCGAAGTTCTCAATAGATATTTGTTTTAACAATATCTTAGGACTTAAATCTAATATATCTTCTTAATGGTTCAATCTTTCAAGACAAGATTCTTTTGGATCGTATTCCAAACAGTAAAGGATAAACTGTTTGGTAACAAAACTCACTTTATAATCAAAATGTAGTTGCAGGAAATCCCACACTACACTCCTCACAAGAATCCACACAATCAAATCATTTTAAGATGAACAATTATAATTTTTATTGATCAAACTCCAGAAATATTACAAGATGAAAAGGAGATAAACTAAAAAATTATAACCACTCTAAACTTTCTCTCTCTTAATGACTTTCTCAATACTTAGAAAAAGATCTCTCTCTTCGTAAGCCTATTCGGCTCTTTATATAGGACATTACATAGTGGATGACAGCTAAGATGTCCTTTATTTTCGGGTATGTCTTGCGAAGTATCGCAAATGTACAAATGTCAAATCTCGCGACACTCCTCGATCTCGCTACATCTTCACATCTTTCTCGTGTTTTGGCTGTCGTCATCCGTTACGTCGTTTTTACTTCCATCCCGCGATATCTTCGCAGTGTGTCGTTTATGGATTCCGCGAGAATCTTGGTGTTGCGATATTCTGATCCTACATCTTGCCTCTTATCATGTCTTCTCTACGAAGAAGAGAACGTCATGAGAGCTAGTATTTTCAAAATGCCGCAGCTGTTCCTATCTTCATATTTTTATGTATTTGTATGATTCCGTACTATTACGCAGAATTTATTACACGTGTCTCTTCTTCCACCCATTTCTTGACACGTCTCTTTCAACCGTTATTTCTCAACCGTTCACGTACCTTCTCGCATTTAATGCGTTTATCTTCTCGAGAATTCTTCTCTATATATAGTTTTCTCACCTTCCTCTTCTTCTTTTTTACTTTCTCTATGCAATTTTTCTTCAACTCTCCTCCGTAATTTCCGTTTATGCTACTGTAAATCTTGTTCTTCTTCTTTCTTTTGATCTTCAGTTCTTCATTCATTCCCATACTGAAAATGGATCCAACCGGTCGCAAATACGAAGCTTCTTTTGAAGAAATTCAAAAAGATCTTCAAGAAAAAGGTTTTACTTTAACCACCAATCTCGGTCAGAATCTAAATCCATTACATTTCTAAGTTGTTCTTGATCATCATTGTGATGATCATGAAATCATAATTTCTCTTGGTCGAATTCTCACCGGCCTTCCCGTTCCTCTTTATAACCCTAACCTTCCGTTATTCTATGGAATTCTTGCTCATGCGAACTTCTCGCGAGCTATCTATCAATTAAGCGGGGATTGCATTCGTTTAATACTTGAGTTCGCCAATCGTGGCGCTGGTAAGGGGTCTCTTTACCCAACAGAAGTTAGGGACCCAAAATTTAAGGAATTGGCGATACTCGCTGAAAGATACACAGTCGAGAGTTTCTACGAGAATTATGAATTCATTCATATGAGGAGGGATAATACTCGCTGGGGTGTTCGTCCGAAAAGAAAGGATGATGTTGCTGACGATAAGCTCCTTATGCAAGACATTGGATCGGCATTCTCGGGTAAAAACAACGTCCCGCGTCACTCTAAAGACGATAGATGCTGTGTTTTTCCATTGGTGTTAAAGGGGCCTTATATCGCAGGCTCGAATGTACTTCCTGCGAACTTCGCTACTTATCGACCTTGGGTATTCAATTGGCCCGAGAAGAATAAAGAGGTATGTCTTCCAACTTCGCGTACTTCGTAATGTTTCATTGGTTGCTTATTCCCTTATCCTTTGATTCTCGTGAAAATTTTTAGATTGAAAAGTTAAGATTGAGCTACAATCGGACCGGGAAGGTTAGCACTTTAGCTGATCTTCGCTCCGTCATGGATGAAGTAAGAAACACTTTATATATTTTTTTAACAATATTGTTGCCTCTGTTTCTTATCTTCATTTGTGTGCGAAGGTTGGTGTTGAAGTTGTTGGAGAAGAAGAAAACCCTGAGGCTACGAAAGCCAAAGGTAGAGGTAAAAATCCTCTTCGCAAGGAGAAGTCTGTTGCTCCGCCTCTGAAGAAGCGAAAACTTCACCTCCCCTCTCCTTCGAATCCTCGTCCGATGAAAATTCCGGTGATGAGGAATATGATGATGTGGATATCCCTTCTTCAAATTCTCCACTGGATCTTCTATGGCACAATTGCCTAGCATCTTTTCGATTCTATGCAAGGGATGGGTGACGATCGCCTTTCTAATACATGCAAGGCTCTCGCGAGTATTTGCGATTCACCTTTGCTTGAGAGTGATAGTTCTCTTCATGGGGTCTCCAGATCAGTGACTCCAAGCTTCTTAAATTCACTTAGTGTCTTGGTATGTTTTTATTCTCTTATTTTTTATAGTTTTGATTTTAAATCATATCTTTTTAATTTCTTTGTTTTCTTTTGTAGTCCGGGAGAGCTTCCTTTGTTGTTGCCTCGGATCTTGAGAAGAGGCGCAAGTATTCTCGAAAGAAGAATCTTGATTTCGCAAGAAAAATGAAGAATTGGGAGTTGAAAACCGCTGCTCTTCGCAAGAGAAATGAAGAATTAGAAATCAAGTCGCCATTGTTCACGAGAAGAACAAGTAATTAGAAGTCGACTACGCCACTTTAAGAATAAGATTTCTAGCCTTCAAAGCTCCAACCAATAGATTTATGGTATGAAACTTTTCCCTTTCCTTTGTTTTGTTCTCTTGTTATCTTCCTCATCTCGACTTATCATTTTCGTGACGTTTATAACCTTTCCGAGGAAGCCATTCTTCTTCATTCATTTCTGAACCTATGGATGATGATGCTCTTCTTGCTCATCTCAACGGTTCTTTGGATAGTTTTTCAAATAACAAAATTAAATCTCTTCCTCTAAATGAACTTCAATCCAGATTTCGCCTCTTAGAACTTGATCATAGATCTAGCTTAAGCTTAGCCAACCAACTTAAACGTCTGTATCTTAGTTCTAAAGAGAAAATTAGTATTTTAAGGAAGAAAATTAGTGATCTCATAGATGATAAATATCGCATTGCTAGACAAGGTGCTCAAGCATTAGCGAAATTCCAAAAGACTCTTCTTGAAGTTCAAATTGAACAGGGATGAATCCATCAGACAAAATGCTATTCTTAGCGAAAGAGAGAATCAAATTCGTTCCTTCTTCTCATAAACAATGATGATGAATTTGTTTAGGCTCATGAAGGTTCTAGATGATGCCAGAAATAATTTAGGTGTTAACATTAGTCTTCAAGCTGAGCATACGGCCTTGGTTAGAGATATGGTTTCTGACAGAGAAGGTTGTTAATTATTCTTCTTTATTTAATTGTTTGCATAAAATTGTTATCAAATTGCTGATTCAAGGTTATATGTTCGCAGAAGCTGAATCAAGGTTCCGAAAAAGAAGTGAAGATCTTAAAACTGAGAAAGAGCAACCTGCCAAAAATCTTTCTTCTCGAGATGGTAAATATTCTAGGCTGAAGAACCAACTAAAGATCACAGTCGCGAATTTTAATAATGATGCTATTCTCTTTCGCAATCAAACTATTGGGATGGTCTGCGAGGACAATAACATCCCTCAGTCTAAGAACCATTGCCTTCTTGATGAAGTCCCCCAAAATATGCCTTCTCTGGATATTTCTGATAGCGATGCTAGTGAAGAAGAAGAGGAATCTGATGAAGATAAAAAAGATGAAAGATCTGATGAAGATAATGAAGAGGAAGAATCAAATGAGAAATAATTTTGTTTTCCTTTTTCTTCCTTTGTAATATTTGTACAATCATTTTTCCAATCTCCCATCTTTGGGTGTATTCTTTTTCTGCGAAATTCTTGAGTCTTTGAATACAATTTCTATCTTTCTTGTTTCTTCCAGCACATAAAGGGCAATTATTTTTTGCAATATGGTTAATCAATATATGCGTAAATCTGTTATATGAAGACAAATAACACGCTCTTGTTCATTCCCATACTTGCCTCTGTTATTTGTATTCGAATGGGAGATTAAGCATAATTTTGAGATATTTTCTGTTGAACTTTAACATTGCGACAAGATCGCGGGGACGTCCTTACATTTTCATGTAATGACCCATTGATCTTGCCTTATCGTTTTCTCTTGTGTGGTCTTATTTTGCCTTCCTAGTTAAAGGTCTTATTTTGCCACCTCTCATTTTTGCGACAAGATCGCGGGGACGTCTTTACACTTTCATGTAATAACCCATTGATCTGTCTTATCATTTCTTTAGTATTATTGCCTCTGCAGATATTTTTCTTGCGACAATATGACAGGCCTAAATATCCTTGCGAACGTAAAGCCCCATGACATTGCCGTCTTTGCGAAGAAATCGCAGGACGTCCTTACATTTGCATGTAAGGACCCATTGATCTCGTCTTATCTACTGTTTTGTATTTTTGCCTCTTCAGGATTGTTGCAACAATATGACAAGCCTAAATATCCTTGCGAACATAAAGTCTCATGATATTTGCGTCTTTTTTGACACTATCAGCTCCCTAATGGAGGGTGCCGCCCTTATCTTCCCCTGGTTGCCCCTTCAAGGAGGCGTATTCACGCCATACAAGGCTAGCTCCTCCCATCCGGTCTTAACAACAACTTGATTGTTTTCGCACCTCTTATCCCTTTTGCCTATAGGGCTTATGGTTACGAGACTGCACCCTAGGTGGAGTTTTCTTGGGTGAAAGATAAGCGAGACTTGCCAAGAATGGCCGAGACACTTCAAATGCTCCAGGCACCCTTGGCTCAACCGTGTACCTCGGCGCCTTGGTCAAATGCTGACTCCTTAGAGACCCTCGGTCTTCCAACCTAAGTCATAAGCTTAGATCGAAAATCCAAGGTACCTCTCTTGGATGGGTTTTATTACCCCCAATCTCCATGACTCAGGTTCCAGGGGCGGTGTAAACTTTTCCCTAAGCCACGCTACAGATACCCCCTTACATGACGCACTTTAGGTATTTTGCCTCTTACGAAATTTTATTCGCGAACTAGGGTGTACGCCATGAAGGTTCGTCCCATTCTGATATATATATATATATTTATTTATGTAATAGGTACCCCCTACTATTACGCACTTTAGGTACTTTGCCTCTTGCGAAATTGTGTTCGCGAACTAGGGTGTACGCCATAGTAAGGTCGCCACTTTCTGATTATTTTGTTGATTCTTCTGCCTATATAAGCTCTTTTGTACTTTCGCAACGCGTTTGCCATTTGTAAAATATATTTTCTTCTTCTTCATATCAACTCTTACACGACTCCATTTTCACCACTCACGATTTTTTTTTTTTTAGAACAACTTACATTTGTCTTCTCCCTCCCCAGTTTTTCTCTGAAAATCAACAATTACAGTTATTCTTTAAGTCTCTTACTTCTGCTACTTTCTGCCTATGCATTTTTGAAGTTTCCTGTCATTTTCTTGTCCATTGCGAAACCTTCGCCACTTTCTGTCTTCATCATTTTTTGATTTTGCAGCATTTCTTCCTCTCTTTGCCCTATTACATCTACCATTAATATTTCACCTCTTTGTTTTTATTTAATGTTGTTTTTCCAACTCCTCTGTTTGTGACTCTTTCTTCACAGATTCGATATCAACCTCATAACACTTCTTTCCTTCAACCCAATCTCCCTTTATGATTCCAACACCAGTGGGATGAGGGAACTTGATACATTGATGGAAAGTTGATGCGACACCTAAGATCTCATGTAACCATGGTCGTCCGATTTGCGCGTTGTATGGTGATTCCACATCAACTACGCAAAATAAAATTCCAGAAGATAATCCTTTCAGTGGAATTCACATATGAACTTCTCCTTTTGGCTTATTTGCGGTACCATTAAAACCATAAATTTTATAGGTTGAAGGTATCAAATCTGCATCTTTTCCTCCCATAGTTTTGTAGGTATGATAAAAAAGGATATTCACGAGAACTCCCGGTATCAATTAAAATTCTATTAATTGCCCATGAGTTTTTCGCTTCATCATCTTCATCATCATTAGGTTTTGGGTTAATCTCCAATCTCACCACCAATGGGTTATCATGCATTCCTCCACCTTCAGGTACTTCTTCCGTGGTAAAAGAAATGATCTTCTTCTGCCATTCTTCCAGTTGCGACGTCTTTGCGGTGTTCATTATTTCTTTATCATTGGCATCCCTTGCGAAAACCCTGCTAAGAGTAATATCGTGGAAATATTCAATTGTATTGTACGAATGTACAATAGAGTTACAAAACAAATTTTTTGCTTTTGCCCCAACTTCTATCACAAATGTTTCACGTTCTTTTGTTGTGTTCGCCCTGGGAATTTCTGGAGGAGGTGGTAATGCTTGAGGTTAAGCTTTCCTTACTAGAAAATGATTTAACTTTCCCCGATCTATCATCATGAGAATGATTCTCTTTATATTTATACAGTCATTTGTTGTATGTCCATGGAAATGGTGATAAGAACAAAATTCATGGCTTCTCTCGCTTGGAGGTGGCTCCTTTCCCATGTTCCATGGTGTTGGTATATTTTCCATCAAGATTATAGCTTCCCATATTTTCTCCACGCTAGCATTCAGAGGTGGCATCTCAATTTCTTCTCATACTATCTTGCGGCTTCCATGTCCCCTATGATAATTTTGACTTTGACCTCCATAATTTTCTTGTGGCTGATCAAGTCTTTGAATTTTGTTATTTCCACCGCGGTTATAGAAATTGCTTTCTCTCTCGTATTCTTCTTGGTCACGGCTCCCAGTAGCTACTAGCTTGGCTGATTATCACCCATTATCAACTCTGGTTGTCCTTGCGAAGTGCTCGCCCCTTGTATTTATCAACTTAGGTAACAAGCTTGCACTCACGCATTTGAACTCGTGTTCGCAAGCAGGTATGATTCCATCTCATTTTGTTTTTCCTCGAGAGCAATATATTCCTCATGTAATTCTCGCAGCTCAGTCATTGTGATTGTGTTCTTAACTCTGAAAATTTGAATGTATAACAGATTGGTTGCGAGCATAGCATTAATGAATGATAAAATGAGATATCTCTCATCAACGCGACCCGCCATGTCGCTACATATTGTCTTCCATCTCATGGTCTAATGTTTCAAACTTTCACCAACCCTTTGCTTTAATCCAAATACATCTTCAATGCGAGGTCGCGAGAAATTGTTACTTATGTACGCCCCTAAAAATATAGCCTTGTAAATGATTGAAGGATGCTATAGTATTTTTGGCGTGCCTTCAAACCATTTCAGATCTTCTCATTGTTAAACTTGATGCAAAGTATTTGCACAATATAAGCGTCATGATTTTTCCATTGTAACATACATCTCAAATAAGCTTTGATATGTTGTATTGCACAAGTTGATCCATCAAAGATGCTGGTTAATGTAGGCAAATTGCATTTTGGGGGTATTCCTTCTAATTGTATTTCCCGTGTGAATGGGGTTTTCGCAGCTTCTTCTATAGCTTCATCCAGTTGTCTTCTACCTCCTTCTTTCTTATTATTTAACATTCCTCTCATTTCCGCTAGCTCTTTCAAAATTTGTTCATTTATACTAGAATTATCTTCTACTGGCCTTTTTAACTCCGCCTCTCTTCTTCTGCGTTCATATCCGTTTTGATTCTCTTGATCATCATTTTCTTCTCGTCTTTCTTTGCGATCTTCTCTTTCATTCCTTTCGTGAATTCGCACACCATTATATCTCTCATTTTCTCCTCTTTGCCGTCTTTCAGTTCTCCTTAGTACTCTATCGTATTCTTCATTGATATTAACATTATTGCGATTACGCTCACGCCTCCTTTCTCGATTATCATGATTGTTTTGGCGAATTTCCTCTTGTAATTCTTGGTCTTCCATTTCTGCTCTTAGTCTTTCCCTCTCGCGAGCTAGATGTGCTTGTTCAAGATATCTTGCCTTTCAATTTCATCCTGAATTGCTTGGTGATTTCTTTGTACTTCTCTCCCATGTAATATTCTCCTTCCATCTTCCTTCTTCCTGATTTTCTCCATCCTCTTGATTATTTCGCCTCTGTCGGTGTCTATCTCTCTGATTTCCATCGTTTTGCCCATCTTGGAGAGTTTCCCCATGTTGGATATAATGATCTTCCTTTACTTCTCTTCTTTCGCGGTGTTCCTCATCTGAATTTTGTATTTCTTCTTGAATTTCTTCATTAGCATTTTCTACAGGCATATTTTGTCTTACTTCTTCCCTTACTGATCTTGATCTTGTAGTGCTTATTGACCTCCTGTTCTGTAACCTTATGTTTTCCATCCTTAGCTCATGATTTTGCCTTGTCAAATTTTCACGTTATTCTGTTTCTAATCGCCTTTCTTCGCGTATTGTTTGTATCAATGCCTCTAACGCTGTAATCTCTTCGTTTCCATGAATTATTCCTCCAACCATTTCTTGATCTCTCTCTTCTTGTCCATTACCTCCTAATTGCTTCTCTTCCCCTATTTCATCTACATAATCCGATCGCCAAGTATGTACGCTTACTCTGTCATAATCCTCAGTTCTATTTTGTATTGGTGTATGCCGAATTGGCGATTGAACTCGATTTTCTCCATTGTTTCTTGTTTTTGCTCTTGAATATTCTCCCATTTCATTTATTTCTTCTCCAGCAAGTCTCCTACTCCTTCTAACAGTCGTTGGTTGTTTTGATGTATGTCTTCTTCTTGCCATTATTTTATCTTAACGAATTGTTGAAAATTATATGAAATTCTTTATCTATTACTTCAAATCCTTCCAAATCACAATATCAATCTTCACTCATCCCTATTTCTAGCGCCATTATTTAGTTGCAGGAAATCCCACACTACACCCCTCACAAGAATCTACACAATCAAATCATTTTAAGATGAACAATTATAATTTTATTGATCAAACTCCAGAAATATTACAAGATGAAAAGGAGATAAACTAAAGAATTATAACCACTCTAAACTTTCTCTCTCTTAATGACTTGCTCAACACTTCGAAAAAGATCTCTCTCTTCGTAAACCTATTCGGCTATTTATATAGGACATTACATAGTGGATGACAGCTAAGCTGTTCTTTATTTTCGGGTATGTCTTGCTAAGTATCGTAAATGTACAAATGTCAAATCTCGCGACACTCCTTGATCTCGCTACATCTTCACATCTTTCTCGTGTTTTGTCTGTCGTCATCCGTAACGTCGTTTTTACTTTCACCCCGCGATAACTTCGCAGTGTGTCGTTTATGGATTACGCGAGAATCTTGGTATTGCAATATTCTGATCCTACACACAATACCGAAATATATGATATAAGCACATTTAAGGATCTTTTATTTTTAAGACTTGTTACCAGATCCGAAGTTCCTCGGTTACAAGATCAAACAAGACAATGATTACCGAAATAATCAGTCTTGATTGCAAGGTTTATGATAAAATCACAAACTACTTGTTGATCTTGAAAAGGGTTGTGTTTATTGAAAATAAACAACCTCTTTAATCCCGGAAAATCAAGTCACAGAAAGTAACACCAAGATCAAAACACAAGAACAAAAGTCTTCAAATCTTCAATATTCGATTTAATCTTCAAAGTAACAACCTGCAAAAACAAACTTGATTCCTTATTGATTTGTCGCACAGAACGGAGTCTGTTAACAATGGCAGATCAATGAATCTATCTTAAGGATCTAGAAAATCATAGATCCGTAGAAACGTTAAATCCTTGATCCAGTTTGAGTGAGCCTTATATCAGAAGAGAAGGTTCTCAAGAATAAACAAACTAGGTGCAATCAAAGTTCAACCACCGTTAGTCAATCAAATCAATCGAAAAAAAAAGATAAACCGCAATTATCTAGTTTCCCACCAACGGTACTAATAGAGCTTCTCAATCCCAAAGAAGTCTTTAAACCGAGCTAGTAAGAGATTTCGCCTAATTAGGTTACTCTCCTCTCCGAATAGGCGGCTTCAACAAGAAAAGACAACCGAGATAGTTTGTTGTACGAGGATTAGTTTGCTCGAAATCATATTTATAGACCAAGGAAGTTTGGATACCAAGGAATTTCCAAAACCAAAAATATTCTCAAGATATGCAATATATTCTAGATTCGGTTTCCATAAATCCTGGAAATGCTTTGTCCAAATAATGACCGAAAATCTCTTAGAAAATCTCCAACTAGCAAATGCACGTTACTAATTTTTCATTTTCGAAAAATAAAATTAAAAACCTTAAATAAAAGATTCTCAATTTATTTTATTCGATCCTGGATTTTCTTCCTTTAGCTATTAAGGAATAACTTTGAACAATTAAAGATTAGCGTTACTGCACATGTTCAAATTATGTCGACATCCTTACTTTGTAATTCCTCTTTCATACTTACAATCTTGGAACCGATTTTCCACACTTCCAAACAAGTTTAGAATTGGTTCATCTGACTTTCAAGAACTATATGATTGATCAAGAACAGTCAACCACAAATCATGGGTTTCACGGTTCTACCAAAACAAGTTTCGGTTCTACCTCCATGTGAGTACTTTGCATAGTCACGCTAGTTACCAAAATTTGGTTGACTAGGTACTAGGATCGGTTCCCTACATATATATGGTATCTAACTTGTACTTGTTTCACATGTCCATAGGATCGGTTCCTCTTTTCCTAAAAACGTGTTGCACATGTCCATAGGATCGGTACCCCTTTCTGCTAAAAACTTGTTGCTCCTTATATAAGGATCTATTCCCATTTGTGATAGGTTGCACCTCTTACTAGGATCGGTTCCGCTTTACCCAGAGTCGGTCATACCAATAACACAAAATCGATCATACCATCTCAGGTGATTACTTAAGATCGGTTTCACTAATAAAAGTCATACCAATACAAAAGTCAGGCCTTATTGTGAATAGTTTTACCAAGAACATAAACAAGTCATGGGCGGTTATACTAATCACACATATTGGTAGTTCAAAAGATATGCAATAAATAACATTACCAATAATGCCTGGCGATTTCTCTTTCGATTCACAAAAAAAATTCATGAATTTACTTCCTTAAAAGAAATGTAAAACATTGTTTCCTAGGATGAAATATTCACCTTATACCCACACATAATCACAATAGCATTCAAACGATTATGTCGATGTCTTATATACAAAGTTTAATGGTTAAGAAATAAACCTCGTATTGTTTTCCTTAATATTATGTCTAACTAGAGTATAATCATTCATGCTTAGCAGTTTTGTTTTCAATATGCACGACTTGAAAGATACGTTAGGGAATGAAACAGTTTAAGTCAAATATCATTAACCTCAAGTGGAAGGATGATGTTGTCGTTGTAGCTCCTTACTTCTTCATTTCTTCAAGTCTTCGCAATACTTGTAATGTCTCATATCCTAATACTTTCAAGCTAACCTATACGAAGTTGACTCTAGTACATAATCAAACCACTCTTAAAATGAGTTTTGGCTCACTAAAATATGACAACCAAACTTGACATACCAACGCTTGGTGGGTTCAACCGAGAAATGCTCTAACAATCTATCAAGTCTTCGACTTTGGGTCGTAGCAACTCTTGGTTGTGGGTGAGATCAACTAAGGAAATCAAGTGCGTAGTATCCTGCTGGGATCAAAGACGTATGATAGGTGTAGAATACACCGTATTTAATATCTAGTATTTATGCTTTCTTTGCGAGTTTTCTTGTAAATTATGTATCTTATGTGTGCTTTTGAGTTTATTAGGTGCAATGGAGTCATTTGGGCCAAAGACCCAGTGGAACTCGCTCAAATCCAAGATTTCTTCTCATCATCTCGAAGAGCACGAAAAGATGAAGACAATGCCGAAAGAATGGAGTCATTCCGAGTTCGTATGAAGAAGTTATGGGTAAAAGAACTCGGAAGACTAAAAGGGCTTTTGGTCATTTTTAAGGGCGGTGCTATTGGGATCCTCTCGTTTGTTAAGGGGCATCCAGTTGCTAAGGGACAGCCATTTTCAAAGGAAGTGCTAAAGGGAGTAGAGTTTTGTTGTTGGGGCTGCGATTCAAATAATGTTAAGGGCACCCACTTATTATCTCTCGGGCACTTCTTCTTCATTATTTGTAAAATAGAACCATGCAAGTTCAGGGAGAAGGTATGATGGTTGAGCGCTGCTAATGTCGATGTGATGAAGAGGAGGTCACGATGGTGATGGGATTCTTGAGTCAGCCGTGGTTATGTGGAGAGCTCGAGAAAGGTTGATGGGCTTTGTTTGACGAGACACGAGCAGGCAGATGATGCCGGTGACTGCAAGAGGTAATGCTCGAGTATGATCAATGGCTGGTGACTGATGGATATGGAAAAGCTCGAGTACAACAGGGAATGACGGAGATGAATCAGTCGAGCTGTGAGATGACGAGAACGGGGAAGGAAATAATGGCAGCCACTGCCATTGGAATGAAGTAGTGATGAAGAACTGAGAATGGTGTTGGTCATGGCACCGGTGATCGTAGTGATGGCAGAGAATATGGTGTGTTCGGTTTGTATGGGGTGATTAGAAGATTAAGATGGCGTAAAATGCTTCGGATATCGGGGAAGGAGGAGCTCGAGTTAGGCTGCGTGATTGTAACGGAGATTGGCGGTGATTGATGAAGTCGGTCATCGCCATGATTGAAGACAAGAGATGATGGAGGGTATTGGAATCGATTAGAAGTCGGGAAAACCATGAGTTGCGATTGATAACGAGATTGGTAATGGTGTAGAGCTGGTTGTTTCTCTCGATGGAAGATATGAAGATGGAGTTGTTGTGGTTATATGTGCTTGATTTTATTATTGGCAGCAGCAAGTAATGGTGATTATCGCAGGGTGATGGATAGTGATGTTGGCAGCAATGAAGGTGCATTGTGGATTGGTTAACGGGAATAGTTGTTTGGTTCTTGTACGAAGTATATGACACGGTTACCTCATACACGCTCGAGTGGCTAGGTCTTGGGAGGAGTTTTTGAACGAGTTGAGAGCATGAGTCCGCATGTCATGGAAATGATGGAAGCTCGTTGAGTCTTGGCGGTAGATGAATAACGGCGATGTGGCGAGATCGAGACAGGGGAGGTTGGATGCCGCCATGGAGCTTGAGGAATGGTGTCGACGGATGATATGATGGTGATTGGCAGCGTGACCGAGAATATGGAAAGGGTAGATAGAATAACGAGCAGATCTTTGTGTTGGTGGGATAATGGATCGAGAAGAAGCAATGGTCGAGTCTTGAAGGAAGGGAGAAGTTAAATGGTTTGAACTCAAGAGTTATAAGATCTTGGAACTTGGACTTGAACGTGATGGCAATGGAGTGGAAACTAAGTCGTTTCTGCTTCAAACAGAGAGATAAGATGGGTTGATGGAGTTTGAGATGAATGCAGTGATGACTACGAGGAAGGCGAAGAAGTATACTGTCGAGTTCTATGGAACTGACAGTTGAATGAATTTAGGTGGGCTGGACTTTCACCACCTACGTGGGCCTTTGTGATTGCGACCACATCTCATGAGCAAAGCTTGGACGTGAGTTTCCTACGAAGTTTCGATGATATTTGGCCAGAGTTTGGCAAGTAACTTCGTCAAGGGATTTGATGCACGGGACACAATTTTAAGAAGTGCACTTTCCTAATTTTACTAGGTTTCCTAGTTTTCTTCAAGAGGAGGTTACAAAACTCCATATATAGAGAAGCCTAGGCACAAATATCATAGATCTTATCACGTTTTTATTATTTTTCTTCTACTCTTGTTCTAGGGTTTAGAACCATGAAGTCTTTTCTCTTTCTTCTTGTGATGAACTCCTTGAATATGAGTAACTAAGTTTTTATTATTGGTTAAAGACGTAGTTGGATTTTGCAACCAAGTTATGATTTTTATGAATTAGTTTTCTCTCAATATTATCGTTTGATTTCTACGGGTTACAATAATTGCATGATTGATGGATTGCAATATGATTGAATGTTTGTTTAGTCGAGTCTAGAATTGATTGAACTCACATCCATATCTATAGCTATTTTAGGGTTTTCATCGAGCGATAACCTTGAATACTAGTAGCATGATATGATTCTAGGTTGTAGTGATACATCCTTGTATTCATATGTAGAAATTGACCTTTGTTCGAATTGTTTTGCAATGTATTACAATTGCATTGATTAGCCTATTTCTCGAAACTTAATGCTCCTAGGAATTGAACTTGATTAGCGCAAGGCGTTAGGTTATTCTTTAGGTAGAATTCACATACGCATCCCTAATGTGTGTGTCGATAACTTTGGAAATTACGGAGTATTCTTGCAATAAGGTATTCTATGGCTTTTGATGATAGCGAGATTAAATACGAATTCTATTCATATATTCATAAACTTGTTTACAATTGAAGATGAAACCTTTATCCAATATTTTCACATCCTTGATTTGCGTGTTTACTTTTATTTGTTTTGCTTTTCGTTTATTTTTATTTACACAATCAGAAATTCTTCCGGGTGTTTTATATAGGAAACCATAACAATTTGACAACCTAGACCTCTCTGTGGGATCGATCCTTTCTTGCCCTTGCTATATTTATATTTTGAGTAGTAAGAAAGTGTAATTATATTTGTGTCAAACATTTACAGCGATCAAATTTTGGCGCTGTTCTTCGGGAGGCGCAGTTGTCAATTGTTCTTGGTTTCTTATTTTTGTATTTAGTTTTTTGTTTTATTTTTCTTATTTTCTGGGTTTTAACTTGGTTTGAGAATCTTATTTCAGGTGCTTATTTCGATGGAAGGAGCATATTGGAGCAATGGATATGATTTTCAACCTCCTCAACACTATGAAAATTACCCACCATCTATGGGATGCAATCAAAACCAATTTATTGGCTATGATGCATATCCTAGAGAACCTTATGGTGATTTTCATACATACCAACAACAACCTTGTAGTGGGTATGTAAGTCAAGCACCTAGGTGGGATAGTTCTACATCTAATTGGCTTTATTCGAGTTGTATGCAGATTATGAATGGGTTACAAAACATGCAACAAAGGCTAGACCAACTTGACCGTGATAGAGAGAACGTCGCACAAACCAATTTTTGGAATATTCCTTCTTACCCGACTCCAGATCGTAGTTATGATCATTCACCCATTCAAAGGGAAGAGTCATGGGAAAGAGAACATATTGTAGTCAATGGTGGTAAGCGTGTGAACGTCAGAAACTTGCTTGAAATTATACAAGTTGGAAGATGATGGAGCCTCGGAAGAGCTAGTCAATGAAATTAGTAGGACCATTCATATGGAACTTAAACGACGTCGTGATAAGGGTTGGGAAACCGACGACGATTCTTATTATGGTGAGTCTGAAGATGAAGACGAAGATGAATGTGTTAAAAAGGACCGACCTTTGGAGATAATTGATGACATTAGTGTAGTTAACTCAACTATTGATCTTTATAATGATCAACCACCTATTCAAAAGGTAATTGAGTATGATGCAACTAGTGTGGTACACAACTTCATTGCCACAAGGTGTGAGTCTAATAAAGAGGAGTATGTTGAGAATGAGACCGTTATGACCAATATTGTGGAAGACCCAATTGAGCTTGTGAATGATTATAATGATGATGTTTATGTCGATACTTTGGTTACGGCAGAAACGGACGAAGAATGGTTGCAAGGTTTGATAGAGGACCATGATACACAAGAGGTGAATAATTCACTTGAATTTTTCAAGGATGAAGAGGATTCCGTGATACAAGAGATTGTGAAAGGTTTATCTAATCCTTTGCCTATTATTTCTTCTCCTTTACCTCTTATTGGTTTGAATGTATGTGCTTCGAGAATATTGTTGAATGACTTTGTTTCTCGATTTCCTCCATTAGAGAAACTTGATTCTCATATTATGCAGGTTTTGGACCAAGAAACCGTGGAAGTACCCGACTCCTATATTCTTTATGCACTTCCATGTGTGGACAAGAATAAGTGTGGGGGAAGCTTTTATCGGTTCATAGCTTCACTTTTGTTTTATATTACTAATATTTATGTGAAGCTAGTGTTTGCAAAACAGGTTCTATGGAAGGATCCCCAACTTTTCCGATTATTGGTGTATGGGGAATGAATCTTACGAGAAGCTAAGTCGGGCCGTCGACTTTAAAACAAGCGCTTAGTGGGAGGCAACCCACCGGTTTTGTATCTCTTATCTTTTTGCTTTTTATTTTTGTTTCGTTTATTTATTTATTTATTTTTTTTTTACTGTTTTTATATCATATTTGCATCCCTATGTTTAATTTCATTGAGTCCGTAATCTATCTTAGAAGAGAATTATGCCGAATACCTTTTCGTCAGAAAATTTCAGACTGCGCGTAGTTCAGTCCAGAGACCATAACTGTCAGACCGTTTATCGAAACACTGTGAAATTTTGACACTGTGTAGAAAACACGTAGATGAACAACTTTTTTTGAAATGGAGTTTTCCAAATTCCTTACCAATTTGCACAGTTTTTGCGTTTTATCTGCTGTTACGTCAGAATTCAGAACTTTCGGTTTTACACATTGAGGACAATGTGAAGTTTAAGTGTGGGGGAGCATTTATATGTTTGTATAGTTTGTTTTTGACACCATTAGTGGATGGAACCATTTTGAATGCAGGAGTTGAGGAACCAATTAACTAAAAGGGGAAGAACATAGCTCAGAAATCACAAATTAACATGATAGTTGTTACCATATCTCGGAATATCACCATATCACATTCTATTTTTATTTTTCCATATTTATCTATTGTTCTCTAAGTGCTTTGGTGGGTCACTAAATATCGACGTGTTATTACTGCTAGGATGAAATAGAGTGGTTGAGTTACTAGAAAAGAAAGAAAAAAAAAAAAAAAAAAAAAAAAAATGAAAAAATATATGAAAAAAAAAAAAAAGGACCGACCAATTAGACCAAAACGGAATAAAAAGACACTTGGGAATAGAAGTATGTGTGAAACGTAGTCCCTGTCTCCGTCGCCTAAACAAGCGTGGAATGCAGGATCCAAGGCAACTATCATGTACTTGCTGACAAGAAGCATGCGCTTGGATCCAAAAGATCTAATCATGCCGTCTAAAAAATTGGATCCAGTTTGATCCAATCAAAAAAAAAAAATATATATTATCGTGTTGAATAAAGTCACTTTTGGTTCCCTTGTATATGCCAATTGATTTGATGTAGCATTCAGCACGAAGTAGCTCAATCCAATAGGATTAGGTTCATCTTAGCAGTGACCTTCAGACAGATATGGGAAACATCAAACACTTGTGAATATTCGCCAACATCTACATCTATATCCATCTTCTTAATCTTTTCATTGTGATTGTGGTTTGTTAGTTTCCGAGTATTGTGGCTTGTTCGACTATCTAATTAGAGTTTATTTACTAATAATTGAATTGAATTTGCAAGGTACCTCCTCCTGTAGTCATTTTGGATTCGTTCATTGATTTGTCACGAATAGACGGAGTTTGAAATATAGGTTTTGTAGGTATATCTCTAGTAAACCTTCACGAGACTATAACTCGTCCACTAGGGACACCTAGGGGTTTAAAGGCTTGTTATTTATGCTAAAATTAACCGTAGCCTCGACGACACGGAGTTGTTGTATTTTATTGTTTTGTTTGATTTGCTCGAGGACTAGCAAAGTCTAAGTGTGGGGGAATTTGATAGGTGTAGAATACACCGTATTTAATATCTAGTATTTATGCTTTCTTTGCGTAGTTTTCTTGTAAATTATGTATCTTATGTGTGCTTTTGAGTTTATTAGGTGCAATGGAGTCATTTGGGCCAAAGACCCAGTGGAACTCGCTCAAATCCAAGATTTCTTCTCATCATCTCGAAGAGCACGAAAAGATGAAGACAATGCCGAAAGAATGGAGTCATTAGAGTTCGTATGAAGAAGTTATGGGTAAAAGAACTCGGAAGACTAAAAGGGCTTCTTGGTCATTTTTAAGGCAAGTGCTATTGGGATCCTCTCGTTTGTTAAGGGGCATCCAGATTGCTAAGGGACAGCCATTTTCAAAGGAAGTGCTAAAGGGAGTAGAGTTTTGTTCAGGGGCTGCAGATTCAAATAATGTTAAGGGCACCCACTTATTATCTCTGGGCACTTCTTCTTCATTATTTGTAAAAATAGAACCATGCAAGTTCGGGGAGAAGGTATGATGGTTGAGCCCATTTGCTAATGTCGATGTGATGAAGAGGAGGTCACGATGGTGATGGGATTCGGAGTCGGCCGTGGTTATGTGGAGAGCTCGAGAAAGGTTGATGGGCTTTCTTTGTGACGAGACACGAGCAAAGCGAGATGATGCCGTGGATCGGCAAGAGGTAATGCTCAGTATGATCAATGGCCGGTGGACCGATGGATATGGAAAAGCTCGAGTACAACGAGGAATGACGGAGATGAATCGGTCGAGCTGTGAGATGACGAGAACAGGAAGGAAATAATGGCAGCCACCTGCCATTGGAATGAAGATGATGAAGAAGCGAGAATGGTGTTGGCTGCGGCACCGGTGATCGTAGTGATGGCGAGAGAATATGGTGTGTTCGGTTTGTATGGGGTGATTAGAAGATTAAGATGGCGAAATGCCGGATATCGGGGAAGGAGGAGCTCGAGTTATTCTTTGTGATTGTAACGGAGATTGGCGGTGATTGATGAAGTCGGTCATCGCCATGATTGAAGACGAGAGATGATGGAGGGTATTGGAATCGATTAAGAAGTCGGGGAAAACCATGAGTTGCGGTTGATAACGAGATTGGTAATGGTGTAGAGCTGGTTGTTTCTCTCGATGGAAGATATGAAGATGGAGTTGTTGTGGTTATATGTGCTTGGTTTTATTATTGGCAGCAGACAAGTAATGGTGATTATCGCAGGTGATGGATAGTGATTTGTTGAAGCAATGAAGGTGCATTGTGGATTGGTTAACGGAATAGTTGTTTGGTTCTTTGTCGAAGTATATGACACGGTTACCTCATACACGCTCGAGTGGCTAGGTCTTGGGAGGAGTTTTTGAACGAGTTGAGAGCATGAGTACGCATGTCATGGAAATGATGGAAGCTCGCGGTCTTGGCGGTAGATGAATAACGGCGATGTGACCGAGATCGAGACGGGGAGGTTGGATGCCGCCATGGAGCTTGAGGAATGGTGTGACGGATGATATGATGGTGATTGGCAGCAGCGGAGTGAGAATATGGAAAGGGTAGATAGAATAACGGCTTGATCTTTGTGTTGGTCGGGATAATGGATCGAGAAGAAGCAATGGTCGAGTCTTGAAGGAAGGGAGAAGTTAAATGGTTTGAACTCAAGAGTTATAAGATCTTGGAACTTGGACTTGAACGTGATGGCAATGGAGTGGAAACTAAGTCGTTTTTGCTGCCGAAACAGAGAGACGAAGATGGGTTGATGGAGTTTGAGATGAATCTGTGTGACTACGAGGGAAGGCGAAGGGTATCTTGTCGGTTCTATGGAACCGAGCATTGAATGAATTTAGGTGGGCTGGACTTTCACCACCTACGTGGGCTGAGCCGATTGCGACCACATCTCATGAGCAAAGCTTGGACGTGAGTTTCCTACCGAAGTTTCGATGATATTTGGCGAGTTTGGCAAGTAACTTCGTCCGGGATTTGATGCACGGGACACAATTTTAAGAAGTGCACTTTCCTAATTTTACTAGGTTTCCTAGTTTTCTTCAAGAGGAGGTTACAAAACTCCATATATAGAGAAGCCTAGGCACAAATATCATAGATCTTATCACGTTTTTATTATTTTTCTTCTACTCTTGTTCTAGGGTTTAGAACCATGAAGTCTTTTCTCTTTCTTCTTGTGATGAACTCCTTGAATATGAGTAACTAAGTTTTATTATTGGTTAAAGACGTAGTTGGATTTTTGCAACCAAGTTATGATTTTTATGAATTAGTTTTCTCTCAATATTATCGTTTGATTTCTACGGGTTACAATAATTGCATGATTGATGGATTGCAATATGATTGAATGTTTGTTTAGTCGAGTCTAGAATTGATTGAACTCACATCCATATCTATAGCTATTTTAGGGTTTTCATCGAGCGATAACCTTGAATACTAGTAGCATGATATGATTCTAGGTTGTAGTGATACATCCTTGTATTCATATGTAGAAATTGACCTTTGTTCGAATTGTTTGCGCAATGTATTACAATTGCATTGATTAGCCTATTTCTGAAACTTAATGCTCCTAGGAATTGAACTTGATTAGCGCAAGGCGTTAGGTTATTCTTTAGGTAGAATTCACATACGCATCCCTAATGTGTGTGTCGATAACTTTGGAAATTACGGAGTATTCTTGCAATAAGGTATTCTATGGCTTTTGATGATAGCGAGATTAAATACGAATTCTATTCATATATTCATAAACTTGTTTACAATTGAAGATGAAACCTTTATCCAATATTTTCACATCCTTGATTTGCGTGTTTACTTTTATTTGTTTTGCTTTTCGTTTATTTTTATTTACACAATCGAAATTCTTAGGGTGTTTTATATAGGAAACCATAACAATTTGACAACCTAGACCTCTCAGGATCGATCCTTTCTTGCCCTTGCTATATTTATATTTTGAGTAGTAAGAAAGTGTAATTATATTTGTGTCGCTTACGACAGCGATCAAATTTTGGCGCCGTTGCCGGGGAGGCAGCGGTTGTCAATTGTTCTTGGTTTCTTATTTTTGTATTTAGTTTTTGTTTTATTTTTATTTTTATTTTCTGGGTTTTAACTTGGTTTGAGAATCTTATTTCAGGTGCTTATTTCGATGGAAGGAGCATATTGGAGCAATGGATATGATTTTCAACCTCCTCAACACTATGAAAATTACCCACCATCTATGGGATGCAATCAAAACCAATTTATTGGCTATGATGCATATCCTAGAGAACCTTATGGTGATTTTCATACATACCAACAACAACCTTGTAGTGGGTATGTAAGTCAAGCACCTAGGTGGGATAGTTCTACATCTAATTGGCTTTATTCGAGTTGTATGCGGATTATGAATGGGTTACAAAACATGCAACAAAGGCTAGACCAACTTGACCGTGATAGAGAGAACGTCGCACAAACCAATTTTGGAATATTCCTTCTTACCCGACTCCCGGATCGTAGTTATGATCATTCACCCATTCAAAGGGAAGAGTCATGGGAAAGAGAACATATTGTAGTCAATGGTGGTAAGCGTGTGAACGTCGGAAACTTCTTGAGAAATTATACAAGTTGGAAGATGATGGAGCCTCGGGAAGAGCTAGTCAATGAAATTAGTAGGACCATTCATATGGAACTTAAACGACGTCGTGATAAGGGTTGGGAAACCGACGACGATTCTTATTATGGTGAGTCTAAGAAGATGAAGGCGAAGATGAATGTGTTAAAAGGACCGACCTTTGGAGATAATTGATGACATTAGTGTAGTTAACTCAACTATTGATCTTTATAATGATCAACCACCTATTCAAAAGGTAATTGAGTATGATGCAACTAGTGTGGTACACAACTTCATTGCCACAAGGTGTGAGTCTAATAAAGAAGGAGTATGTTGAGAATGAGACCGTTATGACCAATATTGTGGAAGACCCAATTGAGCTTGTGAATGATTATAATGATGATGTTTATGTCGATACTTTGGTTACGCGAAACGGACGAAGAATGGTTGCAAGGTTTGATAGAGGACCATGATACACAAGAGGTGAATAATTCACTTGAATTTTTCAAGGATGAAGAGGATTCCGTGATACAAGAGATTGTGAAAGGTTTATCTAATCCTTTGCCTATTATTTCTTCTCCTTTACCTCTTATTGGTTTGAATGTATGTGCTTCGAGAATATTGTTGAATGACTTTGTTTCTCGATTTCCTCCATTAGAGAAACTTGATTCTCATATTATGCAGGTTTTGGACCAAGAAACCGTGGGAAGTACCCGAACTCTATATTCTTTATGCACTTCCATGTGTGGACAAGAATAAGTGTGGGGGAAGCTTTTATCGGTTCATAGCTTCACTTTTGTTTTATATTACTAATATTTATGTGAAGCTAGTGTTTGCAAAACAGGTTCTATGGAAGGATCCCCAACTTTTCCGATTATTGGTGTATGGGGAATGAATCTTACGAGAAGCTAAGTCGGGCCGTCGACTTTAAAACAAGCGCTTAGTGGAGGCAACCCACGGTTTTGTATCTCTTATCTTTTGCTTTTTATTTTTGTTTCGTTTATTTATTTATTTATTTTTTTTTTACTGTTTTTATATCATATTTGCATCCCTATGTTTAATTTCATTGAGTCCGTAATCTATCTTAGAAGAGAATTATGCCGAATACCTTTTCGTCAGAAAATTTCAGACTGCGCGTAGTTCAGTCCAGAGACCATAACTGTCAGACCGTTTATCGAAACACTGTGAAATTTTGACACTGTGTAGAAAACACGTAGATGAACAACTTTTGTGAAATGGAGTTTTTCCAAATTCCTTACCAATTTGCACAGTTTTTGCGTTTTATCTGCTGTTACGTCAGAATTCAGAACTTTCGGTTTTACACATTGAGGACAATGTGAAGTTTAAGTGTGGGGGAGCATTTATATGTTTGTATAGTTTGTTTTTGACACCATTAGTGGATGGAACCATTTTGAATGCAGGAGTTGAGGAACCAATTAACTAAAAGGGGAAGAACATAGCTCAGAAATCACAAATTAACATGATAGTTGTTACCATATCTCGGAATATCACCATATCACATTCTATTTTTATTTTTCCATATTTATCTATTGTTCTCTAAGTGCTTTGGTGGGTCACTAAATATCGACGTGTTATTACTGCTAGGATGAAATAGAGTGGTTGAGTTACTAGAAAAGAAAGAAAAAACAAAAAAACAAAAAAAAAAATGAAAAAATATATGAAAAAAAAAAAAAGGACCGACCAATTAGACCAAAACGGAATAAAAAGACACTTGGGAATAGAAGTATGTGTGAAACGTAGTCCCTGTCTCCGTCGCCTAAACAAGCGTGGAATCACGGGATCCAAGGCAACTATCATGTACTTGCGACAAGAAGCATGCGCTTGGATCCAAAGATCTAATCATGCCGTCTAAAAAAATTGGATCAGTTTGATCCAATCAAAAAAAAAAAAAAAAAAAATATTATCGTGTTGAATAAAGTCACTTTTGGTTCCCTTGTATATGCCAATTGATTTGATGTAGCATTCGGCAGTAAGTAGCTCAATCCAATAGGATTAGGTTCATCTTACGGTGACCTTCGGAGACGAGATATGGGAAACATCAAACACTTGTGAATATTCGCCAACATCTACATCTATATCCATCTTCTCAATCTTTTCATTGTGATTGTGGTTTGTTAGTTTCCGAGTATTGTGGCTTGTTCGACTATCTAATTAGAGTTTATTTACTAATAATTGAATTGAATTTGCAAGGTACCTCCTCCTGTAGTCATTTTGGATTCGTTCATTGATATGTCACGAATAGACGGAGTTTGAAATATAGGTTTTGTAGGTATATCTCTAGTAAACCTTCACGAGACTATAACTCGTCCACTAGGGACACCTAGGGGTTTAAAGGCTTGTTATTTATGCTAAAATTAACCGTAGCCTCGGCGACACGGGTTGTTGTATTTTATTGTTTTGTTTGATTTGCTCGAGGACTAGCAAAGTCTAAGTGTGGGGAATTTGATAGGTGTAGAATACACCGTATTTAATATCTAGTATTTATGCTTTCTTTGCGAGTTTTCTTGTAAATTATGTATCTTATGTGTGCTTTTGAGTTTATTAGGTGCAATGGAGTCATTTGGGCCAAAGACCCAGTGGAACTCGCTCAAATCCAAGATTTCTTCTCATCATCTCGAAGAGCACGAAAAGATGAAGACAATGCCGAAAGAATGGAGTCATTAGAGTTCGTATGAAGAAGTTATGGGTAAAAGAACTCGGAAGACTAAAAGGGCTTCTTTGGTCATTTTAAGGCGGTGCTATTGGGATCCTCTCGTTTGTTAAGGGCATCCAGTTGCTAAGGGACAGCCATTTTCAAAGGAAGTGCTAAAGGGAGTAGAGTTTTGTTCCTTTGAAGGCTGCAGATTCAAATAATGTTAAGGGCACCCACTTATTATCTCTCGGGGCACTTCTTCTTCATTATTTGTAAAATAGAACCATGCAAGTTCGGGGAGAAGGTATGATGGTTGGCATTGCTAATGTCGATGTGATGAAGAGAGAGTCAGTCACGATGGTGATGGGATTCGGAGTGTTTGTGGTTATGTGGAGAGCTCGAGAAAGGTTGATGGGCTTTCTTTGTGACGAGACACGAGCAGGCGGATGATCTACGTGATCTGCAAGAGGTAATGCTCGAGTATGATCAATGGTGGTGGCCCGATGGATATGGAAAAGCTCAGTACAACGAGGAATGACGGAGATGAATCGGTCGATTTGTGAGATGGCGAGAACGGGAAGGAAATAATGGCAGCCCTTTGCCATTGGAATGAAAGCGGTGATGAAGAAGCGAGAATGGTGTTGGTGCGGCACCGGTGATCGTAGTGATGGCGAGAGAATATGGTGTGTTCGGTTTTGTATGGGGTGATTAGAAGATTAAGATGGCAGAAATGCTTCGGATATCGGGAAGGAGGAGCTCGAGTTATTTCTTTGTGATTGTAACGGAGATTAGCGGTGATTGATGAAGTCGGTCATCGCCATGATTGAAAAGAGAGATGATGGAGGGTATTGGAATCGATTAAGAAGTCGGGAAAACCATGAGTTGCGATTGATAACGAGATTGGTAATGGTGTAGAGCTGGTTGTTTCTCTCGATGGAAGATATGAAGATGGAGTTGTTGTGGTTATATGTGCTTCGGTTTTTTATTGGCGGCAAGTAATGGTGATTATCGCGAGGTGATGGATAGTATTGTTAGCGGCAATGAAGGTGCATTGTGGATTGGTTACTTGAGGAATAGCTGTTTGGTTCTTTGTCGAAGTATATGACACGGTTACCTCATACACGCTCGAGTGGCTAGGTCTTGGGAGGAGTTTTGAAACGAGTTGAGAGCATGAGTGCATGTCATGGAAATGATGGAAGCTCGGCAGTCTTGATAGATGAATAACGGCGATGTGGCGAGATCGAGACGGGGAGGTTGGATGCCGCCATGGAGCTTGAGAATGGTTTGACGGATGATATGATGGTGATTGGCAGCAGCGGGTGAGAATATGGAAAGGGTAGATAGAATAACGGCTTGATCTTTGTGTTAGTTTGCAGGATAATGGATCGAGAAGAAGCAATGGTCGAGTCTTGAAGGAAGGAGAAGTTAAATGGTTTGAACTCAAGAGTTATAAGATCTTGGAACTTGGACTTGAGCGTGATGGCAATGGAGCTGGAAACTAAGTCGTTTCTGCCAGAAACAGAGAGACGAAGATGGGTTGATGGAGTTTGAGATGAACGTGATGACTACGAGGAAGGCGAAGGGTATCTTTTGTCGATTCTATGGGTAGCAGTTGAATAATTTAGGTGGGCTGGACTTTCACCACCTCGTGGGCCCGGTGCGACCACATCTCATGAGCAAAGCTTGGACGTGAGTTTCCCTCTTGAAGTTTCGATGATATTTGGCGAGTTTGGCAAGTAACTTCGTCAGGATTTGATGCGGGACCACTTGATTTTAAGAAGTGCACTTTCCTAATTTTACTAGGTTTCCTAGTTTTCTTCAAGAGGAGTATTACAAAACTCCATATATAGAGAACCCTAGGCACAAATATCATAGATCTTATCACGTTTTTATTATTTTTTCTTCTACTTGTTCTAGGGTTTAGAACCATGAAAGTCTTTTCTCTTTCTTCTTGTGATGAACTCCTTGAATATGAGTAACTTTTTTATTATTGGTTAAAGACGTAGTTGGATTTTGCAACCAAGTTATGATTTTTATGAATTAGTTTTCTCTCAATATTATCGTTTGATTTCTACGGGTTACAATAATTGCATGATTGATGGATTGCAATATGATTGAATGTTTGTTTAGTCGAGTCTAGAATTGATTGAACTCATCCATATCTATAGCTATTTTAGGGTTTTCATCGGCGATAACCTTGAATACTAGTAGCATGATATGATTCTAGGTTGTAGTGATACATCCTTGTATTCATATGTAGAAATTGACCTTTGTTGAATTGTTTGCGCAATGTATTACAATTGCATTGATTAGCCTATTTTCGAAACTTAATGCTCTAGGAATTGAACTTGATTAGCGCAAGGCGTTAGGTTATTCTTTAGGTAGAATTCACATACGCATCCCTAATGTGTGTGTCGATAACTTTGGAAATTACGGAGTATTCTTGCAATAAGGTATTCTATGGCTTTTGATGATAAGCGAGATTAAATACGAATTCTATTCATATATTCATAAACTTGTTTACAATTGAAGATGAAACCTTTATCCAATATTTTCACATCCTTGATTTGCGTGTTTACTTTTATTTGTTTTGCTTTTTTTATTTTTATTTACACAAGAGAAATTCTTAGGGTGTTTTATATAGGAAACCATAACAATTTGACAACCTAGACCTCTCGTAGGATCGATCCTTTCTTGCCCTTGCTATATTTATATTTTGAGTAGTAAGAAAGTGTAATTATATTTGTGTCGCTTACGACAGCGATCAACGTAAGGAGCGTAACTATAACTTAAACAAGTGTGAGATTGATTAGGGTTCAACTACAGTCCAGTCCGAAGTTAATTGGTAGTAGGATAGTGTCTGTAGAGGCTTAATACAGTGTGGTGTTCAATCTGGACTAGGTCCCGGGGTTTTTCTGCATTTGCGGTTTCCTCGTTAAAAAAAATTCTGGTGTATGTGTTATTTCTATTCCGCATTATATTTTGTTATATAATTGAAATATCACAGGTTGTGCGTTAAGATCAATCAATTAGAATATCCAACCTTTGGTTGTTGATTTACATTGATTGACACTTGAACATTGGTCTTTGGTAGTTCAAGTTTTTTTCACATAATAATCGAGCTCATGGATTTCTATCTACATTTGATTTGTTGATTACATTTTGAAATAGAGATATTAAACTCTTTGATATACTTTACTCTAGATTGAGTCTGACTGTCTAGTTGATTCTCTAGAAAGTGTATTGGAGTAAGTCCTCTTAGATTGCCAAACGAATTATTGGGTGTGGTTGTTAGACCCCCGCATTTTCAATTGATATCAGAGAAGGCAAACACATTAAAGACCTCATAAGTCTGTGTTTGTAGCGATTTGATATGGATGAGAAGATCTCTGATCTTACGCGACCAGTTCATGGACATCCCAACTTGGTTAATTGTCCTGGCTCCACAAAGAATGATATTTCAGCATCTTCTTCTAAATTCACACTTAACTGGGAAGCCAATCTGGATGAACAGTTAAATGATCTTTCTGATAAAAGTGACTCAGAAGAATGACAAAGTGTCGAAGAAGAAGTCTCTCAGTACATCATTCTCTTTGATCATCTCTTAAAGAAAAATAAGTCAACATCCTGCTTGACTAAAGTTTTAACTCCTCTCTATGTTGAAAACAGAAAATTGAGAAAACTCTTTAAGGGATATGATAGCTTATTACAAGCTGCTCTTAAAGATCGTAACGAAGACATATGTTCAAAGGATTCTGAATGTGATTGTCTTCGTCAAAATGTTGTTACGTTGGAGGAAAGATTTGCAGAAATCAATACAAGTTATGTCTCTCACCAAGAATGTTTAACATCAGAGAAAAGGAGTTTTTCACGCGTGATAAACAATTGGAGACTGATCTAGGTATGGCTCTTAAGAAGGTCAAGACTTTAGAAGAGAACTTGAAAAAAAATCAATTCTAGCTCTACGAAACTATCTTCTATGCTAGGAGCATGTAAAGAACATCGTGATACACGTGGTCTGGGCTTTAAAGGTACAAAAGCTCTAAGCAGTGGAAATACGAGTTTTGTTAAAGCAAAAAACCTTCTTCAACCTACTGGCGTAGATGTATGTGAAAATAGAGAACGAGAGCCTACAAGGACAACTCAGTTAAGAATAAATCGTCCTATCAACTGCTTTTATTGTAGAAAGAAAGGTCACATTGAAAAAAGATGTTATCTTCGTCCAAGGAATGAAAAACTTCACAACATTCTCGTATGGATGTCTAAGGAAGTAGTCAAACCGGTTCCTCAGTTTTCAGGTAAAATTCATTCCATAATCAAGAAAATATTCCAATGGGCCAGCTCTTGATTATAAACATAATAGTTCCTCCACTTACAATGGCAAAAGGAACAAGGTTATATGGATGACTGATAACTCTGAAAATTTTATAAGAAGGAAAAGATGTCGAAGAAAGAAAATTCCTTCAAGACCCTCTCTTTCACTCAACAATGATCTTGCTTCTAAAACAAGTGTTCCTGATTTCATTCACATCAATAATCGTGTCTCAGAACTCAAGACTAGTATCAATGGTATCAAGCGCAAGATCAAGAAGGCAAGGAAAGCAGCTGATCAAGGTAACTCTTGTCATTCTCCTGATAAGTTTGGTATAAAATAGGAGAGTAAAAAGGAATGTGTCAGCACCACTGATGAACTTCATGTTCATCATCATGCAACCTGACTATTCTTTTATGTATATCCTCTCTGTGCTCCAATGAGAAGATACACATAACCCTCAACGAAGATATCTTCTTCTTGATAAATGGTCTAGGTTGTATTGTGATGATATTGACTTCCTCCTTCTCTTTTTTTTTATTCAAAACAGTTTTGTTTTAAATTTGTCTTTTTAATGCCTCCGAAGATACACTATGTTTCTTCCTAGAATGGCAGTCGAGTCACCTTGTATCAATGATTCTTGTCATTTTTTATCTTGTTTGCTTCATCCGTTAATCAACCCTGCCTTGGGTCTTAACCCTCTTTCTGTGCACCCGATCCGTTATCAAATGTATACAAGAAACCCTGGGTTTCTCTTGTGGAATTTTTCCGTTTATATATGTATCAAGTATTTGATATATACTCATCCTAGTTCGGTAACGCCAAGATCTCTTCTAAGTTTGATTGAGCGAGTGCACAAGCAAAAAGGAAGACAACTTTGATGATATGAACTTTGAACTCGATGATGATCCCATTCCCGTTATTTGCTATAAAGCAATTGATCATGAAAAATATCTTCCAATCTAAATGTCTGTTCAATTGGTTGGAAATCTTCTTCAATACTTTGAAGTGGTGCGTGAACATCTCGAGATTGCATCAAAGAATCTAGTGTTTTTGAAGGAAGAACTAAACAAAGCAACAGATGAACTTGCCCTTGTCCATTCCATGGTTGCTGATCTCGTCTAAGTTTTAGTTTGTCTAGTAAATCTTTTTTTAAAGAATTTATTTCTTGTTTTTAGAAGAATAACCAGGGTTTGGAATAGCCATTATTGTGAGTACACATAGCTATTTCCAACGATTTTCATCTTCAATGTTTTTAGATTTATTTATTTAAATTCTAAGTTATTTGGAAGATGATTTTTGCAATTTTAATCTTTATGATTTTACATATTGCAAATTATTATGGGATATGTTGTTTACGTCTGTGAACCTGTGATATGTTGTTTACATTTTCAAGTCTTCGTAATACTTGTTCATAATTTATCTCTATTATGGCGGTATGAAAGTATTTATAGAAGATAGAATGAACTTTTGACATTACAAAAGTTAAAGCCTTTTATGTCATTGTATTAGAGCATGGCTCGGTTGAACCCACCAAGCGTTGGTATGTCAAGTTTGGTTGTCATATTTTAGTGAATCAAAACTCATGTTAAGAGTCGCTTGATTATGTACTAGAGTTAAAATTCGTATAGGTTAGCTTGAAAGTATTAGGATATGAGACATTACAAGTATTGCGAAGACTTGAAGATGTGAAGAAGCAAGGAGCTACAACGACAACAATCATCGTTCCACTTGAGGTTAGTGATATTTTACTTGAACTGTTTCATTCCCTAACATATCTTTCAAGTCGTGCATATTGAAAACATAGCTACTTGAAGCATATTTGAACTCTAGATAGACATAGTATTAAGGAATACAATACGAGGTTTATTGTAACATTAAACTTTGTAGATAAGACATCGCATAATCATTTGAATGCTATTGTGATTATGTATGGGTATGATGTGAGGATTTCATCCTAGGGAACAATGTTTACATGTGTTCTAAGGAAGTAAGTTCATAAACTTGTTTAGAAGGAAATTGTCAGGTGTTATTGGTTTTGTTTTTCATTGCATATCTTATGAACAACCAATATATGTGATAAAGTATAACCGCTCATAACTTGTTGTGTTCTTGGTAGAACTGTTCACAAAGGCCTGACTTATGTATTGGTATAACTTTTATTAGTAAACTCGATCTTAAGTAATCACACTGTGGTATGATCAGTTTCGTATGTCGACCTTGTAAGGGAAGGGAATCGATCCTTGTAAGGGAAAGGGCAGATCTAGTAAGGGAAAGGGACCGGATCCTAGTAAGGGTTACAATACATCAAAGGAACCGATCCTTGTATGGGTGCAACAATGTTTATAACGAGAAAGGAACCGATCTATGGACATGTGCAACACATATGTTAGATACCATATATATGTGAGGAACCGATCCTATTACCTAGTCAACTCGGAACTTTTGGGAAGCTAGTGTGACTCACGCACGGTACTCACATGGAGGTAGAACCCGAAACTTGTTTTGGTAGAACCCGTAAACCCATGATTGTGATTTAATGTTGGTTTGATCAATCACATAGTTCTTGAAAGTCAGATGAACCAATTCTAAACTTATTTGGAAGTGTGGC
>JAJJWW010006882.1:0-33939 GCA_023531295.1 Papaver armeniacum
TTTGTTCATTGTTGCAAGATTCCAACAAGATATACATAAAATTGTAGTCACTTCATAGAAGAAAATGAATTTTTGGACAAACACTTGTTTTTTTCTTTTTTAAAGGTGGACAAAAGCTTGCTTAGTTAAGGACAAGACACCCCCATTTGACCCACAATTTTATTTTATCAAATCGACACGTAACGGTGAGCCCATTCAATACTGATTTTAAGAAACATGATGAATACTTGTTTTTCCCAATAGCCTTTGAATGGTTGAGATGCTATTCAAAAATTAATCCATGCGGGACCGGGTTCCAAAATCTTCTGATTTCTTCCACGAATAATCATATCTTGTAATTAATGGGCTAATTAAAATTTATACATGGGCTAAATTTTATAAATGTTAAAAATTACACTAACAAAGCATCTTTTTAGAAATTTTGGGGTGGGCTTCAGCCTGGGTAAGCCATCCCCTAATACCGTCCCTGAGAACGGGTAAATCCTGATTAGATAATAGAAAAGAATAAAAACGGTTTGATTGGTCATCTGTTAACATGGGTGGGGTGGATTTGGGGATGGGTTTTAATTGAATTTTATTAGATTGATTGCGTTGGAGGTGGTCAGTGTTGGTGGATGTTAGTGGTAGTGGAGGTAGAAACGAGTAGAAGTTGCGGTGGTGCACGTGCAAAGAAAAAGGAAGAACATGTGAAAAACCCAGTGTTGTTAGGGAAGGTGTGACAGAGGTGTATTTTTATGGATGTTTTAATAACTCCATTTCTTTTAAAAATTAATTTTTAATAATTATAAAAAAGAAAATTAAAAATAATACGGTCAAACGAAATTGCTGACAGTCAACATCCAGTCAAGGTACCAACCCTTAATATTTCAAATATTGGGTACCAAAGCTAGGTAGTTGGACATTTGTTGGAGTACCAAACGTTAAATAACCTGAATTTAACACATACACAAAGAAAAAAATACTAATAATTTTTGTCTCCCTAATAAATAAATGAACCACAAAATGCTCTAATAAATGTCCCAAGTATTTAATTATCACTATTGGATAGTACGAAAACCACATTGTGATCCTTCTTCTTTGCCTTATTATCAGAGTCAGACCCGAGTAATTTTTTCTCTGAAGATGTTTGAATCGGCCAGTCTTCATTTACTTTGAAGGTTCTTTTTTCCAATTTGACTTGTGAATCTCCATAGTCCATGTACCCATTCATGCCCTAGGATTTTCACGAGGAATCTGTTCAATCAAACCTACACTTTGTGCATCATTGTTTAGAAATTAGTTTCAACTATGGATATATAATATAATTCATTACCCGATTTCCATCTAAGATATCCATCACATTCCTTAATATGTTCAGTTTTTCTAACTGTTGCAATAAATACTGCATCTAATGTGTCATCCTTCACCGTTTAGGCAGACTTATTATTATTCTTGATATATAGTTGGACTTACTCTTACTGATATACTATCAAAGGTAAGCATGTCCTAAAATACTTCGTGATTTCGCCTACGAACACCTACGGTAGCATATATAGGAATTAGTATCAAACATAATTTTCATACTGATTTGCCCGTGTATCTGCAATATTAGGTTTGTAGTCATTGAACAAAGATTTAACTTATTATGTGGCATCTATGGGATTCGAACCTACAACTGCATGGCTGAAGGCCATGTGCTCTACCAATTGAGTTAAGATAGCAAGCAAGAAGTTATTGTCAAACATAATGTATCAGCACGAATCACATCTATACTACCTTTCCAAAAAATTGTTACAAATTATTTGGTATGTATCATAAACTTATGTATGCACAATAGGATGTCAAGTCATCAACATTTCAAGATCTAACTTAACATATATTACCGGGCTTTGAACTTGTGATATTATGGTTTGAAGGTGACTTATTTGCAGAAGACGTGGATGTGTTACTAATTCGGTAAGAAATACCGGGAGAAAAGAATGAGACAGTTCTGAAACTTAACAATCTCATGACAAAAAATTTAATTTTATATGATTCGCACCTCCTTCACGACACGGGAGCAATATAATAATTTTTTGGCGGCACATAACATTGCGAACAAATTTAAGAATGATGTTAAGTATGTAACTTGAGCCTTCTGCATTCTTCGATAATATATCAATACAGGAAGTTTGTCCTGCCAGCAACACAAATATAAGAAACAAGGTTTGATGATCAGTAAGCAATAATTTATTCAACACTTGATTTATAAAAGAAAAAAAAAATGAAACCCGTGCAAATAAAATGATGATTTTTGGGAGATTTATAGCAAATGCACTAAATAAAACATAGTCTAAAGATACCCAGCAAGCATTTTTTGAGACCCGTTATAGTGAAGACTTTATGGAACTGTTCGACCACTCCAATTTTGAACCCTTGATTACACTCGCTACACGTAAATTTTTGCATATTTGTATGACCTCGTGTCTGGTTCCCTTGTTTACGCATGTTTCTATAGGAAGACTCTTATAAGCTTGGAAGAAGTTTCATTTGATGGCGTGAATAGCCTCTGATACACTTACTTATTACTCACCAAGGGGCTAAACCTGAGGCTCATATTTGTATATATGTCGTGGTTATAACAAAACATCAGTATAACCTATGCATTGAAATAATATTTAAAATATCACACAAATGACCAATATAACGAAGTTGTTCGAATCTGAACAAACCACAGGAGATTATCATCATAACTATTATCGTAGTGGAAGAAGTTTAATTTTTCTTAGCACAAATGCCTTACCTGTAATAGAAGTACTATAGTTAGATACATGCGTTTTACATCGATCTTTGCCACTAAAATACCAATTTGACAACTAAATCTTAGAGAAGTTCAATCAACAAAAAAACACATACTCAAGGATCAGTTAACACTTTAAAAAAAGGATAGTGTGCTTACTTTTTGGTGCACAATACTGGTTTGATCCAATGGTCCCGATAGGACCTCTCTTAAACCAACAGAGTAACATAAAAAACCCTTTCAAGAATTGATGTATTGCTCAAACCCGGCCTCTAAAGTTAGGAATGAAACCTGACAAAACATTTGGTGAAGATGTGAGAAAGTGTACTTATACACAACTTAGCTCTGTTAATAACCCAATTTAACAGAGTGAATAGAGTAACCACAAAGATCGAAAGTCACGCATGGAAGAGATAGAGGAAAGCAGATATAAGGTTTTGCATCCAATTCGATAGCGTTTCCATTGCGATGATATGAGAAAATTCCAGTTCAATTAGGCTCAACTCTAAGAGCTCATTTTTTCAATCCGTATTGCCCATCTTATATTTTACGGATATATAAGAATCGAGGAAGAATTCAGTAAATTTGAATTTGATTGTGAAGCTATACATGGGAAACTTATGAATTAAAATTCCAGAAAAGATAAACATGATAAAAAATCTAAAAATCATCAAAAGACCTCAGATTTAATAAACCCTAAAATAGTACGATAAAAAAGATAGAGGCTTGTAAAAGAAGACGATTAAGGATTTTCAATCTAGAAAGTGAGTACTGACCGCTCAAGCGTCGTCCCGTAGAGAAAGAAAAAAAAAAACACCGAAAAAGCAATAGGGGCTTTTGTAATATGAAAACGCTTAAAACAACAAACCCAGTTCGGAGAACATGCATGTATTAACCAACAACCCTAAACCAAACAGAGAAGGAAAGAAGAGAAAATTATTACTTGTTGTGGATTAGGGCTGAGGTTAGATTTGTTATTATTGTTCGCGTTATTAAGTGAGGAACGAAAGCATCTGAGAGGTAGAACATTAGCACCTGTTTATGAATCGTTTCGTGAGAGCACACACAGAAAACAAATTCTGATGTGATGAAATAGAAAAAAGCTGCGTGGGATTTTAGGGGTAGGCCGTGGGCTGGCTTTAATCAAATAGAAAAAAAAAATCAGGGTCGAAAATACCAAGAATTGGTGGTGTGAAAAAACCAGAGATTTCTATTGGTTGAAATATTCTCCGGTGTGGCCAGAAGCTCTACGAAGAAAGCTATGTTCAGCTTTTAACCACAGCAGAGGAAATTCACCCGAAATCATATTATTAATTGCACTTTTCTTTTGAGGCAATTCACATGAACGGATCTAGTTAGATGGGATTAACGTGAGAACTTAAATTGGTTTTATCAAGGTTGTAGGTCTGGCTTACCAATCAAGCTTGTACAGATAGTACAAAAGTATAAAACCGCTAATGGGTCCAACACATCGGCCCGTTAACAAGTTACATGCACCAAGGGTTTAAGATATTTGGCATAGTTTGCGCATTTTAGGGTACATGGATTGGCGATTGATCGCTGTCGTATGCGGTCAAAAATAATTTCACTTTCCTAAAGTATATGATAAGAAAGAGTTCGTTTCCACAGTAGAGGCGATTGTAGTTATTATGTATTCAATTTCTTAAAGTAACCAATTGGGGGGATTTCTCGATTTTTTATGTAAGCAATAAAAAGCAAATTATAAGCAAAGTAAATTGTAGAAAGTAATCAATAGAGAGATAATACCGGTCAAGGAATTCATCTTCAATCTTAGGACATGTGTTTGCATATATATGATTAGAATTACGATTTAATCTCTTATATTATCAAAAGCCTAGAGAATCAAGAGAGCAAGATAATCTAATAATTTCCTAAGTTCATCAACACACACTTAGAGCCGCGTAGATGAATTTACCTAAAGAATAACCTAACGCCTTGCGCTAATTAAGTTCAATTCCTAGAGCATTAAGTTTTAAATAGGTTAATCAATGCAATTGTCATGCTATGCTGTAATAATTCGGACAATGGTCAAACTCTACATATGATTACGAGAGTGTATCACTACAAACCGAACATATCATGCTACTTGTATTCGTGGTTATCGCCGATGAAAACTCCTAAAATAGCTATGGACTAGGATGCAAGTTCAATTAATTGGCCACTTAACTAATCAAACATCATAATCCTATCACAATACATCAATCATGTGATTATTAAAAACAACAGAGATAGGGGAGTTATAATTAAGAGAGAAAACTAATACATAAAGCAAACACAAGTTTTAAATAGGACTACATCCTTAACCAATAATATAAAATTTAGCTACTCATAGCTATGGAGTTCATCACAAAAATATGAGTTGAATAAAGAAGAAGATGAGCAAAAGCAAACCCTTAGTTACAGAAACAAAGCGCTCTCCCAGCCTCCAAGAATAAAAACGATTTCAAAGTGTCAGAGAATTCTTCTTTTATAGCTTTTCTTTTTCTTCCAAAATTAGGTCAAGTCCAAAGTCCATTAGATAAAAAAAATCCACCAAGCCCATAAGAGAGAAACCCATGTAGAAAATATGTCCAAAAATACGTCGCCGAAAATTAGTATTATGGCCTAATCACGGAAATAGCCTGTGTGACCTAAGAAAGTCCTCCGCCACCGCACAACGAAGTCAACTCCTGGCCTCGGTCAACTCAATCAAGTCACCTAGTCAAACTGGGTCATCGTGTGAGTCACTCGAGTCACCGAGTCGATGACTAATCGACAGTCGCTCTAACTAGCTCTGATCGGGCTTAGCGATGAACCATTCAGATAGTCGATTCGGTGATGCACAACTCGCTTCACTAGCCGTAGTCACGACCAAAATGTAATCGCGACATCCTCCATTCCACCCGCAATGCCAATTTCGTCATCCATTCTCCGTTTCCATTCTTTCTCTTATCATCGAATTCAATGCCACCACCATAGGAACCCATCTATGTCTCCATTCGCTTCATCTCTATCTCATATGCATCATCTACACAAATTTCTCAAGCCACAATGGCAACCAGAACTCATTCTCTTCATCACTCACAATCTCTTCCTGGAAAGGTCTCTACGGCACCAACACCGCAATCAATCTCACGATCGCAACATATCAAGACATATATTCATACCAAATTGTAATGCGAATAATTCTCGGCCTTCAGATCGATCCTTGGTTGTGGTTGTCACCTATTGTTCTAAAGATTTGGCTAAGCTATGTCAATCGACCGACCTCCATGAAACCCATCAAACCCATGGTCAATCGATCTGAATTCGATCGACATACCTGTAATTTGACCCACACTCGCTTGTAACGCCTCGAGTTTATAATCTCCTCATAAAATCAAGCTTATCGATTAATCCATATTCCCAACAAAACGCAACTTCAACAGCCCAATTTCCTCCTGCTTTGGTCTCAAACACCACCAAATTTTCCATTTCTTCACTAGAACTCATTATATCAATCGTCAAATTCATGACCTAATCACCAACACAAACAACATCCAGAGCTAAATCTCACCACCGCTATAACATCACATTCGTTCGCCCTAAGCATACATCTATTGCAAAACTCATCACCAGGACCTATCCGGCAGTACCCACATCCTCACTCTCTTTACAAACCTCAGCAAGAATATCGCCTAAAATCTCAACACAACAACAACCATTTCACAAGATTTAACCAGTAAATCAAGATCACCCGCAGAATACCTATAACACAACAATCATTCACATCTGAGTCTCACATACACAACCAACAAACCCATTTCAGCTTCCATAACCACCATGACACAAACCTTTTTGATGTGACTCAATAATGTTGTAGTAATAGGTAGGGGTTGTCGTTCACTCGGACTTGACGAGATTGATTTTAAGAAATAAAAGAAAATAAAAGAAAAATATATACAAATATTGTCACAAGATGGAGAGAGTTACTGGGATTCAGGATTCCGCCAAACTCATAACAAAAGGTTCAAATATTAATTCTTTTAACAATTATAGCTCAACAAATAAAAACATGGACTCTTATTTTTGCCAAGGTTGATTCTCAAAATATTAGTTATAAATCGTAAGCATGGGACATCAAACATTTAATCAAGCATGACCCATCTAATAAAATGATAACTAATTTAATCAAATCATAATTCAATTTTTAATTAGTGCAAAAGTCATAAAAAGAATTAATTAAAATTACCCATGCATGAAATTTGTCTTCCTCCGTCGTCCCGTAGAATGGGGTCTAGCTCATCATGTTGGAAACATGCTCAAAATCCATTTTTATTGCTCAAAGGAGGTGTACAAATGATGAAATGGAGAAATGATAAAATCGGGTGTTTTGTAACGATTATAAGTGTTGCAAACACTTTACAAAAGAAGGTTAAAACCGTTTCCGTTTAAGTTCGCTTCTCCGTATTGCGACCCACGCCAAAGTGTCGTTGTCACCGTAGAACAACGACGGTTCCTTGTGCGTTGATGTTCTTCGTGTTCTTGATGGCAGCAGCAGCAAGATATTGTGTAACTCGATTTTTACTGCATGTGGTTGCTCCAAACTCTCTCTCAAACTCTCCATAACCCTTCCAACAACATCTTATTTATACACCTTTCGGGACCCAAGAATAACACCTCATTAATAAAAAATCTTCTCCATTATCCAGGCAGTGAAGAAAAATATTTTCGAGAATATTTTCCATTCTCAAATTTAACTCATACGCTGTTATATGTTGTTTACAACACTCCAAAAACGTCGCAAACACATTGTCGATAATTAGATGAACACGCCGAGGACTCGTGATGTCCCATGAAATCTTCCCAAAATAGAAATTCCGAGAATATTTTCCCATGCAAAATATCCCATGAGTCCCTTGATTGTTGATTATCTAGCCAAATTGGAGCGGATTCAACACCCATACCACCCCCGTTAGGCCAAAATTAGAACAAAACCAAGTGATATCAACCATTGAATCTCACAAAACCGCTCCAAAATCAAATCAAGTTTGCCGGTTTTCAAAGAACTCTTTTCCCGCCAAAATTTCATTTTTCAAACGGAGAGGAAAGGGTTTGCCCTTATCCTCTGTGATGGGGTGCCAGTAGCCCAACCGATTAATTTGTTACCCCTTATCCAAAAGTGGGAGTCCGAATAACAAATGTCCTCCTGGGATGCCAAATCAACTTTTCGAGCCGAATTTTTCCAAAATCTTTATTTCCAAAAAATACCTACAAACACATAAAACACCATAATAAGGACGAAAACGATTACTAACAATATGAAACATTGAGGACAAATTAGACACATAAATGCGTCATCAAATACCCCCAAACTTATTATTTGCTAGTCCTCGAGCAAATTTATTCTAGAAAATAAAAATCATTTGAACTCCCTAGGTGGCCCTAGTGGCGGAGTGTTGTCTCTGAGGGTTTACTAGAGGTGTACCCACAAACCTTTATTCAGACCCTAAATATCTACGCGTAACTCGGGAAGGCACTAAAGAATCTCTTTGGTTGGCATACTTATTGACTACGGGAGGAAGTACCCCGATGCGAAATTCCAATTGATGTACACGAGTTTGCACTCAAGCATACTAAAATTCATATATAAGTCGCGTAGCTCTACTCCAGATAGTCGCACTATGGACATCAATACCCGGAGTCAAAACTAATCACATGGATAGATCAAGAAAATGGATAAATAGAAAAACATATATGGTTTTGATGTTTACTAAGTGAACGGTGTTTCCCATATCTGGCTCAAGGCCTCCGCCAAAATGAACCTATCCTAATGGACCGAGATACTAGTCTGACTAATATCAACACATTTGGCATATACAAGGGAACCAGTGGTCGATAATCCTAACTCTAGGTCAACACAACCGGCATATACAAGGGTTCCAAAGTGGTCGACTTTATTGAATTTATTCCGCATATACAAGGGTTCCGGTGGTCGACTTTATTAAATTTATTCTTTTGGTCTGATTTTTTTTTTTCAACTTTTTTGTTTTTTTTTTTTTTGTATCTCAATCACTCTAATTCACCCTAGCATTGGTAACAACTTGATTCGTGGGCCCCACCTAATCAATTAGAGAAACATAGTTTAAAACAAAATAAAAAAAAAAAGAGAAGTGAAAAGGACTCAACGAGATATGATGAAACTATCATGTTATTTCTAACACCCGAGCTACGTGCTTTTATGAATAGACTCTTTAGATGTTGCCATCTAATCGATTGGTTGCTCAACTCCTACAACCAAAATGCTTCCATCCACTTATATTGGTTAGTGCCATCCTTAATAAACATAAATTTCTAGTCTCTGAGTTTATTTATTGCAACTAAAAATTTTCTCCCATACCCCAAACTTAAATCTAACATTGTCCTCAATTTTCTAAATATAAAATTAAAAGTATGAACAAGGAGAAACCGTCACCACTTGCAAAGAGTTAAGGAAAGATATTACCGTGTTGCATGAGCATGGGTTACCTCCCAAGAAGTGATAAGTTTAAAGTCTTCACCAGGACATTGGAATAGATTAGTCACCTCGAAGAATCATAAAGCAAGCAATAAGCGAATAATCATGGGTCATCCGGATCAAAAAGTGCTAACCACAAGAAGAGGAAACTCCAACGCATCAGAAGATATCCAACACACCCTTATCTATTGTTTTGTTTAAGACAACTACATCTAGTTGTGGTTAGTTGAGGTGCTTTATAAAAGGGTCTAGATAACATATTTTCATGGGTTGCGTTTCCTCGCCAAGTTAGATCCGAATGTTCGGGTTCTAGAGTCCGGAAAACTCAAATAAAAACTTAGAAGCACATAATAATAACTCGAATAATGAGGATCCTCTAAGTCAATCAGTTTTGACTTACACAAACTGACCACAATAAGATTGGTGGTCTTCCTTAACAAATGTGTCGACCCTAATATCCTAAAGTAATTAGGTTTAGTCTCAAAACTTAATAATTGACACATCCGAAACTTATATGTTCCCACAATTGGAAGGAAGGTTTTTGGTGGGAAAACAAAGTCAATCGTGGTATCATAGGCAAGTTAACCACATCAACCAGAGGATGGGTTTCTAACAACTGAACTTTTTATGGACACAACTAGGTTCGGGGGAAAAAGTGTATGAAGATAATCTTGTAAAATGGTTGAGGCACGGATGTCCAATCTAAGTGAGGGGAATTTCGAGAGTTAAAGTTAAGGCACTAGGAGAGTGATAATCACCCCCAAACTTAGAGTTTTCGGTGTCTCTAGATAGACTAGTCACAATTTTCCTAATTTCTAGAACATCGAATCCCGAAAATGGTCAATTGATTCTTAAGTTATTATCGTGTAATGCATCCTTACTCATCTCTACGAGTTTATCGTCTTCTAAGACTAGTGTTTCTAAATCACTAGACTCTAAAACAAGATTCTCGTGGTAAACTCTTTCCTCTAAACCATCATCACAATCGTATAAAGGATTATCAACGAAAGTTTCTAGTAAAGGCCCGTTAACTAAGGTGTTAATCATAGTTACTTCCCTGCGATTCACTTATAGGCACATCAAATAATGGATTATCCAACATATTGTAGGCTAAAGGATCATGAACTACATCGTCTAAAACGGTGGCATCTCTAGTCAAATCCTCATCCTTTCGAATAGGTGAATAATCATTAAAATTATTGGGATTTGAACCGAAATATTATCATTATTAAGCTCAATGGGAGTAACAATTTCCCGATCACTATGCCGTACATATCTCAAATTCTTCATCAACACTATCCTCATCATAATCATCATTATAATAATATGAAAATGGTTGAACCTCATCTAAACAAGTAGTGTTACCAATTCTAACCTCGTCATCCTGATTATGTGAATAAAAATTATCCTTATTTTCAAGGGTGGTATTGGGAACACTATATTGGAATTTAATACTATCTTGAGCAAATTTTTCCACAATCCATTTACTTCAAATTATTGAGGGACTATTCTCAGAGATATCTTAGTTGTATCGTGACTGACTCACATGACTTCCTTATCAATCTAGGAAAGAAATTTATAAGTCATTCATAAATAAGTGAAACTTATCGTGTTGACTCATTGAAACTCTTGAGAGACTCTTCTAAAGAAATTGGAGGATCGTTTTGCTCGTAAGACCGATGCACGTGTGGATAGTAATTGGGATCACCATGGTATGACCCATAACCTTCAAAAGATTGGCGTTCTTTAACCACTATTCACACTATGGTCATAAAAAGAGTAATGTCCATATTGTTCGATTGATAATCATTGTATGGCTATTATAATACCGCTTTTGACATCCTAACTACAAGGGAATTCTATACAAACACAAACAAGGCCGACTCGACCACAACAAACCTACCGATTTCTAGCAAACAAAAAGCATGATGGCTCCACTTAGATTGTTTTCTAGACCGACTTCTAATCCTTAGAAAGGGAATTCGTTACAATTTAAAAGCAAACCCCCTCTCGAATCAATCCGAGTTTAAGTAAGTTGAATAGAGGCGAGGGAAGTCTGCGTGGAGCTTTGATACCCAAGGCCTCACCGCATTACAAGGCGGCGCAGTCACGCATTCAACTCACAAAAACCATCATGAACTTTCAAGTATGCTCAAAAAGAGTAACCAATATTTTTCGAATGACTTTCCTATTAAGCTCGTTACCCTATAGGTCTCGTTCTAGTCAAAATTTTAAGGCTTAGGTTCGTGTTTGGTTACATTTTCCTAAGGCGGGGCAAGAAGAGAAACGGTGATGAAATCCGAGTCCTTATCTTGTATGGCCAGGCCTGCCCTTTACTAAAAATTAAATCCGATTTCAAATCCTCAACATATATTCACACAAAATCATCCAAAGAAACCCGCGACGAGGGGATTCGCGGTGTTTAGAATTCTTACCTCCGTGCCAGGACTGGGATGAACCGTTGGAGTCGACTCGGGCCACAACTCCTATGTCGTGTACGAACCCGAGGGGCCGAGGTGATATCGTAATCACCGTCCTTCCCATGCAGTTTATATTTAAATTACCCTTCCTTAGGGTTTAAAATTAATAATGTCCGATAGTCCAAAAATAAAGTCCAAAAATTAAAAAGTCCAAAAATAAAAATTACAAAATTAATTACCTAATTACAGCTTTCTAAAAAAAAATAAAAATTAATAATAATAATAACAATATACAAAATTTTCTTCTTCACTCCTTTTGGATCTTTTCTCTTTTCTTTCCTTTTTTTGATTTGCTTTTTTTTCAAGACTTTCTTTTTCTTTCGCCTCCACTCCAAATCGAGAACAAAAAAGAAATACCAAAACGTATAAAAAAGAACAAAAATAATAATAAAAAAAATTAATAAAAACCTAAAAACAAATCTATACACAAGTCCGCTATTTCGGCGCCAAAATTGATGTGACTCAATAATGTTGTAGTAATAGGTAGGGGTTGTCGTTCCTCGGACTTGACGAGATTGATTTTAAGAAATAAAAGAAAATAAAAGAAAAATATATACAAATATTGTCACAAGATGGAGAGAGTTACCGGGATTCGTGATTCCGCCAAACTCATAACAAAAGGTTCAAATATTAATTCTTTTAACAATTATAGCTCAACAAATAAAAACATGGACTCTTATTTTTGCCAAGGTTGATTCTCAAAATATTAGCTATAAATCGTAAGCATGGGACATCAAACATTTAAGCAAGCATGACCCATCTAATAAAATGATAACTAATTTAATCAAATCATAATTCAATTTTTAATTAGTGCAAAAGTCATAAAAAGAATTAATTAAAATTACCCATGTATGAAATTTGTCTTCCTCCGTCGTCCCAAGAATGGGGGTCTAGCTCATCATGTTGGAAACACGCTCAAAATCCATTTTTATTGCTCAAAGGAGGTGTACAAATGATGAAATGGAGAAAATGATAAAATCGGGTGTTTGTAACGATTATAAGTGTTTGCAAACACTGTTACAAAGAAGGTTAAAACCGTTTTCGCTTTTAAGTCCGCTCCGTATTGCGACCCACGCCAAAGTGTCGTTGTCACTTTGTAGAACAACGACGGTTCGTTGTGCGTTGATGTTCTTCGTGTTCTTCAATGGCAGCAGCAGCAAGATATTGTGTAACTCGATTTTTCTGGCTCTGTGGTTGCTCCAAACTCTCTCCGACTCCTCCACTAGACCCCAACAAACTATTTATACACCTTTGGACCAAGAATAACTCGTCATCAATCCAAAAAATCCTCCCATTATCCGGCAGCCAATGAATATATTCTCGGGATAAAAATCTTTCCATTCTTGTTTCTCATACGTCGTTATATGTAGTTTACAACCTCCAAACTTCGCAAACACATTCTTTGATAACTCAAGGAACAACGTAGACCCTTATAGAAATCATTGAAACACGGGAAGGAGTGAAAAAAAATCCGAGAATATCTTCCCCATGCAAATATCACTGTTCTCTTCCATTGTTGATTATCTAGCCAAATTTAGCGAAGAATCAACCCATACCAACCCCCGTTAGGCCAATTAGAACAAACCAATGAATATCAGCCATCAATCTCATCAGAATTCCTCCAAAATCAAATCATAGAATGACGGGTTTTCAAAGTTTATTTTCCCGCCAAAATTATTTTCAAACGAAGAAGAAAGGGTTTCCCTTATCCCTGCTTTTGGGTGCGAATAAGAGTGCCGAAGAGGTGCCCCTTAGTAATTGGGTTACCCCTTATCCAAAGTGGGAGTCCTATCAAATGTCCTTTCTGGGTGTTCAGCAACTTTTCGAGCCAATTTTCCAACAATCTTTATTTCCAAAAATGACTACAAACACACAAAACACCATAATAAGGACAAAAAACGAAAATTCCATTAACATGAAATATTGAGGACAAATTAGACACATAAATGCGTCTATCACCTTGTTGTGCTATTACTCCCACAATACCTTCAATCCACAGACCCATCTCTTTCACCAAATTTGTTGTACACTTCATAAATATACCACCAAAACCTCTTCTAGTCTCAATTTCGAACAAACCCATATCGATTTCACCATCCTGCTACCTCCATCAACTAAACCCGAAACCCAAAAACTCCATAACCAATAGAAGCACCACCGCTTACGGCCCCGTGTACAGCCTCACTAGCTAAACGGCGGTAATCTCAAACCATTTCGGGTTCAATCGGAAGTGATCAATTATAGAGCATCCTCGCCATCTAGCCCATCTCAAACCTTAAATTCTCCAAAACTCCACAGACCCCATTGAACTCAATGGCAAGTAACCACCATATGTAATTTCCTTCTCCGATTCATGACTTCATATCCCTAATCAAAGCAAAGCAACAAATCCCATTTCATCTCGTTGAGACTTCAACAAAGACTCCTCCTCCTCTTCTCTCTATTGCTTCAGTTTCTCAATTTTGTTACCATCGAAATGCACTCACATTCGTCACAAAGATCATCCCTCGATTTCATGCTCTCTCTGGTTTAGTAGCAGCAATGCGCTGTCTTTAACTCTCAATTTCAAAGGGGAAATGATTGAGATGAATGAGAGAAAAGTCTTCTCTCGATTTAGTTTTAGGTAAAGAATTTGGATAATGACACCCGGTCACCCCCGATAAGGGATACTTAACCGGAAACCCCCTAACCATTCCGGTTGTCTTTTAATACCTCCCAAAAGAGTTGCCCCTTAACCTTGATAGGCTCCGGATAGTGTTCGCCCCGAAATGACAATTTTGCCCTTTGGCTCAATTTGGGTGATTTCTTCTTCTTTTCCTCCGTATGACTCCAAAGTAGCTACAAACTCAAAAACAAACGTAAATACAAAATTCACACGAAAAATAAGAAAGAAAGCGTAACTACTAGATAGTAAATTAGGTGTTTTAGACACCTATGGCCGATGGGGATAAGTGCATGCTTCTTTTTCTTTATCTAGTAATTAAGTTGCCGATTTCACTTTTTATACATGCCCATAAATAAAATTTCGTACCACAAGATGAGGCATTGATGCGTATACAGCAACGAAAAAGGAAAAACAAGAGAGATATCGAAAGACAAGTTAAGATGGTGATATGGTCAAAGTTTCTCCATTAGCCGGTGTGATTTAATAGTCATGAGATATTAAGCGGGCTCCCTGCTAAATCACTTATGTTCAAGTGTGTAAGCAAAAGTGGTGATCCGATTCAGAAAGATCTACACTTTATTGATTTACACTTTATGTTGGATAATTTCAACAACATAGAAAATAAAATAGTTTTCGGTTTTGGTTTGCCGCTATGAAGGGGGAGCTTCCTGTGTTGAATAGACACAATGGATGTTAGTTAGAGATGAAGAGACACCTCTAATAGGTGTGATGGTTAATAAAAGACATAACCATTCCCAATAGACATCTTATGTGTCTTTTGGAAGTGAAGAGGCATCTCCAATAGGAACGAGTTCCCTGTAAGTAGTGATGATTTGTTTTCATTCACATAATGGAAAACATATCTAAATCTCTCGATTTCTTTTCTCTCTAAGCATCATCATAATCTAAATACTCGTGTGTTCTTGGTTGGGTGATCAAGGGAGTACAACTCTTGAACCCAACAACGTTCTTGTGGCCATTTGTATCCCGAGAAGGCAATATTTCACTGACTAATTGTACTAGCCAATTATTTGGGAATAGTGAAATAATTCTTTGAAAAGAATCGTAAGGCCTTGAAGCTTGTGATACAACATTCTTTTCATTCTCTGTTTTCATCCTCTCATACCCAAATTTCCAACAACAAGAATTATATTCGATAAAAGAGGATGAAACCCCATATGAGTTTATTTTGAAGTACGACTTGTGGAAGAATAGTCTTGGATAAGTATAATCTGAGTTGGATTTTTTCAAATACTCAATCGCCGAGGCGTGGACAAGTCACCAGCCTTCATCGTATCTCCGTAAATTGGGCCTTTGTTGAGAGATCATATGTTGCCGAGTTTCAAGAAAAGGTGATTTGGGTTTCTGCCATTGATTTTCTATCTAATCGCTTGTTCCTAAAACCTAATTATGGGGTCAATGATGATCAAGGATTGTGGATGGGATCAATGATGATCTGTAGGAGGGAAGCTGAGAATTGTGGGATCAATGATGATCAAGGATTGTGGATGTGTTGAAGGTTTCTGCAAATATGTGTAAATAAGTTTGATCGAGAGGACTTGTGTATAGATGATTGTTTTCGTGTGAAAACGAATGTTGTCTTCAGTCATCGATTTAGAGCTTATTTATATTGTCAGAATAGCGAACACATTGATCCCAGTAAGTGTGACGGTTTCTTGAGTGAAAGAGTGAGAAAGTGAGAAATCGTGGTAAAATTAGTTCCATGTCGTGTGGAGACTTGGTTGATCATCCACCCACTACTTTGCTAACTCCCTCAACCGTTTGCACGACTTACTCATTTTTCTCATCGTGGATGAACACACGTACTGTAGGCCGCCAGACCAAAACCCATGGGCTGCAAAGCAGACGTGATTGATGACTCACGAACGGAGTCTCGCAGCGAGCGTGTATTTGATTAGTCGTTCGTTGACTTATTAAATGAGGTGAGTCTATGTTTGTTGAATCGGCATGAGTGATCGAATGCTCAATGATTCATGGATTGAACATGTTAGACGTTCTTAAATATTTCTCAAATGCGAGCAAATATTGTAAATTCGAAAGTTAAATTGCGGCATTGATTTTAACAAATTATCAATATTGATAGTTGGATCAATATTCGATCAATCAACAAGTATTGTTCAATTCGACTAATTCTTGAATATTGATAGTGGATCAATATTCAACAAGCTCGAGCAAGTATTTCTCAATTGATCAATTATTGATAAATTCTTGAATATCGATAGTGGATCAATATTCAACAACTGAGCAAGTATTTCTCAATTCGACAATTCTCGATAAATTCTTGAATATTGATAATTGGATCAATATTCATAATGAGCAAGTATTGCTCAATCTACGAATTATCAATATTGATAGTTGGATCAATATTTGTTAACTGAGCAAGTATTGCTCAATTCGACTAATTAATGAATATTGATAGTTGGATCAATATTCGTTAAACCGAGTAAAGTATTGCTCAATTTGACTTAATCTTCGATAAATTCTTGAATATTGATAGTTGGATCAATATTCGAGTAATCGAGGTATTGCTCGGTCGACGAATTATTTATTGATCGGACCAATAAAATATTAATTAAAATATTGGTAGACTACCAAATATTATATAATAATCCGGATGTTGATTCTTTTGGATCAACATAAATTTACTAGTGTTTAACTTGTTTTTTAATTATGATTTGTTGAGCATTTGTTCAAAACCCTAATTTTGATCAATTGTTTCAATAGATGAATTCTTCAAAATAGGTCATGAGTGAGGAGGGACCGGAGCCACATGGGATGATGAATCCACTGGTTCCCAAGTACTTGAGTGAGCGTGCACCAGGGTCCTTAGTTCACCGGTTGGTGAAAGAATGATTAAATGCTGGTGTTGACCATTTATTAGAATAATGCTCGTCTGAGCATTAGGTGATAAAACCTAATTTATGGAGAAGTGAGGGACCGAGTAAGAGGGAATAAAACCGGCCCTTGGTGGTCGTGGGACCAACTGATGGTCGTTTGAGCAAATTCCAAGTTGGTTGGAAAGAGTTTGGACCAAATATGAGCAATTGAGCGAATTAGGTCAAAATTATAAGAATGTGTGGGACCGGATCCTTGCAAGCCTTAGGCCGGCCTTGGTCGGTCAAGGAAGCATGCCCGGGTCACCATAATGTCTATGTCTGAGTCTTGAAAGTTTTGGTATTTTCTGGTGTGCGTTTGAGCAATATCTAAGATTTTCCAATAGTTCGATCTTTGATGAAATTCTTGATTTCGCTCGAATGAGCAAGTAGGACTTTGCTCGCTTGATCAAAATTTGGAGAATATTAAAATAATAATATTTTATTATTTGCGTGAGTAACTAAGTTCGGTCGTATGACCATTTGAATTTTTGGCTTTTTCATGGTTTTGCAATATTTGAAAATATGAAGAAATCATGATTTTTGCTCAAACGGAGGAGTTTCATGAGATGAGGGAAATAATAATTATGAAAATAAGGGATTGCAAGGTGTGGACCAGGCTGCTTAGGCATGACCGGCCGTCTAGATAACTGTCCCGCGGGACACCTTTCTGTATTTTATTATTTTTCATGAAACCGTGAGTTTTGCTCAAACAAGGAAAGTTGCTTGAATGAAGGATTTTCCACGGCGGCATGGCCTATTGCATTCGGTGGCCCGGTCCCAAAGGCGTTATTTTCTATTTTTTTTATTATTATTTTCTCTAAACTGTTTTGTGCAGGATTCCTCGTCTGTCCATATTTTCGAACGCTCGTTCGTGCATTTGGGTGCTCGTTCGTGCATCATTGTTGAGTACACTTGCACCATTTTATTGGGGCTTACTCGGTTAGTCCAGATGCCCGATTGTTGAGTAATTATTACTAATTCATGAAATTCGGTGGAGAATGATTCACAAATAGAGTAATAATCATGAATTGTGCATATATTACCAATCTATGAATCCAAATAGGGTAAGACCAGGAACGTGGGCAATGAGATGAATTGGTTATCTATTACTAATCCATGGAGTCGGTAGGGATTCATGAAGCGGAGGTAATGAGATATATGTAGTTATTTTCTAGGACTTCGGTGGCGAATGTCACGGTAGGATTAATCTATTGTAGAATCGAGATATGAGATAGTTGAAGCATCATACTCGTTCTGAAAGGTGTATAGTCAGGGAACAACGTGCGATGTTTTTAACGTCTTGATGACGTTTAGCCCCATCCACAAACAATTATGTAGGAGAGCGCCTGAATCTATACACGGTCTATCTACATAGTCAGGGAACAACGAGTGTCGCCGGCGTCCCGAATGCGTTTGCCCTCTCAACAAACAATTATGTAGGAGACCTTGATCATTCTTCTATGTAGATGCGGGTCTCCTATGTAGTCGTGAACAACGAGTGTAAATGCGACGTCCAAGGCGTTAAGCCCTCTCAACAAACATTTATGTAGGAGGACCGCCCGATCATGTTATTCTACATAGAGGATCATGATGAAATGCGCAGCATCGAACGCTCGTCCAGTGGGAGGCCATTCGAGAATCATATTCATCATGGCTCTGAGAGGAACTCGATCAGAGATCGTGAAACGGTTCACGAATCGTAAGATATAAATCGTCACATGCTTCTGTGAATTCGGAAACATGTAGTATCATGATTTTACGATTTTTTTCCTTTGTTGAAAATCCACTATCAACGGCTTGGCCCCATTTTTGTTTAAATGACTAACATGCTAGGATTAGCACTCATAAGACTTTGGTGGTTGTCTTGGCTGGCGTGGATTGCCAATCTAGTTTTAGATTGGCACCCCATAAGACTTAGCCTGGGTTAGAAGGTCATCATCTTGTTGCGTGAAATAAGTGTGAACCCCACTCACGTGTATGGTGATTTTGAGGTCAAATCTCTTACAAGCATTATTAAGTTCTTCTCTCCAAGCGGTTTGTGGCATTTCAATCATGAGAAAGACTTCCTTGACCGAAAGGCTTTCGTTACAGTATGGGTCGACTAATTTCGATAGAGAAACCAAAATCCTAATTAAAGTTACAACTGGTTGCCGGTGTTTTCTGGCATCTAAACGAATCTCAAATATTTCAAGGAAAATTGTATCTTGTAAGTGAGAAATGGTACTATTGTTCGGTTTGGGAAGATCATTGCGCACGTACGAATTCTTTCTCAATTTGTTTCTTTGAAGTGTATGCCATAACTACTACAAAAACTTGGACTTTTAAGAGTTGTGCTCTTCGATTACATCAAGGAGGCGGATAAATGACTTATTCAAACTTAAATTGCTGAAATATTTGCTTTAACTTCTACAGGTATTAACTTGGGACATGTCATGATTTCATCAAATGGAACACAAATACCTCAGGTATTTTCTCGGGTTAGGGTGTGTTATACCAAGTTAGAAAACGAACAAGATTCTCCGGCAAATTTGGGTTCTTTTATGGATTGTGTGTCATAAAAAAACTTACTATAATGAACAATCTTCGCAAAAAGACAAAGCTATCGTCCAATGAGTGTTTGTTGTGTTGTTAAGCTAGCGCAACAACGGATCATCTATATATTGTTCTACTGCAAATTTTCTTCAAGAATATGGAAGTATTTTAAGGACCCGGTGAGGTTTATAGTTCCATCACCAAATCTTATTGACCTTATCATCAAGGGGTGGAGATCTGAAATCAAGTAGGGAAATTGCTTTGGCAGCTCATTCTTGCCTTCATTTGCTGGTTAATTTGGAAGTGTAGGAACAATATAATTTTTGAAGATAGTAAAACAAACATTGAAGGAGTTACCCAACAAGTAAAAATCTAAGTTTATCTTTATATAACAAATGCAGAGGAACCAGAATTATTAGTCTAGACATCATGTTGGCGACTTGGGACAATATATTTGTAATTTAGTGTCTTTATGGTTGTCTGTTGTGGGTTTTCTTTCTAGACTTGTATTGCGATCGTATTTGTTACCTCCTTGATCTCTTTCTGATTGTCTTTGGTAGCCTTCTTTAATAAATCATTATTTGCCGATCAAAAAGTATAATAATACGATTATCTTTTTTATTTTATCTTAAATTCGGCACATCTGGGATCACTCCCCCCTTGTGAACCCATCCAGCTAGACCATCTCCATTGCTGATCCAACCGTCATAACATGATTCTCATCTCATTCAGAAACGAAGAAAATAAAAAAATCCAACCCTCCCTACTGAGAATCGATCCCCTATTTCTCGCCTGCACTACATACGAAAGGGAGTCGCTGAACTCAAATAATACATCATTAGTTTACCGATCAAAAAATAAAATAAAGGGTATATTAATTATCCAGCAATTTAGGGCGCCTCCAAACGAATTAGGGGCTTGACACAAAAGGACTAAAATAGGTCATAATCGGAAGGTTAATCCATAATCGGAAGGTTAATCTATAATCCCATTTTTTAATGGCCAAACTATCCTTTACAACTGGAGGTAACTATCACCTGTAGTTAATCAACAACTGGAGTCAAGATAGTTCATATAACTACCGATTATACGGTGGCTCTCTTTTTGCAAATATCCTACCATAATCGGTAGTAAGATAGTTCATATAACTACTAGAATATGAGATTTAACCCCAAAATGTGATTTGCAAAAAAATCCTCTTTTTGAATTTTGGTTGAGCATATAATCGGTAAGATAGAAGAGTTATCATGACTTCCACGATTATGAGTGGTTCTCTTGCAAATATCCTACCATAATCGTAGCCAAGATAGTTCATATAACTACCGAATGTAGAGTTGCCCCAAAATGTGATTTTGCAAAAATCCTCTTTTTGAATTTTAGTTGAGCCTATAATCCAGAAAGGAAGAGCTATCATGACTCTCATTATCTGATCCTTCTCTTTTATAAATATCAGGCCATAATCGGTAGTCAAGATAGTTCATATAATACAGAGATATAGAGTAGCCCCAAAATGAGATTTTACAAAAAATCCTCTTTTGAATTTTGTTGAGCATATAATCGGTAAGATAGGAAGAGTTATCATGACTTGGAGTTATATCTTGACTCCGATTCAATTATTCTCGAATTAAATGACTCAAAGTCGCGGAGTGAAAACCGAAAAAAACCAGCTGTTTGAAATTCAATTTTCGTAGAAAAATTTCTACGACGCCTCGTCGCACTGCGGGCGCGCCCCTAGACCCGTGACGACATATTCGGAGTCGAACACGGAATGGGAGGCCCCACGCCCCCTGCACCCATGTATAGCGGCATTTGTCATTCCTTACCACGTCCATGCTCCGAAATGCTAGTTTTTCAACTGCATTGGTTGAGCCTATAATCGATAGCAAATGAAGGTATCGACTTCTATAATCCCGGACAATCTGTAGTCAAAGATAGTTTCATATAACTACCGATATAGTTGCCCCAAAAAGAGATTTTGCAAATCCTCTTTTTTTCTAATTTAGTTGAGCCTATAATCGGTAGTCAAAATAGTTCATATAACTAGGAATATAGAGTTGTCCTAAAAATGAGATTTTGTAAAGGTAGCTAACTAAATTACCGACAGTGAAGGGGCATACAAGTATTTTCATCCTATTTTGTCTTTTGTGTCGCCCCTAATTCTTTCGGGGTCGCCCCTAAAAGTGCAAGGTTAATTATATGTCCCTACTTTTAACTCCCTACAAATATATCCTTATGCAACAATAAATATGTCCCTCCTTTTTTAATAACCTTATCAATTTAATATTAGATTACCTTAATACCCTCACCCATTTAATATTTTTTCTTCATTTCAAAATGGAACAAATTTCTTCACTACCACTTCACCACCACCACTAGCATCACCACCACCACCAACATTCAACTACCATTCCACCACCACCGTTCAACAACCACCACCTACCAACAGCCACCACCACTAATATTCCACCACACCACCTTCACCACCACCATTACACCACCACAGTCCTCCTCCACCACCAATGAATCAAGGTCGCCACCACCACCACTAGTTCTTATTACTGGTAGGCTGGAAACCTACAATAATATGCCATTTACCATGATGCAATCTAACTAGTAGAACAATGGCAAGTACAAGTCGTTCCCACGTAGGTGTGAAATACTACAATAACTAATATCAAAAATAAACTAATCGACAAGATGATGTTTTAACGACTTTTCGAAGTGCGAGACGAAATGAAATAATAAATAATAAATAATGCGAACCAAAATGGGTAATGAGTTGTGGGATTGGACATTTCCACCAATTCAATCATATAATTTCTACTAATCTCCTATTTATTACTCCAAGACAAATTTCTAAATCAATCTCATTTTAAGATTGTATGTTAAATTAAAAAATATAAGTTTCTCGCATATAACTTTCGCTTCTTATGTGGGATTCTAAAGCATTACCTATCTATCCTTGCATACCACGTCTAGGGGATTTAACCGGTTAACGTAAATATCAATTCAAAAGCATAAATAATCAAGAGAATCACATGAGCAATTAAATACCAAGCTATGAAGAGAAGTTACTAGTCAATCAAATCGATACTAGAAATATCATTGTAGAAGATTACACAATTTTATTAGCTTCCCATCTATATACCCTAACAAAAGTTTTAGCAAGGCATGGAGAAAGTAAATCAAAAACAGCAAAACCCTTGTGTTTCTCCTCTACGGCTGTTACCGCCCGTCAGCTTCCTCCGCAGACCGCTTCCTCCTCTTGTATCTGAATAATTAAAACCAAATTCCTTTCTCCATAATTACCACCGTCACTACCCAATAGATGGGTGCCATGTCAAATCTTTTACACCTTATTGGCTCCCTTTAGCCTCTACCTTATTCTCAGTTTATCACCTTTCCACTAAAGAGATATTCCAGTGCGTTGACAAAGGGAAAGAATTCCTTTTTTGTCGTGAGCATCTTCTCATTCTTCTCTAATCATTTCCTTTTTGAAGTATGCCACCTCCTTCCAAAATATAACCAGTAACCACACGGCTTTTGTTCCCTGACCTTCTAACTCCAGCTCCATTTCGAACCCTCTCAATGTATTCCACCATCTGCATTCCACTACCGGCCACAACTGTCAAGACTTCATATTTGCACCATTAATATAAACACCATCGCCTGCACTTAACTCTTTCGAGCTAACAACCCATCTGTTCTCGGTAAGAAACACACGGCATCATTCTTCTTCATTCCCACGGCTACGATCTGCACATAACTTAAAACCCAGAAATCTCCATCGACCCCTGCTGTTCTAGAGCCATGAACGTCCACCATTAAGATCGATTCCATCTCTGCAATCTCTTATTTGTTCTTCCTTCCTGTGTATCCAGACGGCAACCTGACAGCAACACTTGTCTATCGAATGCAACTCAGGCCAGAATCATGCTCCATTTTCTAAGCCAACAGAACTCCATCTCCACCAGTTCCCTTCTCAAGTCAGCTCAAGCACAGCTCTCATTCAGATTCAACCTTGGACGGTGTATAAACCCCATATATTCTCTAATTTCACACCTATAAAGCCACCGATGACACAACATCATATATTTTCCGTTCACAATAATCTCTTCTCTGAGTTACTCGCGCTACAAGTGGAAACAACCTCATTGCATCTTCGTCTTGGTCTCTGAAACACACCCCAAATCTGACTGCTCCAATGTTACTTCACTCTCTAATTCCATGCCTGAACTCTCCGAATACGAGCAACGACGGCTCTTTTCCACTGACTTTCAACCTTCGTTTCCCCCAACTGATTTACTCTTGGAAACCAATCCAGTTCAACCAATTTCTGCCAAATGCAAGCTCGGCAAAGCACAACTTATAATTTCGGACCACCGGAGCATTCTCCCTCCGAGCAGAAACCATCTTTTATGTTTAAGCCAACACACACTCACTTTCTTTTTCTATTAGAAACCATGGCAGCACAACCCATTCTGACCAACTGAGCATTAACTCCATTGCCTTCTATTCTCTTCTTTTTCATCACTGATTGTAACCAGCTCAGTTCCGTTCTTCTCAACCTCAGGCCACTGCACTAGTTCCCAGTTCAACAGAGCCAGCAATCAATCTGTTCTTCTCGCTGGTTCTTGGCAGAATCCAGTCACCCTTCAAAATCCGACCACAGCAAACCACCAGCTGGAGACATATTTCCCTAAGTTGTTCCATCTCGTCTTTGTACTCTTGTCACTACACTGACTACAACAGCAGCGGTGCCTTCAGTTGCCGATCCATTGAGTACATAGTTCTTCCTCCTTCAGTTCGAGCAGAAGCTCAGTTGCATCTCCATTCTCGTCATCTTCTTATCACTGCCCAGTGAATCACGATCAGCAGCAACATGTATGATCAGGAGTCTTCCATCGATAACAAACAAACTCTACTAGTCAACCTCAATCACCGAGCAACCACTAAACTTCATTGAGAAATGGTGAACAAACAGCTAACTTGAAACTCCACTTTTGTTTGTTAAGAAAATGAGGTGATGCTCGATATCCTCTCAGCATAGTACTGACGAAAATGTGGGAAAATAAACCACGTACCAATGTACTATTCTTCTCTTGAAACGAATAAGTGATGCCACGAATCACCCCACTGTCAGTGGCTCACATATACCCAAGACAAACTCCTTGTTTTACTGTTTGTAGCCATGAACTGGCTTTGAGTGGTTCCAGTACCATAAAGAACATGGCAGACCACATCTTGAGCTCGGTCTCTTTGGTGCAGTGAGTCATTTTTGCTTTTATTTAGCTAGATTTCCATCCGGTGATAAGAATTGCTTGTACTTTCCAAAGCACTAAAATAATGTCATTAAAATATCGAGTCTAGCTAATATAAAAATACGGGTATAAAATGTAGCATTTACATGCTTATCACCATACCACCACCGTCACATGCCAGCAGCTAACATTTGGTTCAAATATTTTTGTATCAACAACAATAGTTGATCCAAATAAAAATAGAACCAAAAGTAGGTTTATCTAGTTTAGTGGGATCAACAACGATAATTGATCCAAGAAAAGGATAAACATTATAAGTTGATCCAATTTTAGTGGGCAAATAGGGGAAGTTGATCCATGTAAAATTGATCAACAATGAAAGTTGATCCATGTAAAATGGAGAACTTGAAAGGCGTGAGTCAACACGCATCATTTGACATGGAGTCGGTCATGCTACCATTGCCACAAGTTCAACGATTGGAAGAAATTTACATGATTTAAACTACAAAACATGATTTAAACTACAAGCATAATTATACTTATCAATGAAATATAAATCAACAATAGAGTTCAAAGGATCAACAACGGTAGTTGATCCCATATAGATGGATCAACAAACATAGTTGATCGATAAAAATTGGTCAACAACAGGATTTTATCCCACAAAATCGATCAACAACAACAATTGATCCTAAAAACATATAAACAACGAGAACCACCATTCTACTACAATTTCCATGACTAATTTCTCATTCTGCACCTCTCCACCATTACACACCAAAAATCAATACATCTCCATGCATCACCACCACCACCACAACAAACCAGCAAGCAAAATCCAACACCAATTTCATCATTCCAACCAAAACCACCATAGTTGATCCAATAAAAATTGGGTCAACAACATGAGTTGATCAAAATATATGAATCAACAACAAACTTAGTTGATCCAAAATATGGATCAACAACCATAGTTGATCCAATATCACTGCCTGCTTCAACCCAGATAACCACCATATTTCATTTTAGCAAGCAATCTTCCAATCTTTGTAACAACAACCTCACCAACACCGCCACCAACAAATCACACATCTCAACACCACCACCACCACCACCACCACCAAAATAACCAGAACCAAAATCCAACACCAATTTTATCATTCGACCCAAAACCACCTCCGTCATCATCAATTTCTTAGTTCTAAACTATTCTAATCTACGTCATAATCCTCACAATACCACCGGTCGAAGAAAAACATACCTCATCCATAATGCCTTCTTTCACCACCACCATAAATCGTGAATCTGAACCGAGGATCTCGATCTATTTGAATCGTTCAAATTGATTTTAGAAGAAGAAGAAGAAAGTGGTCGTAGTTACGGAGGAGGTGGTGGTGGAGATGATGTTGATGATAGTTCGATTAAATCAATCCATTAGCGGTGGAGAAGGTGGTCGTAGTTGCGAGAGGTGGTGGCGGTGGCGATGAACATTTTTAAGAAGAGAAGGAGAAAGTAATTTTCTATCTCGAAAGATGGAGATGTAGATCATGATTAAGGAGATGGTGGTGGAAGTTATGGTGATGAATGCTGGTGGTGTTGGTTGTGGTGACGTCGGAGATGGTAGTGGTATGCAGTATGATAAACTGTGTTGCTCGTTTTTTCATCCAAGTGAAGAAGAAGAAGAGTATATAACGCATAAAGGTTAAAAATGAAACACATGAAAATAAATCTTTGGGGATGAAATTTCAATTTTTCCATCGAGGTTATATTTGTGTGATAAGGATAATTGTATAGACATCAATAAAAGTAGCACGATTTATAAAAGGGGATACCGGTCTTCTTGTAAGTGTTGACATCATTTCATCGATCCAGCGGCCGGATGATAGGATTCTTTTGTCTATATGAAACTAAGCTCCGACACTTAGTAGACTGGTATCCCCCTTATAAATCATGAAAACAAGGACAAAAATTCAATTACCACTAAAATAATGTTTACGGGTTTCTTAATAAAATTCACAAACTTAGGCTTAGTTTTGTATTCCGCAGTCTTTGTAGAAGCACTTTTCATGTTTGTGCTGTTCTTTGTCTTTGTCTTTGTGAGAAAAAAAGCGGTTTGATGTTTGGTAAAATATTAACTAAAAGTTAAGTGATTAAAAAAAAAGGTCAAAGTGTGTTTGGTAAAACATCAAATTCAACCATTGTTGTTAGCAATGACAAAAATAGACATATCTTTGAAAATAGATTTTATTCGATTTTATTGTCTTTAAAATAATTATTTTTTTCTTTTATTCAATATAAATATATATAATATTTAAATTTACTAATTGTTACTATTATTATGATTGTTAAATAAAAAATTATTTTACATAACCACTTTTTAATATATATATATATATATATATAATTTTCAAACCAAAAAAATTAAACTAAAATTAATTAATTATTTAATATTTGTCTATATTTTATTATTGATAAATGAAATAGTTTGAAAATAAAAAATAATATTTAAAGACTTAAATATAAGAAATAAAAAAATTGATCGTATATAATTTAAGGGTAACTTTTGTCATTTTTAAAATAAAATAGGGACAAAAAAGATAAATCATACATTAAATTTATGTGGGATAAAGCTTATGCTTTTGTAGCTTTTAAAAGAACACGCATTGGGGGGATAGAAAAAGTAATTGGGGGATATAGATTACTTCTCCCAACCCATGGTGTACGATAAGGTGATTTTGGGTATGAAAATACTAAAATACCCTTTGGTTAATTAAAAAACATTATGAAAATACCATAATACCCTCTCTACTAAAACAATAAAATCAAAAAACCCAAACATATATCCCCCCATTTCTAATTCAAGACTGCACTGTTAGGGTTTAGTTTTGAAAAAAATTTCAGTGTTCTTCATCGCTCTTCATCGTCATCTCGATTCAAAATTTCTTCGTCGATTAACCAACTAATCATTAACAATGCCTCCACTAAAGAAACCAAATGCCCAATCCAACTCAACATCATGATTGCTCAACAAAAACAAAGCGGAAAGACTTGCAAGATTGCTCAAGAGCAAGAACACAAGAAGCAACGTTATCGACGATAAACTACACAAATATGGTGGCTTCAAAGTCATTTTAAAACTACTTTGTAGGTGTTTAAATCGTTCTATGGCAATGGGTTTAGGTTAGAATCGCGAAACCTAACTCAAACAAGTTGAGTTTGAGAGTACCCGGCATTGTAATTCGTATGAATCTACGGTCTGAGTTTTGTCGGCATTAATCTATGATGAATCTGATGCGGTTTACAACCGAGAATAACCGGAGACTGAATTTTCACTACCTGGATTCAATCTAGGATGAATACAACGATCTTAGAGTTTGTAGTACGCAGTGTTTGATAATAATTCGTGTATGCCGCAGTGGACTTAAAACATACAGAGGATTTACAATACACTTACAAAGACCAATCATTGTTTTTTGATTCATTCCATGCGGTTTGAGTACCGGCATGCATTTCTAATATTTCGAGCATCTTAGGTAGTACTCTTAAAACACACGGGGAGAGTTTATGAATTTGTCACCCGATCTGGCATAGATTTTGGTTTCGTACATGCCGGTTTTGAAATGCATTGTTTTTTTAATTATTCGAAAATGCGGTAGTGGACTTAAAAACATACGGGAACATTGTCAACAATGCTTGGCATATATTTTAGGTTTCATTTGTATCAGAGGTGGTAATGTGTCTTCTTAGGAACATTGTCTGCTTAGTAGTTTAGTTTAAGGTATTCAATGCTTTTACTAAAACTGGAAGTTGAGTGTCTTATATTCATTGCTTTAGTGTGCTTACGATATAGGTCAAAAACAAAGGAAGCCAACAAAAGAAAAATAAAGATGTTGTCACTAAGAGAAGAAGGAGGGATGGTCTTGATACTCTCTCAGTCTGCCTCCTCGAGGGAAAGATGAAAGCCGTAAGATTCGTTTGGGGCTGGTACAAGAGGGATAATTTGGGAGAGTGGTGTTGACCGTAGTCGACTTGCAATCCGTGAGCACAATGAGCACAATGAGCAAGATGAGCAAGATGAGCAAGATGAAGAGTATTAGTTTGGTTTGAACAATCTAGTGTTGGTTTATGTTTGTTTGTGAGTCTTGAACAATATGTTTGTTGATTTGTTTCGGTTTGGAACCACAAAACTTGGGAGTTTGTTCTTCCAAAACTTAGAGTTTGTTCTTCCAAAACTTAGGAATTTGTTTTTATTTGTAGTTGGTAACTAACATTCAATGCAGAATGAGCGATCTTAAATGCTCGAGTAGAAATTTATCACGGTAGTCAAGTGAAAAAAATTGAAGTTTCTGGATACTTTTCATCATGTGCCGCATAGAAATTTAAGCAACATCTTTATGCAGGAAACCGGTGCCGGCATGCTCGAGAATTAACTACTTGTCTGGAAGTGGACCGATTAAAACCAGAAAAACTCAAAAACGGAATATTTTTACATCACGAAGTATTAAAGCCATCCGGAATTGGTGAAGAACCACGCCGAAAATGGTGTTGGTGATGTCGACAGAAATCTATCAATGGGTAGTCAAGTGAAAAAAATTGAAGTTTTGGATACTTTTCATGTCATGTTAGGCATAGAAATTTAAGCAAAACCATTAGGAAGTAGGTCCAAAGATGTTCAGAAAATCACATAACCGCCGAATTAGACTCATTAAAACTGAAAAAGGTTTTGAAGATGAAAACGGAAAAATCAACGGAGTCTCGCTTCGGAACGCCTCAAGACCCCGAGGTAGTGGCAATTTATAAAATTTCGAGAAAATGCGGCATGGTTTTTGGTTTGAATACCATGCCGTCATCAAGTTTTTCAAATCAGAACAATGGTGGATTCAAAGAAAAAATCAAATTTTCAACCTCTTAGGAACAATTCTCTCTTCACAATCATCCTCCACTTCCAAAAAAAAGTTCCCTCTCAAATTTTTTTTCCATCTTTCTACTCTCATCTCATTCACCCAAATACAAATACACACTAATCATTTAACAAATACTTAAGATTTTACTAATTATTATTAACCACTAAACTTTGATTAGTGAGGGGTAGATTAGATTTAAAAAAAAATACTTAGATAAGGGGGTGACCTCGATTGATATTTGGACTTTTTTTGTCCTTTTCCTATATCCCCCAATTACTTTTTATATCCCCCAATTAATCATTCTTTTAAAAGCTCCTCCTCCCCAGCTTTTGAAAATTGAGAAGTTGGAAGTGTTTAGGTAAAGACTTTGATATTTTTTTACCAAACACCAATTTCAAAATTATTGACATATATAGGTTTTGAGAAAGTCTTTTGGAAAAATAAAAAGATTACCAAACCCAGCCTTACAGCTAGGATCCTTACATCTCTGCCCATGATGGGCCTGGGCTATTTCTAGTACCCGATTTGAGGTTAAAGGTCCACCCCGTCTTCTTCTTCAAATAAATACGTATGAAGTTTCGGTTCTTTGCACTAGTATAACACATGCTAGTATTCAGTCGGCGGAATTAAAACTTGCAGAAGTTACTGATTTTCATCAGGTATAATTACTATGCTCTACTATTCTTCTTTTCTGTTGAGATAACATCTTTTGTATTCGTAATTGCGTTAAGAAGAAAATTATTGTTTGGTTTTGATGTTTATTGCATTATTACAGAGGTAAGATTATGAAGCTAAGGATTTCGAATATCTGTGTGTTTTAAATCTCTATAATTCAGTTTGAATTAGTCGATTCATTTATACATGTTTGCAATTATACAAACCACCCGTTACTCAAATGCTCCTAACCTGTTTGGGATCAACCGATATAGCTTGTTACCCAATTAGATAGGTCAGTTAATCCCGTTATTTTGGATAGATTTTATCTTCATGTAATTGTTTGTGTTTCTTGGTTAGTGTTGATGATGCTCTTAGACTGCCACAACAGATTGACAAGGATGAAGCAATGGGGTATCCAAGCGCGAAAAGGAAGAACAAGAGAGCATACAGAAAAGAGAAGAAGAAGAAAAGAAGATGATCAAGGATTTCTCCGTTGGGGTGATTATGAATTAATAGTTTCTGAGATATTGAGTAGACTCCCTGCTAAATCACTTATCAGGTTCAAGTGTGTATATGCAAAACCTGGCAATCTTTGATTCAAAGATCCATACTTCATTAGTTTACACTTTACTCAGTCACAAACACGCAGTTGTAATGGTACTGTTGGTGCTACCTCCCTTCTCATCATGGTACCATCTCTATGGTACTGGAATAAAGGTAATGAACGATGTTTTTATCCACGGAATTGTTATTACCATCTGATGAATGTGGCAATGTAGGAGGAGAGGAGCTGTTCAGGGGAAAATTTCTTTTACATGGCCTAAGTGTATATATGCTCAATATAGTCAATGGTTTGTTTTTGTTTCGTAAACACCGATAAATATTCTGTTTGTGTATATAACCCCAGCACAAGAGAATCAACACTTTGGGAAGGTGATCTTGGAAATTACAAGAAGAAAGGATATACTAATTGTGAATGGATACATTCGGATATGATATTGCTACCAAGGACTACAAAGTCGTGTCATTTTTGAGTTTGTTTGAGTGAGCTAAAGAGATGGATTCTGTTTGTGAGATCTTAGCATGAGACACAAGTCATGGAGACTCATCGATGCAGTACCACCCGTTGATCCCATCCTTCTACATCTTACCAATTTGTATATGTGAATGGTTCCATCTGGTTGCGTGCTGATGGTCAACCATTGATTGTCCAATTAAATTTTGTTACGGAAAGTTTATAATTCCAACTCCTAGTTCTGTCATCATTGGTTCTTGTGGTCGTTAAGGCAGACTGATTCATGAAATGGGTGGCCGCCTTAGCTGTGTTAGCCAAAGTGAACGTCAATCCTACCAAGGCAAGGAATAAACATGGAGATAATGTCATACCACTTCCTTGAAGATGTGTATACTGTGTATGAGATCAAGACAAGACAAAGAATAGTACTACAATAGTGCTGTTGATTATCCCTGGATTCCAGGAGTTCTTCACACTGCCACCTACATTAGGTTGGAGACCAGAAAGGTGATGTCATACCTATTCCTGAACAGACTTGGTTTATTGTAAAATTAAATGACTATTTCTCCTTCTACTATTACAACTGGAAAGAATAAGAATTATAGTAGGAAGTTTGTGTTAGACGGAACTGAGTCTTTCTGTAGTAAGAACGGACGACATGGTTCCATGGGATTCTTATCCTTTCACAGAAAATCTCTTGCCACTAAACTAAAGGAAAGATGAGATTCTAAATCAGATTGATTATTCACTGAGTGAGCTTCAGAATGATTCTGGCTCTGGTTATCTTTTAGGTCTTTGTGATTAAGCTAGCTAATTTGCACATCAATTCATGTGTGGTTTAGACTTATATTGTAATAAATTTTTGTTAACGATGGGCTGATATTGCATATGATATGCATTCATTTGCAGCTACCATGCTTTTATTTCTGTCACAGGTTTTGTGTTACTTCAATAATAACAAAATTTGACTCATAGAAATAACACTACAATTTTCGCCATAAGACATTGTCTCTTCACTAAATATGGTATTTACATTAGGATCTGCATGGGATTCAACGAGGTTAATTGTTTCTGTAATAAATTGAAGAACTGCACCAACTCTTCAGGAGGTGTTCACATTCATTTTGCAACTTGATCTTGTGTACAGCCCTGCAATTTATTTATTCCTGGAATGATGTATATTACATCTGTCTTATAACACACTAATAAAAGATCCAGAATTCATCTGGTGGATCTCGTGACAACATCATACGTAAAGGTAAGTCTAATAGCATCTTCATGGTTTTTCTGCCATGGAAATCTGACTAATGCTATGTGGTGTACTGGCTACTGGGTAAGCAGAATTTACTACTTAGCTTACAAATAATCCGGAAGGAAACCTGTTTTTCTGTAGTTTATAGAAAACTGTTCTGCTAGCAGTCTCTCACTGACTCTGCTTATGTTTTTGTAGGCAAAGTAAAGCGAAACAGCAGCTTGCCAAGTTTTCGAGGCCAGCGCCTGAAAAGCATATGAAGATACCCTCTAACTGGTAAAGCAAAACCGACTCGGTCACCAAGCTCACACTTACTTGAACTTTATGCGTTGGTATACTTTGTCCTAGACCAGTACTTCTAATTTGGATATTGGCTCTTGGGCATGTTTTCTGTTTTGTGGCATACTTTCTAAAGGTACTCCCAACAACAATAACATTCAAGTAGAATCTGAAAGATAATGTAAGTAGTCTCATGTAGTTCTCCAAGCCCTCGACAATCTCCAGAGTTGATCTTTTTTTTTATGACAATTTCAAAGTATCCCAAGTATGCTGGTCACATAAATATGTTCCCGGGATGAGATTCATGTGAGTCGAGCTAGTTAGGATGAGATTAACGTGAGCACTTAAAAGTGGTGGGACATATGCCAATCCAGTTGGAGCTGTAAGCATAATCCAAGATTGTGCTATCTAGTTACAGCCTCTCCGGCCAATTAGCGACATGAAAGAACCGGTCCAAAGATTTGTTACCTCAAAGAGAAACATGCATAAGGGTTGGACTAGCGATGATGTCGCATATCGGTATATCTACATTAGAGGACAAATTGCTCAGTTTGTATACGTAACGAAAACCTAGCTAGCTAGCTTGAGTAATCGAAACGGGTCCCAAGCGGAAATTTGAGGAGCCTGCGACTGAGTTGAGCCCCGTGAATCGGCGACAAACCTCAGCGGGAAATTCTTTTCTCCCCGTCTTCGCTCTCCGCGTGGTTAACTGCATTAATCTCGTGAGCATCGTGTGTATCTTA
>JAJJWW010006883.1:0-13848 GCA_023531295.1 Papaver armeniacum
GTCTCTTCTGTAGGCGGTGTTGTTTGTGTTTAACTCTTTCGCTTTGTAATATATATTCCTTTAGTAAGTTAGTCATATAAGAATCCGTGTATACTTTGAAATTTATTTCTTTTTCTTTATTGCCGTGTATTATTTCGTAGCTTAGTTCATTTGTTTATAACCTACATCTAGTGTTAACCTTTGATTTTTTTATACTTGCATCGATCTACTGTCCCGCCAGGATCTAGTTTGTCAGATAATACATCAGTTGGCTCAACAGTGGTGAACAAATAATTTATGTATTTCTTTGATTTGCCTGTACATTTCTGAGAACTGAACTTCTCCTCTGAGCAACCAGGTACCTGTGGTGCTGCTGTTCAAACCAAGGAAAAGGAAAAAGGAGCAAAGACAAAACCGAGTTTTCGAGCCTAAACTGGTTCTATCATCGGCCGGTATCATTCTTGAACCCTGTCATGTTTGAATTTGTGAATGATACAAATGATGGCCATGTATGCTCACTGAACTAGTACTCACTGACCATTGTGAAACCCCTGCAACATCTTGGATCCATGCACATTCCCCTATGATAATTTGAGTAACATCTGTGCTAACTGGAATTGTTGTTTTACTGAGATTGATTACGTGTGCATAATCTCTGGCCTTGGAATCTCACATGCATTGCTTTCCTGTTTTATGAATTGCTTGGCTGTCTGATAGCCATAACATATGGTATTTGTGTGCATGCTCCTGTACTAATTGAGTAACATATCTGCTAGCTAAATTGTTACATCACTGTGAATCTCCCAAACTCGCAATACCCCGTGTCTCCGCATACATCCATGAATCTGTCTTAGTGACCATGTATATTGTGTTTAGAATGCTTGTTAGAGAGTATCATGTCGGGATTTTGAATGGGGTTAGGGATGAGAAATCATCGCAAAAATCCATTAGAGAACTTGCTTACGGGCATGCTTCACATTATGAACCCCACAAACCATGATGTTAATAATTTTATGGAGAATTACGAACCTTCCTGTGGTCCTGAGCTTGAATATACATACCCTAGTTATTATTCGCACATGTATCATCCACCGCTGTGGAGGTTGAACAATTTTGTACTCCAATGAACTTTTGTATGCAACTGATGATGGAAAATATTAAACTCATTAAAGAAAATAATGCCGATTTGAATTACAAGCATTGCATGATCATCCATATAGCAACACATCCGTATTTCCTTCGATAGTGAACCTCATGCACAACCATATACCGAATACCCTTTGAAATGAGGACACCCACTATTCAAGACTCCCTTCAATTGAACAACTTAATATGATATTAAGGATGAATCTGATTCATTTACAAAATGTAGAAAGGGAGGAATTTAAAGATGAATTGTTTGTTAGTCCCAATGAATTAAATTTTGAAAATAGTGCATCTGTTCCTACTCGTGCAAATAATATTGAATATGAACTCGATATAGAGGTACTGAATGGAGTAGAGACACTATGGTTTTGAATGAGGCATTGTATCATTGTTACGATGATGATGATAATGATTTAATGTTAGAAGAGCATGTTTACTCGAAAATATTGTTGTGGAATCTTCTCATCAGTAACCTTAGACTCCGTTCTCGCGACTTTGAAAAATGATGTTTCTTCGATTTTCTTATCCGTAACTCAAGTTTTGGATGATGTTGATATTGATTTGGGGCTTGTACTGGGTTGTTCCTGGGTGACGGAGAGCATAACACACACTGGTGTCTAACTTAGGGAAGGTCGAATTTTCTGTGACACCAATGATCATATGCATGAAAATAACTTTGATGTGTCTAATTCCCTGCCTAGGTCAAAATGTGTTGTGTCTTCTGATTTTCTTATGCATGAGATGGAGACTTTGAATAATCATGATTCTGAATTTGGGTTTGTTGAACTATTCTATGAACGTGAGCATGTTTGCAAAGACTTGTAGATGACTTAGGGATATTGATGTGATTGATAATGGTACTCTTGATCTCACACATGTGAACAACTTAGACATGCCAAACTTACCGCTTATGTCACAATCGATGGTCTTGCACCCAAACCAACTATTCTGAGAGTTCCTAATCTAGGCCGGGAGCGTGTGCTTCTCAAGTCCTTTTGGACTACTTTTCGCTAAATATAATACCCTTTGAAGAGCCACGGTTGGAATGTGTATATCTCACTGTTCTTATCAAAACTCATTTTGAATTAGACCTTGTGCATGATGTACCTCTAAAATTGCAAGATTTTGTGCTCAAAAACACATCTATTGATAAGTTTAGGTTTGGGGGTAACTCGCTCACATATGCGTCTTACTTGCACTCTCATGTTATATATGTGTAAGGTGTTGATGTTTCGCATATCGCCTCTTTTGAGTTGATCCTCAACTTTTAGATTGTTGGTGTATGGTGAATTTTTCATGTATATAATCCAAAGAGGTAATGTTACATCGTCTATCTTGAATCGGTTGAGTCTTCTTTGGTACATATTGTGCTAATCCAATATGACATCACTGAGAATGTTGGATTCTAGCCTTGACTAATGAAGCTCTAATCTTGCTTTTGCCGACATACAGGTAATCTCTTCCTTTTCTCTTATCAAGCATAGTTCTCATGGTATGTGATTGTTTAAATTCTTATCATCTGTTGACACATTGAGGACAATGTTAGATTTAGGTTTGGGGGTGTGTTTTGCATATAGAGTTTTTAGTCTTTAAAAAAAAAAAAAAAAAAAAATTCAAAAAAAATTCAAAACTCTTTGTAAATATGTACATAAAAACCTCCAACTTTTAGAGATCTTAGAGTCACTAGCATGCTTCTAGCTATGTTTACATAGAGAATCTGACCGAAATAACTGAAATTGGAAGTACTGGAGAACACAATCGGGTTTCTTAGTTGTTAGAGCGTTAAAGTTGGATTTAACCATGCCGGAGGGCGAATTAGGTGCTGCAAAGATATTTGGTAGTAGAATTGTGATCACCCATAGTGGAGACTACCCATTTTTACATCAAGCGAGGCACCGACCTTCATTTTTTGTGACTTTTTAGAAAATCTGTTAGAGTGTGTGTCACCGTACGTCAATTCCGGGTAGGAATGGTGAGCTACCCAACTTCGCACCACTTTCAGCACTATTTTTGATCTCTTGAGTGATAATTTTGTCAATCATGAGGATGACGTCTAAAGATGAAAACTCCTTGTAGTTTGATTTGCAGTTAGCATCACTCTCTCTCTCTCAACAACATCAACAAATCCATAGAAACACATCATCATCAACGAGCAGAGCAACGTCAGAATATTTGAAGAAAAGTTGAAATAGTACAAGGTTTACATGCAACAATTCAAAGAAAAGAAAATAAGATGAGAATTAGTGAAGTTTATGAAATCAAGACAATACAAGTTGTGGAAAATTGAGTGATAAAGTCCTTCATCCATGGAGTTAGTAGTTTCATTGTTTTTGTTGTTATTTTCATTTCATGTTTTTACATTCAAAAAAATAAAAAATAAAAAAAAATTCTAGTTTATTTTCCTAGTTTAGTTTTGATACCACTATGGTAAAGAAGAAGAATTCAAGAAGAAAATTCCAAATAACAAGGAAATTGAAGAGAAAAGTTACTAATTGTCAAGTTTTGTGAAGTTCAGAAGTTCATCATCAACAGTTGAAGACCGAAGACCGAAGATTGAAGACATATCTATGGATGCTGTGAGAGTGGTGTTAATTGCCGATCGGATGTGAAGGTAAGTGAGTACTCCCATCCTTGCTAATGGTTGATTTCCTTTCTTAGAGATCATCAGAAAAAGATTCTTTTGTCCACAACTCTGTGGAGTCTCCAGAAATTATTTAGGAAGGTTATCCTTCTCACCATTCAACGTGTGCTGGGATTTCTCTCTTTATTCCCGCCTGCACACATGAGAGACTAAAAGCGGTCTTTTTGAGTGCAATTATCATAAAACCCTATTGGTGAGGCCAAGTCGAGGCTTGTGATCTCTCGAACCCGAATTCTTTCATATGGTATGGTTATTTCTCGCTCAACTCTTAAGGATGAGAATGCGTTCTTTGGTAGTTCTAAATTCATGTTACTAGCATGCAGAAACTCTATGTCCTCATAGCTCCTTGGATGCTTGAGACTCTTTTACGCTCTGAAGTTGGAGAAGGTTTTGTGGGTACACCTCTGGTAAAACCTCACGAGACTACAACTCGTCCACTAGGGACACCTAGGGGTTTAAAGGCTTAGTGCATACGCTAAATGCATTCGAGAGACCAGCGACAGTGGTATAGTTAGGATTTCTTAATTTTTGTTTCACTTGAGGACAAGTAAAATTCAGGTTTGGGGGTATTTGATGAGTGCCAAATATTGCATATTTCTACACCTTTTTATTGGCATTTAACTCATCTTTTGATGCGTGTCGTAGGTGCAATTAAATTAATTAATATTTCCACTCAATTAAAAATAATATAATGGAAGTCAAGTTCGTTCCCACGAGGAGCAAGAGATTCTAGTTGTAAAAATTGTCACGAAAGGGGGGTGTAAAAAGCAAAAGAAAATAAACAAAGCAATTAAAAGATAAAGTTGAAAGCAATAAGAGAGACAAGATCAAGGAATCCTTCTTCGTTACGAAACAATGAATCAAGTTATGTTCTTTTCTACTTGTTATTAGTCACAAATTACCACCAACCGTAGGTAGAGCAGCTAGATCGAGTGCTAAACCCCTAAATCCCTTATATCACCGGACACGGAAGTTCTCGACTACCGGATTCTATTTACCAAACCACCTAGTAGTAGATCACTCTAGATGTAATTTAAATAAACGCATTAAGATTTATGAACTTATTAGGTTAATATTAGTAGTTAGACTCTTAGATCAAGGTCTACTTGCTAACGTTGTTTTCACACACAATTGCTCCACGGAATCCCTCCGCAAGGTCTCGTGTTTGCTACTTATGTAAAAACTCAAGAAACGATTACTTATCCCCTAACTTTCACTAGCTTTAGATTAAATCGACAAATCAATTTAGTTGGCCACCCAAACAATCTATCAATCAATCATGAATGTCTTTAAGATCATTCCTATTAGTAAAAACAAACGATAATCATGTGAAAAACCTCAAGATAGAATTGAAACAAAACTCAAATCATGTATTAAGAACTAGAATTCATCCTCAATCAATAATAAAATTAGCTACTCATGTTAAGGAGTTCACACAAAGAATAAGAAAAGAAAAGTGTTGTGTGTAGAGAGGTATGTAAAAGATGTAGAAAACTTCTATTTATAGGCTTCAATATTCTCCAAATCTTCCAAGGAATAGAATCCTTTTCCTTTAGCCATTCAATTTCCAAATTCAAGTCTTCCTCAACTCTTCATCTTCTCTTTCCAAATTTGAGCCAAATCCATCTCCATCCAAGTCTTCACACCCATGAGAGAAGTCCATAGAAAATTCGGAATTTTGGTCGCGGAAAATCGGTATTATGGCTTTAATAAATGGGAATAGTCACCGCCGGCCACCTGAAAATTTCTCCGTCAGTGGAATATTCGACGGAATATTCCGTCGGTCCACCGTTAGGACTAACGGTCAAAGTGGTCAAACCGTCAGTCAACGGTCAAGGGAAAGGAATGAGTCACCATCGGGTCCGTAGTCACGCTTAGTTAGTCAATAGTCTTACTCACCGAGTTGGATCGACCGATCATGAATCGGCCGGATCGCCGGTTGACTCGCCAGGAAGAGAAATTTGGGCAGAGTTCGTTTATTTCGGGGCTTTCTCGGGCCAATTTCAGCCGATCTTTTGCTCCAAACCCGCTAAGAAACCTAACACATTCATCTATTGAGCAAACCCATCTCAAAGGCAACTTCACACTTCTCAATTTCGGACTCCATTCTCGCACCTTATTCACACGCTACCACCTGCAATCATCTCTACAAGGCCAAGTACCCAACAACCCATTTACTGTGCTTGCACCCACATTGTACCAGAGCTCAACTTCTACACAGAAACCATCTTCACTCGGCTTTGCAAAACAACTCAACAGCTGCAACAAGGCCATCAGTGCCATCACATTACAGACCCATTCATTCCCTGATCAGCTGCAACTGCCATCTGCTCTTCTCTGCTCTATCTTTAGCTCAATCCAGAGAGTCCCAACAATACCATGGCTAACACACATCGTCCTCTGATCAGCTCGAGCCACTTCAATTCAAGACCACCAACAATTCTCTGCATCTCCTAAATGAGCTTGCCACCACTGTTTCAACAACTCCACAACCTAAACCCATGAAAATCATTTCTCAAATACACATCCACAAACCCTCGAATCCTTACCGCGCCTTCAATCCTCGATGAACCCTAACATCAATTTCTCTTCCATATCTCAGTGAACCCATCCCGATTCTCTGAATCTCTTCTTCATCTCACAGCAGCAACCATCAACATCAATCGAACCAGACTGACCCCAATCCTACCTGTTAATCGATAGCAGCAACAAATCTGGCTAATTCATTGCCATCTCTGATATCAATCGAAACCCATTTATCGATTCCACAACATTTCTTGTTTTCGACCATCATCACTGCCAATACCCACCGATAATCCTCTCTGTTGAGCCAACCAATACCCAGTTAACATTCACTCGATCTCGATTCATTAATCCTCATCTCCCTGAACATCAAAGACCACCACCATCTCCTCGGCAAAGCAAGCAACGCCTCAGAACTCGAATCTACTCTTCTCCATGTCTTCAAATCGCCACCATACCCATTTGCATCTTTCACAGATTAAACCAATTCATTTTACCATCTGAATCTCAGGTTACATCGAACCCTTATTTCTTCTCGGCTTCATATTATCTCCTCCATCTTCTCGACATCAACAGCGGCACCATCTTTTCTTTTGAGAACTCGAATCCCTTATTCAAATCAAACCCAACCATCATTCTTCATGAATTTCTTCCGCAGCACTTAGCTCCATTAATCGGTTCTTCTCAGGCTCAATTAGATCCGTGACAACAATAGTTTTAATCATCACTAACAGCTCTCGATTAACGGCAGTAGCCATGACTGCTTTTCAACTCTTCTCTCAATTCTCGATTCTCACTTCGATCTAGCGACAGCAGCCATGACTGCTTGATTTTAGTTTCAGGTGGAGAATGATTGGGGAGGAAATGATTTCTCGACCTAGCTAGGGCTTTAAATTGGGACGACTGTTTGCACCCAAATAAGAACCACCCAGGATGGTGCCCGAGTAACTTCCTTTGGGTGCCTTTAACAATTCTTCATCAAAACAAAAATGTCTATCCCTTAACCGTGGCCAGGCTCCATATATAACTTGCTTGTGAAATGACAATTACGCCCTTTAGCACAACTTTGGATGGTTTCTTCTTCTTTTCTTTCGCATGACTCCAAAATACCTATAAAACTCAAAACAAGCGTAAAATACGTAATTTACAAGAAAAATAACAGAGAAAGCATAAACAATAGATAATAAATAGGATGTATTCTACACCCTATCAAATTCCCCCACACTTAGACTTTGCTAGTCCTCGAGCAAATCAAACTAAAAACTCACAACTTCAAAGCGTTCAAGCGTCCCAAGCATCCAAAGAGTTATGAGGACATAGAGTTTCTGCATGCTAGTAATAAGAAGTTAGAAATACTAAAGAACATATTCTCATTCTTAAATGTTGAGTGAGAAATAACCACACCATAATGAGAGAACGCGTGTTTGAGAAACGATCAATAAGCATTTCGCCTCGACTTCTGCCTCACCAAAAAGGATTTTATGATAAATGCACTCAAAAAGACGGTTTTTTTATGGTTCTCACATGTGTGCAGGTAGGAATGAAGAGAGAAATCCTGCGACACGTTGAATGGTGGGAAGGATAACTTCCGAAATATTTTTAAAAACCCACATCTTTTAATATTTTGAAAAACCATTTTTCTGACGATCTCTATGAAAGGAAATCAACCATTTATATTGAGGATGAGATTACTTACTCACCTTCACATCCGATCGCCAATTATGATAACACCACTCTCACGGCATCCAATAGAAACGTCTTCCGCTCCTCGTCTTTATCTTCTTGGTCTTCGTCTTCGGTTTCAACTTTTGATGATAAACCCTCGAATTTCATAAATCCTTAACAATTTGTAACTCTTTTTACCTTAAAATCCTTGTCGCTTGAAACTACCTTATAAATTTTCCTTCCCCACGGCTTATTAACAAAACAAATATTTCTCTTGTTTTTCTCTTTTTTTTTTTTCTTTCCTTTTCTTTTCTTTTTTCAATTTTTTTTTTTTTTTTTTTTTTTTGTTTTTGTTTTTTTTAAATACAAGAGAAATTAAATACAAAATAAACCATGGCCGTGGAAGAAGTATTTTACCGCTTGATTCTTCACAACTTGTATCGTCTTGAAATCATAAACTTCAAAAATTCTCACCTTTTGATTTTCTTTGCTCTCATGAATAAGTCTTTATACTTGGATATAAAATTACCTCATTGTATTGTAAGTCCTCAACATATATGTAAAATCCGCTCTTTGTATGTTGCTTTACTTGAATTTGAAATTTGCTCTTTTTTCTCGTTCCGTTGCTTGTAAACCTTAAACTTTTCCAACTTTCCTTGTAGATTTTGATGTCGCTCCTTGTTGATGATGAGAGTGTTTCTATGGATCCGTTGTTGTCGAGAGAGAAATTATGCTAACTGCAAATCGAACTACAAGAAGGAAGCTTTCATCCATGGATGTCACCCTCATGATTGACAAAATTAGCACTCAAGAGATCAAAGAGTAGTGCTTTTATTGGTGGGAGGTTGGGTAGATCACCATTCTACCCGGAATTTACTTACGGTGACACACACTCAAAAGAAACTCTTTAGTAGATGGAAAAATTTCTGGTCGGTGCCTCACATGATATGAATACGGGTAGTCTCCACTAATGATTGATCAGCAACTCTAATAACGCATTTCTCCCTGCACCAAATTCGCATCACCGGCATGATTAAATCCATTATTTAACACTCTAACAAGCAAGAAATCCGAATGTAGTTCTCTAAAATTTCCAAGTTCAATTATGTCGGTCAAAATCTCTATGTAAACATACCTAGAAGTATGCTAGTGACTCTAAAATCTCTAAAAGTTGAAAGTTTTAAGTAAAACTTTTTTTTTTTTTTCAAACTTTTTTTTGTTTTTTTTTTGTAATTTTTTGTTTAAATACATGCTTAACCACTCCCCCACACTTAAACCTTACATTGTCCTCAATGTAATTGAATCTTCCTAGTAAAGTCAAGGTGGGAAATTTTAACATGATAAGAAACAAGAAAAAGAAATAACAAAAATAAAAAAGCAAAAGGATAAGGATAAGAAATACAAAACCTATGGGTTGCCTCCCATTAAGCGCTTGTTTTAAAGTCGACGGCCCGACTTAGCTCTTGCAAGATTCACTCCCCATATACTAACAATCTGAAAATTTGAGGATCCACCCATAATACCTGTTTTGCAAACAATAACTCCATACAAATGTTAGCACAAGAAAATAATAGTGAAATTATCGCTCGATAGCAATTTCCCCCACACTTATTCTCGTCCACACTCGGAAGTGTATAAAGAACATAGAATTTGGGAATTTCCATGTGTTCCTCTTGGCAAACCTGCATAGTGTTAGCATCAAGTGTTTCCAATGGTGGATATCTAGAAACAAAATCATCCAAAAATACTTTCGAAGCACATACATTCAAACCAATAAGAGGTAAAGGAGAAGAATCAATATGCAAAGGATTAGACAAACCTTGCACAATTTCTTGTATTATAGAATCCTCTTCATCCTTAAAAAATTCAAGTGAATTACTTACCTCTTGTATATCGTGGACCTCTATTAAACCTTGCAACCATTCTTCGTCGTTTTCTACCTTAACCAAAGTCTTGGCATCATTATAATCATTGGCAAGTTCAATTGGGTCTTCCACAAAATCAATGAATGTGGTTTCATCCTCTAGCATCATCTCTTCAACATTCTCATCATCGGAATCGGGCCATTCACTAAAATGATTCTCGTTGGTATAGATTGTAAGATCTTCATGTGCGGGTGTTACACCGTTTATAACAATAGGTAAGTCACACCCAATCTCCTCCTTTTGAATAGGTGAAGGATCGTTATTATGATCCGGAGTTGGAATAACTTTACCCTTGTTACAATAATTTTCATAAGGTTCAAAATCATCATCGTAACCCATATAATAACGTTTTTCACGCTCTATTCTTAAAGTTCTTTTAGCTTCAAGAATTTCTTCATCCGATGCTATGCCTTCATCGATCAATTGATAGAACCTTCTCTCAAGTTCCCTCAAACTAGGTTGCCTTGCACCAAGGAGATCACACATAGATTTAGAAGCATAACTATCCTCCCCTCCTAGTGATTGTTCACTTACATACCCGTCATAAGGTTGTTGATATGTATGAGAATATCCATAAAGTCTGTATCCTAAGGATGGTTGGAAGTTGACACAATGTTGAGGTTGAAAACCGTATTGATTGTTGTAATATGCTTGCTCTTGTCCACCATACATGGAAAACTGGCACCTGAAATAAGATTCTCAAAAACTTAAGTTAGATAGAATCCAACAAAGCAAGAATAAAAAAAAAAGAAAAATAAAAACAACTAAAATCATCCGCTGCTCCCCGGCAGCGGCGCCAAAATTTGATGCGTGTCGTAGGTGCAATCAAATTAATTAATATTTCCACTCAATTAAAAATAATGTAATGGAAGTCAAGTTCGTTCCCACGAGGAGCAAGAGATTCTAGTTGTAAAAATTGTCACGAAAGGGGGGTGTAAAAAGCAAAAGAAAATAAACAAAGCAATTAAAAGATAAAGTTGAAAGCAATAAGAGAGACAAGATCAAGGAATCCTTCTTCGTTACGAAACAATGAATCAAGTTATGTTCTTTTCTACTTGTTATTAGTCACAAATTACCACCAACCGTAGGTAGAGCAGCTAGATCAGTGCTAAACCCCTAAATCCCTTATATCACCGGACACGGAAGTTCTCGACTACCGGATTCTATTTACCAAACCACCTAGTAGTAGATCACTCTAGATGTAATTTAAATAAACGCATTAAGATTTATGAACTTATTAGGTTAATATTAGTAGTTAGACTCTTAGATCAAGGTCTACTTGCTAACGTTGTTTTCACACACAATTGCTCCACGGAATCCCTCCGCAAGGTCTCGTGTTTGCTACTTATGTAAAAACTCAAGAAACGATTACTTATCCCCTAACTTTCACTAGCTTTAGATTAAATCGACAAATCAATTTAGTTGGCCACCCAAACAATCTATCAATCAATCATGAATGTCTTTAAGATCATTCCTATTAGTAAAAACAAACGATAATCATGTGAAAAACCTCAAGATAGAATTGAAACAAAACTCAAATCATGTATTAAGAACTAGGAATTCATCCTCAATCAATAATAAAATTAGCTACTCATGTTAAGGAGTTCACACAAAGAATAAGAAAAGAAAAGTGTTGTGTGTAGAGAGGTATGTAAAAGATGTAGAAAACTTCTCTATTTATAGGCTTCAATATTCTCCAAATCTTCCAAGGAATAGAATCCTTTTCCTTTAGCCATTCAATTTCCAAATTCAAGTCTTCCTCAACTCTTCATCTTCTCTTTCCAAATTTGAGCCAAATTCTCCATCCAAGTCTTCACACCCATGAGAGAAGTCCATAGAAAATTCTGGAATTTTGGTCGCCGGAAAACTGGTATTATGGCCGGAATCCGGCCGGAATAGTCACCGCCGGCCACCTGAAAATTTCTCCGTCAGTGGAATATTCGACGGAATATTCCGTCGGTCCACCGTTAGGACTAACGGTCAAAGTGGTCAAACCGTCAGTCAACGGTCAAGGGAAAGGAATGAGTCGGGTCGAGGTCGGTCGGCGAGTCACCGCTTAGTTAGTCAATAGTCTTACTCGGTGAGTTGGATCGATCGGATCATCAATCGGCTGATCGCGGGTTGACTCGGGCCTTGAAGAGAAATTTGGCAGGAGTTTCGTTTATTTGGGGCTTTCTCGTGCCAATTTCCAGCCGATCTTTTGCTCCAAACCTGCTTAAGAAACCTAACACATTCATCTATTGAGCAAACCCATCTCAGTGCAACTTCACACTTCTCAATTTCAGACCCATTCTGCAGCTTATTCACCTGCTACCACCTGCAATCATCTCTACAAGGCCAAGTACCCAACAACCCATTTATTGTGCTTGCACCCACATTGTACCAGAGCTCAACTTCTACACAGAAACCATCTTCACTTGGCTTTGTAACAACTCAACAGCTGCAACAAGGCCATCAGTGCCATCACATTACAGACCCATTCATTCCCTGATCAGCTGCAACTGCCATCTGCTCTTCTCTGCTCTATCTTTAGCTCAATCCAGAGAGTCCCAACAATACCATGGCTAACACACATCGTCCTCTGATCAGCTCGAGCCACTTCAATTCAAGACCACCAACAATTCTCTGCATCTCCTAAATGAGCTTGCCACCACTGTTTCAACAACTCCACAACCTAAACCCATGAAAATCATTTCTCAAATACACAGCCACAAACCCCTGAATCCTTACCGCCAGCTTCAATCCTCTGACGAACCCTAACATCAATTTCTCTTCCATATCTCAGTGAACCCATCCCGATTCTCTGAATCTCTTCTTCATCTCACAGCAGCAACCATCAACATCAATCGAACCAGACTGACCCCAATCCTACCTGTTAATCGATAGCAGCAACAAATCTGGCTAATTCATTGCCATCTCTGATATCAATCGAAACCCATTTATCGATTCCACAATATTTCTTGTTTTCGACCATCATCACTGCCGATACCCACCGATAATCCTCTCTGTTGAGCCAACCAATACCCAGTTAACATTCACTCGATCTCGATTCATTAATCCTCATCTCCCTGAACATCAAAGACCACCACCATCTCCTCGTGCAAAGAAGAACGCCTCGTAACTCGAATCTACTCTTCTCCATGTCTTCAAATCGCCACCATACCCATTTGCATCTTTCACTGCATTAAACCAATTCATTTTACCATCTCGAATCTCGGGTTACATCGAACCCTTATTTCTTCTCGGCTTCATATTATCTCCTCCATCTTCTCGACATCAACGGCACCATCTTTTCTTTTGAGAACTCGAATCCTTTATTCAAATCAAACCCAACCATCATTCTTCATGAATTTCTTCACAAGCACTTAGCTCCATTAATCGGTTCTTCTCGGTGCTCAATTAGATCCGTGACAACAAATAGCTTTAATCATCACTAACGGCTCTCGATTAACGGCGTAGCTATGATCGTTTTTTTCAACTCTTCTCTCAATTCTCGATTCTCACTTCGATCTGGCAGCCGAGCGCACTCATGATCGTTTGATTTTAGTTTCGGGTGGAGAATGATTGGGAGGAAATGATTTCTCGACCTAGCTAGGCTTTAAATTGGGACGACTGTTTGCACCCAAATAAGAACCACCCCAGATGGTGCCCTGAGTAACTTCCTTGGGTGCCTTTAACAATTCTTCATCAAAACAAAAATGTCTATCCCTTAACCGTGGCCAGGCTCCATATATAACTTGCTTTTGAAATGACAATTACGCCCTTTAGCACAACTTTGGATGGTTTCTTCTTCTTTTCTTTCGCATGACTCCAAAATACCTATAAAACTCAAAACAAGCGTACAATACGTAATTTACAAGAAAAATAGCAGAGAAAGCATAAATAATAGATAATAAATAGGATGTATTCTACACCCTATCAGCATTTAACTCATCTTTTGTGCTTTAAAATCATATATTATCCCAAATT
>JAJJWW010006885.1:0-10254 GCA_023531295.1 Papaver armeniacum
GAATACGTCCATGTGTTCTTTGAAAGAGTTATCAGCTATTGTGTTGTTCATCAGTCAATAGAGAAGTCTACCAAGAGTTGCTTCATAAGGTGACAAAGCGTCGACCACACAGTGATGAGTGTGTCAAAGGAACCCCCTCCGTCCAGGACTCACGCGGGTGACTTCTCCTTTGTCTTTCATCGCTGCTCGGGTTAGTAAATAGATTCGATAGGTCGACGCGGGATTAAAGATGTCATCGGATAACTCCATTCTTTTGAAGGTGTAGTAAATTATCCTCGGTAGGCTTTGTCCGTGGTATCAGCCGGACACCCCATTCTTGATAGCGGGGTTATCACTAGGGGATCCCCATGTGCTTGACCATTTGTGGGACGTCTTTTGCGAGAAAATGATGTTTGCATCATCCAAGGTTCCATGAGGCGGAAGTTTTTGCCACACGAAATACCTTTCCTTTCGATCTCTTTTATGAATCCTTAAAGTGAATCTAGGTTCCCAAAGTCAAACCCTTGAGTTACTTAGGGTGCGAGATGGTATTACAGTGGCCCCGGGTACCACGATTGATTCTTATTTGATGCCTTTGGTGCGTCGAAATTTGAGGCTGGTGTCGGCGATGTCTTGACGAAATGCCCGCAAGTATCCATCTCGGATGGAATCTTGGGCGATATCTTTTACCTCCCGAAGCAATCATTGGTTAAATAGCCCGCAATTGGTGGTAATGGCAAAACTTCGGGATGGTTCCTTGTTTCGTCATTGAATTCCCTCATCTTGGTGTCGATGTCGTTACTCTTTTTACTTCCTTGAATATTTCTTCCAATGGTGCATTTAGTGAGTGTAAGATCTTGAGTTCGTAGCGAGCTTCTTTCCTTTCTCGACCCAAATTTTCTTGTTTTCCCAGTGATGTTGTGTGTTTGGCCTTTTCTCAGTCGCTTTGGATCTTCTTGTGAGGTTGCCTCCTCTCTTGTAGTGCTTTCTTCTTGTATTCCTCTATCCATGCTCATTCTGTATTTCTTCTAAGTGATGTAGTGTTCTTGCATCTTCTAGTTTTCCCTTAACGTTTTAGGTTTCTCGGTGTACATTGCTATCCAAATAGGATCTGAGCTTCCCCAATGGGTTGAACAGAAGATCGTTGATCGCCAAGTACCTTCCGTGTTAGTACACAACTTCCTTCATCATGCATCATTAGAGACCACCGGTGGTTCTGGCGAATCTTCGTTTGCAAGCGTAAAGAGTATTAACTGGGCATTTATCTTGTTGTGCATGTAAGTTTAGAGGCGTTTCCACAATAAACATAATTTGCCAATGGATTCGCCGGGTAGGGTGTAAAACCGGTTCTTTGCCTCACCTTCCAGACTCGCTGGAAAGAATTTACACATGACCACATCGCATTGCCGTCCATTATATGAGGACATCTTTGTACATTTTGATATGTTCTCTACATCGCCCGTGCCATCGAACCCGGGATGGGAAGATGCGACAGCGTACACTTTAATGGAAAAGAGTTTGATCCGTTCCTTAGTAAATAGTGTCTTCCGTGCTTCACCGATTATACGCCAACTTATCTTCCTCGCCGTTTCTGTCGCCTTCTTGACCATCTCGCTCAAGTTGCTCGATCTTTGTTTGGTTGTCGTATCCCGTACCCTCGTTTGTAAACTCTTCCTCGATCGAAGAATCCTCGTGTGGACCATACCCTCCCCTTGAGCCCGATTAGGGTCGGGCATACGTTCTCGGTTCGGAGGTGGTCGAGTGTCTCTCGGTAGGTGTGTTGTTAGAAGTGCCTCGACTTGATGATCCTCTTGACCGGCCCTCCGGTTGCGGGCCCCAGTTTTCATGTTCCAAGGCTAGATTCCTTCTCCGCTGATTCTCTCATAAGGTCTTCCTTCTTTGGCTTTCCAAGATAGCAAGTAACATTGGGTGATGCTCTCATGGCTAGAGTGGCCATTCACTTGGTTTCCTGCTACATTGGGGCGCAGTTGGAGGTCCTGCCAGGAGGATAATGGGGGGAACGGTTTGAGCTATGGGTGGATCAGTTGCTATTGGTGGGATGTCTCAGTTGGGGTCGCCCATTCCTAAGCGCACTCGTCTAAGCCTTTCTCCTTCTTGTTCTAGTGCACGCTGGTACTCCGTCGGTTGTCTTTCTCGCCTCCGTTCCTCCTGCATCATTTGCACTTCTTCATCTTCCTCAGTATCCGATGCAGATTCTTAGTCTTCCATGTTCCCCCATCATCGGCTCGGGTTGATCCTCGGTATTCTAGGGTGGGAGATCATCGTCTCGGCCTAGATCGACTTCCTCGTCGACGGTTGCCATGCCCTCGTCTGGTGCATGAATCTTGCCTTGATGGTTTTGGAATTGTCTTCTTGTCGAGAATCCGTCGGTCCTTCTTGTGCGCTAGATCCCTTTATGGCAGGTTCACGAGAATCCTACTCGTCCTGGAGGTGCTCGCCATCCCACCTTGATGTTGCTCTTTGTGTCTCGGCTCGCCCGTCAGTCCACTACCTACGTCGGCCAGTACACAACACTTACTTGTTGTTTCGAAAAGGTTAAGAATGAAATACATAGATTAACTGTGTAAGGTGGAAAAAGTGTTTGTAGTACAATTCCCCTTTATGCTAGCGTGTTGATCTCAAGATCAAGTGATTTTGACCGTAAAGGACAATCTTTGAAAAGGCTGTCTCGACACATCGCTCGGTACTTTCTCTATACATTAATCATTATTTGTCCTTACATTCTAGTGCAGAAATCATTAACCATTAAATGCGTTAGATCGGAAAATTTCTTTCTTGACTATGGTTGATAATAACGACAACCTTCACCGGTACATTGGCCGAGCGATCTACCTATCTGGATGCTTGGAAATCCCAAAGGCAGTTGTACCATAGGATTCCTTGGTTTTCTACTGATGTTGTGAGGCTTTTAGTGTAGGATCCAGATGAGACTTATTAATGAAGTGCTCACTATACTCCTTCCAGCCGTAGTTTCCGAAAAACTAAACTCGATGACTTTGAGTTAGTTTTGCCTCCACCACTATTACACTTTATTTAACTCACTAAGAAGGTTTAAACGGCGAAATAACGTTTCAACTTAGCTTCTACCGATCATCAAAGATGATCCATTCGGGAGCTTTGAGGTGTTATAACGGTTAACTTAGATCGAAGGCGAGGCGATCTTTAATCAAGAAGCTTAACTCAACAGAAAATACTTAACTCGCCGTAGGAAGATTAATCAAACTTCCCCGACCGAAATCCCTCACTCATAATGTAAGAGATCTTTACTCGACAAAATTAAGACGGTGAAAATAACTAAACAAGTTTTTCCTTTTAAACTAAAATTCCGTGAGCTTTTCAAGGATTAGGTAAGTGAAAACAAATGTGACAAAATCGAGCTTCTAACCACAAAGGTAAACTTGAAACGATAAAACTAGAAACCTACGCATTTCAACCATTAGAGTCTTTCACTTAGCATCGACTATCATCAATATATGTTTATAGGAGCTGTTGAATCTCTTTTAACGATGTTTGTGCTATCTTTGACAGTTAAATAACCTTAGAGTCTTGAGACGAAAAAGTGGTCAGCGAGGTGGAATTTCACTCTAGCTTCTACCAACATCAAAAGATGTTATTTAGGGAGCTTACTGATCTTCTAATAACTCGCTTAGACGACTCAAGCAAACAACCTAGTTTGATGACTTAATCTTGAAAACTCGACTTAACCGAAAGCAAAAAGGATTGATCTTTATTAAAAAGCGATCGTACACCAAAACATAACCCGGTTTTACTAAGAAAATCGCTTTTATAAAAAAAAAAAAGACCTTGCAAGCTCTGTTTACCAATACATTTAACCAAAAGAGTTTCTCCCTTAGCTTCAACTAACACGCAAGGTGACTTAGGAGCTTGGATTTCTCTCTTTTGGTAACCGATTTCAAGGTATCCGAAGATGTTACACGGTCCCCTTAGTCGACGCTAGAATGTAGTTGTGGAAAATCCTACTACTACATCCAAAGGATTTCAAACATACACAAAGAAGTAAATAAGTAAGAGAAATAGAAGAACACAAGATATACGTGGTTCGGTATGATTACCTACGTCCACGGGTGTGAAAGGATAATCTTATTACTTGATTCACGATTACAAGATGGATGCTACTCTCAATATTCTAGGTGTGCTCTCTTTTCTCTCTCTTTTTTCACTTGGCCTTTACCTCTCTACATGGTTTCTATTTATAGCCACGAATGATGATACATCAATACTACGATGTTGGGCCTGGTGTAGCTTCCTTGATGTTCTTCTCGGGCAACCAGTTGATGCTTCAGCCAATCTTCTCATTTGCTCAAGTCGAGATATCTAGCCGAGCCGAGTGGTGTCCTCATCCGATGTCGTTTGTTTGATGGAGATGACCGACGTCGCCCTTTAGGTCCCTGGCCGAGTCTTACTTTGATCGAGCTCTTCTTATCTCTCCACCAACTCTATCAGTGCATTTATTATCCTCGAACCCGATGAGCATCCCATCAGAACTTTTCTCTTCCTTTATGTCGACCTCACAGGCTGCCTCAATTCCTCCGGATCTAATAAGATGATTCGCTGCTTCTAGTGCTTGTTTCTCTTGATACGCCCTCGTCCAGGATGGTTCTACCTGTCCCTGTGGACTATTTACACCTACACGAGCAAACCAACCTTGACCCTTGTGAGCTTCCGGAGGGGGCTGCAATTTATAAGTTATATAGGGGTAAGAGCCGTAGGATTTATCTCAGAGTTTAAAATTCTTCTTTAGAGGCACTGAAGTTTGCCTATAGGGTGGCAACTTGAAATTTATCACCCACTTCAAAACTCTCTCGGTTCTCTATTGGTGTGCATAAAATTTCATCCTTTTTTGCTGCGGTTGCTGCTGCTCAAGCTTCTTCGCTGTTGTTAGAATTACAAGTCATGGTAGAGGAGGTTCAATCTCTGTTTGGAGGATTTATGGTAAGTTTTTTTTTTTTTTTGAATTGTATCGTTGAGTTAAGTTTTTGGATTGATTTCAATTCTACATCTTTTTTCTGATTATTGGTTTTGCAAATCTAGGTGTACTGAAAATTTATATGCGCATTAAAATACTCTGCTGCAACTAATAATTTGTACAAACTTTTTATTTCAGTACAAATTATAATGGAGTTTAATTCTAATTTGGGGTATTGATTTGTTGCAGGCAAGAAGGCATTAAGAGCATAAAAAGGACTAGTGAAGCAGCAACACTATACAGTATGCAAGCTTTAATTCGAGCACAAAATAATTTAGGTAGCTGCATGTGCATTATGTGTCTATAATCTATATGCTGATCTTGAATTTGTCATTGCTCACTATTGGCTATTGGGGTTGGGGCTATGTTTTTGGATTCCCATAACTTGTTTTTGATATGTTTTTCATATTGGCTGTTTGGTAACGATTAAAATAATTGATTATGAGGCCATAAGCCATTATAATTGGGCCGACCGAGGCGAGCGAAAAAAGATGCTGTAGCCACTTTTTGTAAAATCTAAGTGATCAATTACCACAAAAAGATTGGAAATGGTTGGGACGAAAAACCAAAAATGTTCCTCCCTTTTAGTCCAGTCTTATAACTCCTTGTCATATCATATCTTTTCGGGGTATAATTGGAAAACAAACTTTAATATAACATATCTAAAAATCCGTTGCAGCTTGGAATTTTACAAATTTTATCTCGTTAGAAGGTTATAACAAAAAACTCTACGCAGCAAGTACAAACCAATATCAATTTGGAGTTTTTATGAAAAATTCGGAGATATATATATCATTTACTTACCCGATTTTTAAAAAATTAAATGTATATCCATTATGCAAACCATCACAAAGAATACATAATACTTTATATAGCAAAATATTGGTTTATGCATCAACTAATTTTCCATTGCAACTAATAAAGCGATGTACTCCATCTGTTTCCAGAAAAATGATACTATCATTTTAGGCACAATTCTCGAAAATTGAATGCATAACCATTATGCAAACCAGCACAAAGGATGCATATGCCACACCATGCAACCATATTTTGGTTTATGGATCGACTAATTTTCCGTTTTAGAAAAAATAATACTTTCATCCGTTTAGGGAAAAAGTAATTACTATCACATCCGTTTCGGGAAAAGTGATACTTTAAACAAGTTTCGGGAAAGTGATACTTTCGTTGTTTCGGAAAAGTGATACTTTTCCGTTTAGGAAAAATGATACTTCGCTTCATTTCGGAAAAGTATCACTTTTTGAAATGGGGCGAAAATATCACCCCAAAACAGGAGAAATATCACTTTTTTAAAGCAAGCGAAAATCACTTTTAGAAACGGGGAGAAAGTATCACTTTTCGAAACGGCGAAAAATGTCACTTTTTCTGAAAGAGGTGAAAGTATTACCTTTTAGAAAGCGGGGACGAAAGTAGTCGTGGACAAACTCCATCTTCATATTCTTCTTGATTGACCCTCCTACCGTGACAACGGTCGTACTAGTTATAATAATCAATTCTGAGGGTGTTTGGTAACGATTATAATACTCACTTATTTTAAACATTATCTAAAAAATCAATTATTTCTATAAACAACTAAAACTTGTTTTTAAAAATTAAAATAATCGATTCTCATTTTTATAAACAAGAACTCGGGTTTCCTTTTTCTTTTCTATTTTCGATAAAAACTAAACTGAGAGAGGGGAACGAGAGAAGAAAAAAAATGGGAAGAAAAACCCAGATCTGATTTCTCTCCTCTCTGATTCCATCAATCATCTACTCTCCCCTATTATCTGTTCATCAGCAACTCGAATCTCGACGATCAATCTCGATCTTCTCTCACATTTTACATTGAAACCCAAACTAAGGTGGTGAATTCATCTTCCTCAAAATTTGAAGAACAGTATCAAAATCAAAATCGGGTAAGTTTTCTTTAGTGGGTTTCAATTTTTCTTTGTTAATTTCAATTTAGTATGTCAAGTGTTTTGCTCTGCTCTTGTTTTTGGAAATCCCCCAACTTATTTTGTGAAATTGCCCCACTGGTATTTAATAACTTTTTCTTAAAAATTGGGTTCATTAGAATGTTGAAACCGCCAAATGGTGTAATAGTTTGGAAAAAAGCCTATGAACTTTTGATCGTTCAAATACTTGGTGGTAAGAAGCCCAAATCATTTTTGAAAGAAGCTTGGATTGAAGTAAAAGATGAATTCAACAAGAAAAATGGACGAGTTTTACTATGGACAGATTAAGAATAGGTATAATGTGTTGAGGGTTAGACACAATGACATGAAGAAGCTTATGTCCCTTAGTGGCTTTGAATGGGGTTGGAAGATAAAAAAGATTATAGTTGACGACGAAAGTGTGGGATTCATATCTTGGGGTAAATTTAAGTGACATCACCCTCTTTGTTTTTGTTGTAGGTTGTATTTGATTTGTGGTGTATTATGCTGGCGTGTCGGTAGATAATTTGTAATATTTTGACGTATTAGAGGAATACCCGGATAAAAAGAAGTATAAGACAAATTGCTGCCCTATCTATGAAGAGTTGTGTACCATTTTTGGCGGTTCAACTATTAAATCGTTTCTAATGCATATGCTTCTACTCGAGCATAGATGATGATACTCCAGTTAAGTCCTCGAGGCAGGGGTCGTCCGTTGTTGGGGTGGAAGAAGTAAGTGAAAGCTCAACAGAAAAAGCTAATGAAAGAGTGTTTATGGGTAAAAATCGTTTCTGCCGATTTCGGTAAATTCGGTAGGTGAGTGACTGGTTCAAACCTAAACAAATGTCTGCACGTGAGCACTTTATAGGTCGAGAGATCAATTTGTACAAAGTCAGAGCTAAACCAAGAAATGGCCAGGTTCAGGACTTGCGGTCCTGCAAGTGGAGAGAAGGGTTGATTTGGGAGGGAAACGAAAGGTGTTGAGACCAGAATAGTTACGGGAGAGTAGTATCTCGACTTATATCGGAAAGTAAAAGCTTGGGAAGCTTGCGAGATGAAAGCTTTTTTTTGGGAGAGACTTGCAAAGTTGCCTTTACGAGGAAGTGTAGTATTTTTCTCTGGCCGAGACTTGTTGTACGGGGAAATAGAGTAAGACCTATTTATACAAGTCGAGATTTGAAACGTACCACGACCTCATGAAAGAAGAGAGTAAAGGGGTGAAATAATGGGAGGAGGTGGTAACCGCATGGTGTTAATAGGTGAAAACGTTTTCTTTATTTCCCCTTTATTTGACCGCTTTATTCCCTTTTCATGCTATCTTAATGTGGCGTAGTGTACGCGCATCTTGTGTGAAATAAAACCAAAACCAGAAAGCATCCCCCGTTTTGTTGATGTCTCGAATGTTGGTTGCATCTGCGTGCAAGTGGTCTTTTTAGGGACGCATGTGGCATGCCAATGGCATGTGCGGAATGCCTTCGTTGCGGGGTTGCACCTCGAGGCGTAAGATGGTAATGCAGGCTGCTAGTGGCGTGTGGCATGCCAACGGCATGTGCGAAATGCCTTAGTGGTAGGTTGCAGTTTGCAAGTTAGGCTACCGGCGTGTGTGTTTGGCATGTGCCAATGGCATGTGCGGAATGCCTTGGTGGTAGGTTGCACGGTTTGCAAGTTAGGCATTTTCCCAGCGTGTGTGTTTGGCATGCCAATGGCATGTGCGGAATGCCCCTTGGTGGTATTTGCAGTTTACAAGATTAGGCTACCGGCGTGTGTGTTGGCATGTGCCAATGGCATGCGGCCATGTTGACCTAGTTGCAAGTCTTGCAAGCCTAGGGCGCTATATTTTAAGGCGTGGGCTAAAGGCTAGCGGCTTGGAAATATGGCTGCGATACGTGTTGGCATGTGCCAATAGCACGTCGGCCATGTTGACCAAGTTGCAAATCTTTGCAAACTGGGGCGCTATATTTGGCGTGGGCCGGAGGCATGGCGGCTTGGATATGGCTGCGATACGTGTTGGCATGTGCCAATGGCACCTCGGCCATGTTGACCTAGTTTGCAGAGTCTTGCAAGCCTAGGGCGCTATATTTAGCGTGGGCCAAGGCATAGCGGCTTGGAAATATAGCTGCTGATACGTGTTGGCATGTGCCAATAGCACGTACGGCCATGTTGACCTAGTTGCAAGTCTTGCAAACTGGGCGCTATATTTAGCCAGCGCCAAAGCGTAAGCGGCTTGGAAATATGGCTTGCGATACGTGTTGGCATGTGCCAATGGCACGTGCGGCCATGTTGACCTAGTTGCAAGTCTTGCAAGCCTAGAGTGCTATATTTGGCGTGGGCAAAGGCATAGCGGCTTGGAAATATGGCACACGATACGTGTTGGCATGTGCCGATGGCACGTACGGCCATGTTGACTGGTGCAAGTCTTGCAAGCCCTAGGCGCTATATTTGGCGATGGGCCAAGGCATGTCGGCTTGGAAATATGGCCTGCGATACGTGTTGGCATGTGCAATTGGCACGCACGGCCATGTTGACTAGTTGCAAGTCTTGCAAGCCCTAGGTAGCTATATTTGGCATGGCCAAAGGCGTAGCGGCTTGGAAATATGGCTGCTGATCACGTGTTGGCATGCCAATGGCTTGTCTGACCATGTTGGCCTAGTTACCGTCTTGCGAGCCTGGGGGGCGCTATATTTGGCGTGGGCCAAAGAGCATAGCGGCTTGGAAATGGCCTTGTTGCCATGGTGCGCGGGTGCGGCTTGGTTTTGGCATTGTTGCCATGGTGCGCGATATGCGGCTTGGTTTGGCATTGTTGCCATGGTGCATGATATGCGGCTTGGTTTAACATTGTTGCCATGTGGTGCGCGGGTGCGGCTTGGTTCGCATTATTTGTTGCCATGGTGCGCGAGTATGCGGCTTGGTTTTGGCATTGTTGCCATGGTGCGATGTATGCGGCTTGGTTTGGCATTGTTGTCATGGTGCGCGAGGGGTGCGGCTTGGTTTTGGAATTGTCATAGTGCGCGAGGTGCGACTTAGTTTAGCATTATTGCCATGGTGCCTGATATGCGACTTGGTTTGCGTGTGCCATGGTCTTGTGATATCTGTTTAGTTTTAACGTATTGCCATGAGTGCGTAGGAGTGCGGCTTGGTTTTAGCATTGTTGCCATGGTGCGATATGCGCTTAGTTTTAGCATTGTTGCCATGAGTGCGCGGTATCGGCTTGGTTTAGCATTATTTGCCATGAATACGTGTATGCGGCTTGGTTTAGTTGTTGTCATGGTCACCTTGAGTGCGGCTTAGTTTTAAATTAAGGGTTACGTGTTGAAAGCCCTAATCGTATTTTGA
>JAJJWW010006886.1:0-15630 GCA_023531295.1 Papaver armeniacum
GTTCGGGGACCTCACGGCCACTGAGTATATGGGTGTAACCTGTTTTAACGGTCGTTTTTCGGTAAAACAGACGTTTTTAAAACCTTGATGGAGAGAGAGTGAGGGTTAGTTTCGACAATGAATTATATGGCTAGGGTTACTGTTTTTGATAAGAGAGAAGCTAAGATGAAGATAGATAGATATTAGAAGTTTGATTGATGGCTAGATGATAGGGTGGCTGTGCTCAGAAGTGGTCGGGGATGGAAGTGATGGACGGAGGTGAAAAGAGAGGTTTTGCAGAGGTTGGAGAGAAGATGAAAATGACGTGAAGGAGTTTTTTTTTTTCGAATGAAAAAGGTTGTATTAAAGAAAAGAGAAACCTAGCCAAAGCCAGGATTACAAATGAATCAAAACTGAAATTACCCGGCTGCCGGTAACACAGTGAGACTTACAAGGATTGAGGAATTAATCCACATTGTCCTAAAACGGCAGCAAGAAGGAGCAGAGGCGAGGAAAGTTTGCGATTACTCAAACACCAAGCTGCCGTGAAAGTACTTTATGCAAAAATGCATAAGCCAGTAACTTCAGACCCACTACTTCTTTCATTAATCACGATCCACTCCCGGGCTTCATACCTCCTAATATCCAGCCGATAACAACATCCAAAGACAACATTACATATTAACTGAGTTCCCAATTGTGAAGGATTTGACTGCTATCCAAAAATTTGAAAGTGTCTTTGTCTGACTCCATAAAACCAAGGTTTGTTTATAAGAACTATGACCTCGGTAACCTCTCTAGGTCTTAGCCAAACACCCTCTGTTTCGCTCTTTCCACACATTCCAGGATGATAGCAAAATGTAGAATATTCCATATGTTCTTACATCTTCCTTTTAAGGCATTCCATTCCCGGCTTCAAGCAATTGTAAAAAACTGTTCCGGATTGGCCATGAGATCTTAGAGATTTGATGAAATAATCCCACAAGTGAAACTTGAGAAATCGCGGTGTAGCAACATATGGTCGAAACGTCTCTGTAGTCGAGTTACAAAGAGGACAGGCGGTGCTGCGAAGATCTACACCTCTGCAAAGTTAGCATATCTCTTGTAGGGAGTGAGTTATGGAAGGCGCCCACAACAAAAGCTAGCTTTGTGTGGGATATCATTCTTCCAAAGAAATCTCGAAAAAAAAGAACAATACGGGCCGTTACCTGCAAGAGTCTCATAACATGCTTTGTTCTTTGAAGTTGCTTGGAAATTCTGCTTCATCGTCACCTTCCATCCAGATTTGGAGGATTTCCAAGATCACGCCTTAGTATATCCCATTCCATTTGTTCATTAGTGTTAAGATGATGTAGGAAAACTCCATACCAACTTCCATCTTTGATCATTTCAGCTAGTGATGCCTGTTTATTAGTGCAAGCCTTGTAAACTACGGGGGAACAAATCCTTCAAACACCCATTCACTAACCACCTGTCCAACCAAAACCTAACACCCCTCCCACTTCTTATTTTGAAAGAAATAATGTTATTAGCTTAAAACCCAACGTCTTAACCACGTTTTCCATAGGCTTCTTCCTTGGGATGTGTTGTCATCAAGGCATAATCATCTCTGTTTTACTTTTGCCTTTGTTGAACAATGTTCCTCCACAATGCATTCTTTTGTTTAGTAAATCTCCAAATCCACTTAATAAGCAAAGACTTATTAGTAATTCGAAGCCTTAACTCCTAGACCCCCATTTTCTTTTGGTAAGCTAATCTTTGGCCATGACACCTACTTCGACATCTTCCTCTTACCTTCAACGGAACCCCATAGAAAGTTGCGCATTAGCTTAACCATTTTCTTTTCAACGCAGACAGGTAAATGAAAGAGAGACAAATAATACACTGGTAGGCTAGCTAGACAACTTTTTATTAACACCAATCTTCCCGCTTTATTCAAATACTTCTTTTTCCAAGTAGCTAACCTTAGTGATCTTTTCTAAAATAGAATCCCAAATAGATATATTCCTTGGAAGACGCTCCAATTGGCATAATGAGATATTTTATCGGCAAAGTCTCTGTTTTGCACCCTAGCTCCTTAGCCAAATCATTTATAATCCCATCCGCACTAACGCTCACCATAGTGCTTTTGTCTAGATTAAGCTTCATCCCGGTTAAAGCCTCAAACATAGACAAAATTATAAATAATCTTGTTACCTCTTCTACATTCGCATCAATGAAAATAAGAGTATCATCAGCAAATTGTAAATGTGATATCATGCTCCCACTCTCTGCAACCTTGAAACCATGAATTTGTCCTCTTGCAACAGCATCATTCATTAGCTTATTTAATTTCAACAACCAAAAGAAAAAGATACGGAGATAATGAGTCACCTTGCCTCAATCCCTTAGATGGCTTAAATCTCTCCATAGAGCTACCATTCACAAGAACCGATAGATGAGAAGAAGAAACACACCATTTGATCCAATTGATCCATCTATCTCCAAATCCATGCTTTTGAAGAATTCGAAATAAAGAGTGCCAATTGATATTATCAAAAGCTTTCTCCATATCGATTTTACACAGAATTCCTGGGATTTTTGACTTCAATCTATTTGTCCACACATTCATTAGCAATTAAAACCCCGTCTAGAATTTGCTTGTCATGTATAAAAGCTCCCTGAAAATCTGATATAAGTCTTGGCATAACAAACTTTAACCTTTCTGCAAGTACCTTAGACAAAATTTTGTACACACTACCAATAAGACTTAAAGGCCTAAAATCTTTAGGAGTGCACGTGTCTTCTTTCTTTGGTATAAGCGTAAGGAAAGAACAATTTAACCTCCAATCCAATGAGCCATATTGGTGGAAGTCATTGAGCATATTCATGAAATCCACTTTGATGATGTTCCAGCACTTCTTGTAAAATTCTGTAGTGAAACCATCTGGACCCGGAGCTTTATTGGAACCCATATGTTTAACTACTTTCCAAACTTCTTCTTCAGCAAAATTTCTTTCCATCCATTCTCTGTCCTCCTCCCCTACCACTGGAAAATATAAGTTATCCAAAGAAGAGTTTGTAGAGTTATGAGAAGAAAAAAGATTGATGTAGTAATTTCTAATCTCTTCTTTAATAAGATTCTGGTCTAGACAATCAACACCACCAATCTGCAGTTTCGCAATTGTATTTCTTTTCCTTCTCGCACTTGCAATTCTATGAAAATAACCCGAATTGGTATCGCCCCATCTAAATCCATTCTGCTTAGCTCTTAATTGCCACTTCCTAGCCTCCAATCTTTCAATGGTTTTAAGCTTAATCTTACTTTGCAGTCGTACCTCTTGCTGTTCCGGATCAAGAACATGAGTCTCTTCAATAATATTAAGCTCACCTATCTTCGCAGTTAGAGCAGCTTTCTCACGTTTGACTCCACCAAACTGTTGTAAGCCCCAAGGCTTAATGAAAAATTTCAAATTTTGAAGCTTCCGAAAGAAAATAGTACTTGCACTTCCTGTAAAAACCATTTCACCCCACCATCTTTCCACATTAGTATAGAAATCCTTATGCTCTATCCAGCTTCTTTCCAACTTAAAATATGGTTTACTACCCACGGAAGGATTAGTGATAACCAAAAGAGGATTGTGGTCCGATATAGTTCTGGTAAGAGCCAACTGGATTGCACCTGGAAACGCTTCATCAAATCCAATATTGAAAAGGAATCTATCCAACCTACAAAGAAGAGGATCAGCTTGGTTATTCGACCATGTATATGCTCCACCAATAAGAGGTTGATCAAGCAACTCTTGCTGAAAAATAAAATTATTGATGAAATCTGAATTTCTTCTATCTCCTTCTCCCTTGTTCCTTTCATTGTCCGATCTGATGGAATTAAAATCCCCAGCTATGCACCACGGACCATTCCACCAGTGACTTATTTCATTTAAGTCATCCCAAAAAGAAGCTCTCGGATCGTATTCACAAGGGCTGTATACATTTGTTATAGCCCATTTTAACCCATTGACTCTATTTCTCAGTAAAGTAGAAATGTTGTTGAAGCCAATTCTTTCATCTTCTTTAACAAACTTACTGCTATCCCAAATAGAAAGAATTCCTCCACTTGCACCTACGGAAGGAATGTAAGACCAATCAAATTGATCGTCATACCACAACTGCCTTATAAACCAATTAGAGAATCGCATCACCTTAGTTTCTTGGACAAGACACAATGCACATTTCTGGTTTGCAATCAGATTTTTAAGCGCCGTTATTTTGTCGAAATCATTTAGTCCTCTGACGTTCCAACAAAGGATTTTAAAATCCATCTCCACCACTCTGCTCCCTTGCAACACCAACAATATCATCTTCATGTGGTAAGTTACCGCATACAGATTCTTCCTTGTTACCCTCATCTGACATATCTTGTTGAACTTCTTCTTCCTCCACACTTCCCTTCTGCCCATCTTCATCTGCTGTCTTAAATCTAGTCTTGTATCTGATGACTAATTTAGTCATGTTCTCCTTTAATGAGAGAATATCCTTATCACTTATATTCCCATAACTGCATGCCAAGTTAACAAAAGCATTAACAGTTTTCTCGATTACCTTCCCTCCATCTTCTTCAGCAATTTTAGCGTCAAACAGATTCTTCACGATGGCATCTTCCATATCATTCCTATTCGTTCCTCCCGGAGAGTTCTCATTAGAGCTTTCTGACATAATAGGACTCTCCTCCGTGTTAAGAACTTGGTATCTCGATCCTGAATATGCCGGACTTTGATGTTGTATAGAGTGTGTATCCATACTCCTTCCACATTTTTGGGTCCTGGATACAAATATCCAACTTCCTTCTGCATCCTCTCTAATAACTTGACCCGCACCATGTTGAATTAGGTCAGTAATAGTGTTTAAACTTACCACCCTTGGATTAGTCCCATCTGGACCCTCCATTTCATTCCTTATACTTCGCGCAGAAGAAATCGATTTTGAAATACCAATATTTTCAATAATCAATATCTCCTTAAATCTCTCATCAAAATCCTTAACTTCCTTAAGATAATCAGTCTTTGATAGCTGAGATATAGGCGAGTAATCGGCATCCCATTCAATTTTTAGCACAACCTTATCACCACCAATCTCCGTCATCAGCACCGCCGGCACCCCTTCGAAACCACCATCAATGGCTATTAAAATAATGAAAACTCTTTTTTGATTTAATTTGTAATGTTTCCGTGGAGATTGTGACCAAGCCTCCCAATTCATTACCTATTTTTGTGAAATTCTCAGAGTTCCACCACTTCGATGGTAGCCCTCTTATTTTAAGCCATTTTTCTTTCACATGGAAAGACTCAACAGAATATAATTTTTCCTTTCTTGTACTGACTGACTGTGTAGGCTCTACAATCTTTTCCTTTACTTCGGGCGGTTTTTGATTCAACTCACCAATACATCTGCATATTTTGATGATTATACCTTTATGGACCCATATAATTGGAGACCATATTCTACTCCATTCCTCTTCTTCTAGAGATATTGCAGCCGTGAGCATGTTGACTTCCTGGAACTCCAAAAACCTTTTGGTTTGAAGCTTCTCCTTAATGACACCTGCTATCTTGCTCCATGGGGTTTTGTGTGATATTTTCACCAATCCCTTTTTTGGTTCTTCCTGAGTGATTTTATCCTGCAGCCTAGGATATCCTTCTTTGGAAAAAGTTGGAACAACATTTCTCTGTCTGTTCTCAGAGCCTGTAAATTCTTCTAAAATTTCAGCCATAAAAGCCCAACATTTTCTTTTTTCTCCACTTGGGAAACATATGCTGAACTTCTTACTTTCTCCATCTCTTCGAAATCTTGACACCCTCATGTATTCTCCTGCATCATTGTTTTGAATTTGTGAGAGATAAACTTCTTCACCCAATCTCTCTGACCATTTAGTTTTCTTTTCTCCTTGATCCGCAGCCTTCTCAAAAGTATTTTTTAGCCAACCCATTACTTTTGGATTAAACGCAAGCCATGATCTGAAGCCTCCATTCCCTCTCTCTGTTATCTTTATGATTTTATAAACTCCAACAAAGTCTTCTTCAATTGTTAAAGTTTTCCTTTCCATCTGGACTGTTCTCTGCAATGGTTTCGATTCACTGCCTCTACTCCTTCTTCCTCCATTACTGGAACTGCTTTCGGGTCTCAAAGACATCTTGGTAGATTGAGATTTGTCAAGGCCTTTCATCATCCTCTCCCTTCTTTGCAGTGATCTTCCTGTTATCATGAAGAAACAAAATATAAACTAAGATCTAAATCTAACTCTAAAATGGCGAAAAAACAAAACTCCACTAATCAATAAATCTCGGCCCCAAGGGGAAGGATCAAAGATCCGTCCTTGGACAGCGGAGAAGTTCAATTAGCACACTCACAAACTGAATCAAATCCTAGGATTGAATCGAAAGTGAGGCTGAGTTTGCAGACGGGAATCGCCATGAGAGAGAAAGAGAATATCGAATTTACTTTCGTTCCAAAGAATTTGGACCATTTCTCGATTTCCGACGTGAAGGAGTTGTTTGGCTTCTGCTCGAGTAGGAAAAGAATAGAAGGCTAGGGTGTGAGGCGGGAGTAGAAAACGTTGACGTACCGCATGGAGATGCCTTTGGATGCTTAGAAGCTATATCAAATCTGATGGCTCAGGATGTAAACGGGTTTGGGTTCTAGATCTTGGGTTTTATCTCTTGGAAGATCCCTTCTAAGTATGGGTGAGTATTTTATCCGTAATCCACGGACTTAACCGGGACCAACCGTATTTTTGCGAATGGATGCCCGGACCGTTCGCTAGTGGGTTGGACGCGGATGAAATTTTGGAAATCCAACGGATAATGGATTGGGCCCGGATGCAAGCTTGAAAATCCGTTGGATATCCATATCCGTTAGATTAAGGGCATTTATATAGTTTCTAGAAAATATATAGATAGTTTTGGATTTTTTAAGGTGTTTGCTTGGAATTTTTAAGGTCCATGGCACTTATATATTTATATATATATATAAAATGTGTAGGTTCTATAAGAAGTCATCCATATTGATTTTATTTTTTATTATAAATTTTAACTAACACAAATCCATTGGATTATCCGCACCCAATCCGTTTATCCGTGCATCCATTGGATGAAAATCCGTTGGATGTTGGATCGAAGCGAGATGCCAAATTTGAAATCCGTAGTGAATTGGATTGGATGCGGATGGGGTAAAAATCGGTCCATACCGGCCCATGCTCACCCCTACTTCTAAGACATGTCTTCTTCAAAGCTAATATCTCAAGCCCACTTCTAGTTTTAGGTCGTGCAAACGACGTTCTTCACTTATGGATAAGGCGCAAACGACACTTTTCACTGTCTTCTAGCGGGAGTATTTGTTGTCTCTCTTCCATTGTCACCAATTCTCTGCTCTTTTGGCTTCTCTAATCATCCAAGCTTTATTTATTACCTAAAAACACAAGGTTAATTAGTAAAATTATTTATTCTTGAAAACAATGAAAATACATAATATTGGGATAATATATGATTTTAAAGCACAAAAGATGAGTTAAATGCCAAGAAAAAGATGTAGAAATATGCATTATTTGGCACTCATCACATTTGAATATGTTATGTCTCAAGGGATAAACTTAGTGATTTACTATAAAACTTTAATGTGAACAATTTTATTTTCACCTGTGTTTGAGTGTAAATAATATTTCTTACCTATTTTTTTTTATGAAAAATTGTATTTTTCAACCTCGATGTTCTTGTGAAAAGTTTAATCTTCACATGTGTTTTTAAATTGAATAATCCATTTTCCACATGTGTTTTTAGTAAAACTCGTAATTTCACCATTGAATTTGCCATTACGAAATTAAGTTTCTTAAGTAGCCATATTTTTATGTTTAAATTAGGATCCAACAAAGATTAAGATCCAACAATATTTAACATACAAGAAGAGTAAATCAAAACTGGCAAAATAGAGACTAAAGGTTACCCGGATGTGAAACTCATTTCAAACCTTTCAAAAGGATGCAAAACCAAATTTTCACACAAAATATTTCAACTTAAAATGTGACTCTTACTGAACCTTGTATACATAACTTAAAGGGTGCATGAATGACTTTCCACATAATCATTACTTAATTCAATCTAAAAAAAACAAGTATGATCCCGCATGATCTTGATCCAACTAATAGAAAACCATCGTATAATCTAACGTGTATAAAAGAAATCATGCGAGATCAACATTTCAAATACACAATGGAAATACTTTTATCGACACAAGATTTGTATTATTTATTGTTTTTCTTTGTAGTAAGATACTTGTTTAGTATTTTATGCATTGTTACTTTATATTATTATGTCTCAATGAATACATTTAGTGATATACGATAGTTGATGTTGAAAACAAATTTCGCATAAACACCTTGTATCAAAACTTTGTGTTTGGTACTTTGATTTATATAGAGAAGTTGGATATGTATTTGCTAAGGAGGTAGATTTGATGCGGGACCCGTTAGTTATAATGTATAAACAAAAATAGGTTTTGTAGGTAGTTGATGATGTTAGCATCTTTGATTAAATGTTGAAAAGTAGAATAGGTGGGACCATTATATTTTTGGTTCACATGTTAGATGAATTAAAATAGAGAGGGATAAAGATTTTATCTTTTGGATTAAAAATCTTTGATTAAAGGTTGAAAACTAGAATAGGTGGGGACTACTATGTTCTTGGTTCACATGTTATGGAATTAAAGTTAGAGAGAGATAAATTTTATCTCTTGCAAAAGTGAGCTTTAATATCAAATCATCTTTTTTGCACACATCAATTAGTACTTGGCATGTCCATTTCAAAAGTGTCTCTCTTTATTGAGACAACAAACAAAAACCTCTTGCACATGACTCTCATTTGTATTATTTTTATTGTGATGTCAACATGTTTGACTAAAGGTTGAAAAATATAATAGGTGGGACCACTATGTTTTTGGTTCACATGTTGGCTAAATTAAAATTAGAGAGACATACAGATTTTTGTATCTCGATTGAAAAAGAAAAGTAATTTTTTTAACTTATATGATATGCTTTATGTTTTTTGGAAAATGAGCTTTTAATATCACATCATTTCTTTACACACATTAATTAATATTTGGCACGTCCATTTAAAAAATGCCTCTCTATATCGAGACAATAAAAAGAAACCTCTTACACGGGCACTCTTTTGTATTATTTTATTGATGATGTCAACATGTTTCTGACTAAAGGTTGAAAAGTAGACTAAGTGGGGACCACTATGTTTTTGGTTCACATGTTCGCTAAATTAAAGTTAGAGAGATATAAATTTTATCTCTTGGATTGAATAAGATAAAGAAAAGTTTTCTAAACAAGTTTTTAGAAAAGTGATTTTAACATCAATGGATAAACTTAGTGTATGGTACTGGTTTATACGAGAGAAGTTGGATATGTATTTTGTAGGGAGGTAGATTTGACGCGGACCCGTGGAGTGTTAGAGCATTGCCTCGGTCGAACTCGCATGCGTTCTTTATCTCAAGCATTTTTGTCAATGTTAGTGATCAAAACTATAAGTCTTGATTTCTAGTCTACAATAGCTAAGTCTCGGACTAGGATAGAAAGTGTAGTTGAGCTCAAGAACTCCATGGCAATCATCATACAAGACGAAGAACTACTCAAGGAACTAGTGGAACTTCATCGACTAAAAGGTATGTGGAGACTTGAACTTATTTATCACTCAAAAGTCTATCTACTCTATCTCCTATCTTTGAGACAAAAGTCGCTTTTGCTATATAGACTTTGATTATACACATTTGCTATTTGAGCGAGTTTATCTCGCCTATCTATTTCTCGAAATATGTGTTGGTAAGCTTTTGTTTTGGCCAAGTTCATCTTTATCTAGTGACGAAATTCATGATATGTTTCAATCACTTTGAAAATTGCTTACTTTGGCGAAAAATAGTTTGTGAATAACAACTATATAATAACGTCCTCAAGAATATTTCAATGATTGAAATTGAGAGTTTAGATTATATAAACCAATGTTGGATATAAGCATTGTGTGGTAACACATATATGTATAAGTCCTTTTTCCTTGAACCGAAGTTTATGAACTTTGTTGATCAAGAGAACCGGAACAAGAGCCGGTGGAACTCACTCCGTTAATCGGCGAAAGTTCTCGACCCGAGAAAATCACTGGGAGTTTGAGAACTCCTTCCGGAACTTAAGTCCGCGAACTAAGTCTCGAACTTAAGTTGGTTATATCTAAAGACGATTGTTTACAGAACTTATATTTATATTAACTAAGGAATGCAAAATGCAAACCGTGGCTATAAAGTTCATGAACTCGATTCAGTGAATCAAATTGTTTTTGCTTCGATTGTGTCTTGTGTAGTTACATAAGATTTCCTTGCAATTGAACAACTCTCTAACTAGTTCATTTGAGTCATTTGAACTAGTTATGGTGAAGAAGAATATGGTTAATATGAAAGTGCTCATATGGCTAACCATTTGGTTAACTATTGTTGAACCAACAAATGTACATGTTTGGGTACGCATACACAAACCTAAAATCGTGTATTTCATTTATGTGTAACAAGCTAAGTTTTCGATCCAACGGGATGAAAGATATTAGCTTGAATCTAATCAGGTTTTCATCTAATGATAGGTGTTGTAAACACCTTAATTATTATCGATTGTTTATGCTTTCTTTGACACTTTTCTTGTAAATTTTGTGTCTTATGTTTACTTTTGAGTGTTTAGGTATTTTGGAGTTATTTGGAGCAAAAAAGGGAGAAAACGTCCACTTGGAGCATAAAACGCAAAAAGGTCAATTCACAGGCGAGTGATACTTGGAGCCAGCTGGGTTGCTGATGCGTGTCGTAGGTGCAATCAAATTAATTCAAAATTTCCACTCAATTAAAAATAATATAATGGAAGTCAAGTTCGTTCCCACGAGGAACAAGTGATCTTAGTTGTAAAAGTTGTCACGAAAGGGGGGTGTAAAAAGCAAAATAAAAATAAACAAAGCAATTAAAATCGAAAGTTGAAAGATGAAAACAATAAGAGAGAGAAGATCAAGGAATCCTTCTTCGTTACAAACAATGAATCAAGTTATGTTCTTTTCTACTTGTTATTAGTCACAAATTATCACCAACCGAGGTAAAAGCAAATTAGCTCAGGTTAAACCCCTAAATCCCTTATATCACCGGATACGGAAGTTCTCGCCACCGGATTCTTAATCACCAGCCACCTAGAATTAGCTCAACCTAGATGTAATCGGGCTCATGCATTAGGTTTTTGTGAATTTCTTAGGTTGATATTAGTAGTTAGACTCTTAGCTCAAGGTCACTTGCTAACGTTTGTTTCTACACCAATTGCTCCACGGAATCCCTCCGCAAGGTCTCGTGTTTGCTACTTATGTAAAAAGTCAAAGAATCCATTACTTATCCCCCTAACTTTCACTAGCTTTAGATCGAATTAACAAATCAATTTAGTTGGCCACCCAAACAATCTATCAATCAATCATGAGTGTCTTTAAGATCACTCCTATTAGTAAAAACAAGCGATAATTATGTGAAAACTTCAAGATAGAATTTGAAAACAAAAACTCAAATCATGTTAAGAACTAGGAATTCATCCTCAATCAAAAGAAATTTAGCTACTCATGTTTTTGAAATTCACACAATTAATAATTATTAAAAGAAGAAGTTTCAAATTCACACAAGTAATTAAAAAGAAAAATCTTAGAAAAGCAAGCAAAAACACAAGTGATAGTAGAGAGGTAGAAGTTGTAGAAAACTTCTATTTATAGGCTTCAATATTCTCCAATTCTTCCAAGGATTAGAATCCTTTTCCTTTTGCAATTCAATTTCCAAATCCAAGCTTTTCTCAACTCTTCCACCTTCTCTTTCCAAATTTGAGTCCAATTCTCCATCCAATTCCTAGCCCAAGTCTTCATACCCATGAGAGAGGTCCATGTAGAAAATTCGAATTTTGCCTCAAGCCGAAAACGGGATTATGGCCGGAATTTGGCCGGAAACGCCGCCACGGCCGCTCGAAAATTTTGTCGTCTAGAGAATATTCGACGGAATATCTGTCCGGTCCTCCGTTAGGACTCAACGGTCAAAGAGTCAAACCGTTGGGTCGTTAGCCGGGTCAAACTCGGTCAACAGTCGACCGTCGAGTTAACTCAGAGTCTGCACCATGACTCCGATGTGAGTCACCCGTGAGTCAAGCCGATTCTCGTGAGCTAATCGTCGTCAAAAACCAGCTTTGTTGTGCCATTGCACAAAGTTAGCACTTGTGATGCACAATCCTTGCATCCACCATCATGGCCATGTACCCTTCTGGCTAACCCAATTTCACCTCGCACTTTCCAATCACCGCATCATTCTTATCAAGCCACTTCTACTCTCTCGCTCAACACCACCACTACACAAACCCCCGCAACTCATGTAGCTTACCACCACCACTCGCAATGACTCAAACTCACCCAGCTCAAGATATCTCTCAACCAAAGCATACAAACTCCACTAAAGCCACCACCGCATCATAAGCTCGGGCAGCCCACTATCAACAATCAAAGTTCTCTCCCCGCTCACCATTGCCAACACCTTCAATTGCTTGCTTGCAATCCCGCCTTTCGCACCAAGCCGCACAAGCAATACCACTGCACCAACATTTGCACATTTCGTTTTTCACCTCCTTATTGCACAAAGACATGAGTCTCTACCATAGCCTAGATTCGTAGCTTCCACCTTCTCAAATCATCCCCGTACTACAACATCGCCACCCGATCTACTCTCCAAAGACCTCCATCTCCTCGCTTTGGCCTAGCCATTACCACCACACGACACCAAAGACAATTCCACAGAACACATTAGCCACAAAGGTACAATCACAACTATCTCTACTAGCCTCTCACAAGCTCGGGCCTCATGAACTTAACCTCCAATCAACACCAACAATTCTCCAACTCGAATTGCTTTCTCGAACCTCATACCAACCCATCACAAGCCTTCAATTCCTTCTCAATCTGCAACATAAAAACTCACAAACAGAAATCCCATTTAAACAAAGATTTAAACCCTAATTTTCGTTTCTTCTCAATCAACAACACCAGTAGTTAATTCAATCTCGACCCAAGCTTAACCACCTCTCAAACTTCTTCATTCTCTCATCTTCATACCAATTTCATTCCATTGAACCCTTATTTCAACTTTCAGATCCCCTTTTCAATTCTATCTCATCACCAGCAAATCATCATTCTTCACTGGCAACTGCCATCGATTATCCCATTGTTTGCTCAATCTTCTCAGCAGCAACTAACTCGAGTTTCTCCATTCGATCTCTGGCTCACGATTTGCTCTCGGTAAAGGAAGCTTCAGTGATATTGAAGAATGCCATTTCTCAATTTTAATTGAATGATTGAGATGAATATAGGGTTGTAATAATTTGGGTGAAGTGGGTTTGGATCTGGTAAAGGGTTCGGATCCGGGTAAGGTTAGGATATGGAGCAGGGTATGTGGGCTTGGGTTTAGGGTGTGGGTGGATCAGACATGTGGGCTTGGGTTTAGGGTGTGGGTGGATTCAGACACCCACCATAAGTACACCCCAAATGTGCTATTCTCACTCCCTTCTTTTGGATAAGGGACAGCTCTTTGACCTCCCCTTAACCTTGGCTGGGCTCCATATAGTGCTCCCTCCTTGGTGAAATGACCTTTTTGCCCTTTTGGCTCAAATTGGGTGATTTCTTCTTCTTTTCCTCCGTGCGACTCCAAAGTAGCTATAAAACTCAAAAACAAGCGTAAAATACATAATTTACAAGAAAAATAGCAAAGAAAGCATAAACTACTAGATAGTAAATTAGGTGTATTCTACACCTATCTATCCTAACGTGCGAGGTGTCAATATGAATCCCTTTCCTACACAAACCTAAAAATCGACGACGCTCATCATTATAGTTTATGTCTCCTGCTCTGCCTGAGCGAGATGGGGGCAGCGTTATTCAGCGAGAAAATAAGAGATATCAAGAGAGTTATTCAGGGAGGAAATGGAAGAAATGATGGGGTTCCTGTAATTGATGAAGCAAGAAAGAAGAGAAATTGAATCTGATGTTTCTATGGTTGTTCATTGAAGTATAGATTGTGGGTTGATTCGGAAATGAAAGTTAGGGTTTTGTGAATCTGATGTTATGGGTCTGTTTGAATTGAGTTTCACCTGGTGCTAATGAAGTTGGTAATGGGTTTGGAGCAGTAAAGAAGATCTGAGAAGTTAGAAGAGAGATTGAAATTGAACAAGGAAGTGAGATGGGTTTTTGCTGGTGGCCATGAATTGCTGAAGGGAGAGTATGAATTGCAGGTAGATGAACTGTGGAATTGGTGGTATAAGTATGAAGGTTTGAATCTGAGATGTGCTAGGAGTTGTGAAGCAATTGATCTGGTGGTTTGATTGCAGAAACCAAGATCTGAAGGTCTGAATTGAAGATTGAGAAGTGGTTGCAGGTGCGGTATTGAAGTGATGTCGCAAACTGGTGAGAAAATCTGCAGTTGGAGATGAATTGGTTGGAGTCTGAGGTGTTGCATGTGGTGACATTAGTTAAGTCTCGAATATTGTAGAAGAAGAGTCAGTCCGTGGGGTTCGAGAACAAGAGAATGATGTGAGCTGCAAGAGATGGATCCAAGGCGAGTGGTGAATGAAATTGGTAGGGGCCTTGGAACTGGTGATTGAAGATGCAATTCAGGTCTGAGAGGGTAATGCATTGCAAGGAAGCTGTGTAGTTGAGCTGAATTAAAGTATAGATGTATGTTAGGTCTACAGGGAATGTGCTAGCATTGGTGGTGAACAAGAAACTTGTCATGAGCTGCAGGGAATGATATTTTGCTGCAGGTGAAAGAATTGAGCAAGGAAAGTGGCATAGCTGTAGTTGTCGCCACTAAGGTCGATGGCGTAAGGCTGTAGTGCCTGGTGGTACAAGAGATGTTACTCGAAGCTGCTTGAGTTGATGCACAAGAAAATATATAGCAACTGTAGTCTGGTGATGATTGAAGTATGGAGCTGTGTTAATGGATTCTGAGTTGCAGGTTGTGATGCTGATGGCAATGCAGTGGTGGAATGGTGTTGCAGGAGATGAGACTGAATCTGAAATTGCAGTACATGTAATGAAGACTGATGATGTAGCCTGTAGCTATAGAAATGGAGTTGTGGATTAGAACAGGAAAGAATGAAGTTGGTGGTTGCAATAAGATCTGAATTTGAGTCACACTTGATGGAGTTTGGTGTTGATGTTGGAATGCAATGATTAGATGCATGCTAGGTTGCAGGTTTGGAGCTGAGCAAGGATTGCAGTCAAGAGCTAAATATGTTGTGTGTTGTTTGACCGAGGTCAAACGGTGCATGGGTTGAAGCAATGGTAGCATGGTCAGCATGCAATTTGGTTTGGTGTTGAGAGGAGGCGTGGTGGCAAGAGAATTGGAGTCTGAGATGAACAGGAAGGATGGCTTCCAATGAAGCCGCACTTGGTGGGTTATGCATCACAAGAGTGCAATGATGGTGCAAAGACAATCTCAAGACAAGTGCAAATGGCTCAGGTTAAGGCCACTCACTGCCACTCGAGTCCGACTAGTTATCTAACTCGCTCTGTCTCGACCTAGATTTGACTC